>CM055822.1:34544318-34761026 GCA_029582265.1 Zoroaster sp. YZ-2022
GGTAGTATGTCTGAAGTACTTATTTCACAGAAAACACGAAAAAACAGGCCTACGACGAAAATGTTCAACCTTGTTGCCAAACTCACGACCAACTTTGATTTTATCCAACAGCTTTCTGTAAAAAGTATGTATACTTTCTTGTTTACATTTGTATACTTGTTTACATTTGTATACTTGTTTACATTTGTATACTTATTTGTATTACGTGTTTACATTTGTATACTTGTTTGTATACTTGTTTACATTTGTATACTTGTTTGTATACTTGTTTTACATTTGTATATCTTTTTTGTATACTTGTTTACATTTCAATTTGGATTGGTTGTTTAATTATTTAGTTTTATTCGAAAGAAAGTATTCATATACTCATAGCATCACTTTTGCCGACATTACCAATGTTGTACCTTCCCTTTCAGAATTAATGATATAAGAATGCCATTATAGTAAAACAAGCGGTGTATTTTACACTGTCAAAAACACATTTTTATTTATCTATCTAGTACAATACGCATTATGTAGTATGGCGCAAATTTAATTAACCAGGCTTTCAACTCCAACGAAAATTTCAGAGAAAATGTCAATTGTTTGGGATACCGATTAAATAAACCTCCAGCCATACTGTAAACGAAACGTAGAAACAAACACTGATGAGAAAACAAGAGACAGACAACAAGAGGAAATATGCAGTTTGAAATGTGTGAAAGTTTTTGTCATGGAAAAATGACATTAAATTACATAAGCATTCACGATCCATATTCAAGCATTGATGGAAGTAAATTCTACTGTATTGCCCTACTGCCGATATAGTTGGTCAGACTTGCTCATCATCATAATAATAACAATGTTCAACGAAGGTCGCATCGCCTTTGATTTGAGTTGTCTCCTGATTTAGTCAACGCTTGCGGGACAGAAAAATCGTTTCCATACGTATCCCCATCTCTGTTGACAGATCTAGGTTCCTCGTAGTCATGTGAAGGGTTTCCTGTCCCAACAGTAACAACAAATGGGCATCCCGTAGTCTGCTGGCCAATCGGAGTCAAGTAAACCTCGTCTTGGACTTCATTCACATTCCCTCCATCCGGGTGCCGTGGTCTCGCCTTTTACGGAAGCCAACTCAGATCGGGGTTTTACCTGGATCGTGCGTTAATAGAGTTAACCCGATCCTCTTTCTTGTACCGCGTTGACGGAGACAGAAATCAATCCAACTACAGCAGCAAGTGTTGCAGCCAATCGTGATAAACATAGTGGGAGAACAGAAACAGCCAGTGAAAGTGGCATAGTTGGTGATGTTGAGTTTGGTTTCCTCCATGGTTAAAAAGTAACGTTTACTACAACTCTGTCCATCTCACCCAGGACATTTTCGGCAAGGCACGTGAATATTCCCTTGGTCTGATTTCCTTTTACTGATGTGATATGTAAAATCTTCTCTTGTATAGCATAGCAAATCTCCCTATACCATTCGTGGGATATCTTGGTACCGTTTGGGTCCAAGCCATGTTACGTTGGGAGCAGGGATGCCAGTAGCTGTTACATGATAGAGTTGCAGTCTGTCCAATTACGACTTGAAGATCTTCCACATCCGTCATTGCCTTCGGAGGTTTACAGGAGAATTCATGAGGCTTCAGTTTAAGTCTGTAATGACTGGGTTCCATATAAGTGTTGTGTTGGTCCTCTCGCATCGAGGGAGAACGAGACGGTGGATTATTGCGCAACCAGTCTCGCAGACTTGTGAGCCTACAGTCTCACAGCACTGTAGATGGGATTACCTTCTAGTTCTTAGCTTTTGATAAAGCTCTGTTTCTCCCAGAAAGAGAATCACCAGGCACGACTTGGATCCGGTTTAAAACTTATATCCAGTATTTCCAGATTGTTACAAGAGAAACCTATAAAGTGCGTTACTTTACGTCATGTATATTGAATTGTGAGCCAGTGAGAGGTTTCGCAAGTTGGTAAGAAGGTCACAGTCCTCTCAAATCGAAGATACTGAATATCATTTTTGACAAATCCATCTATAAGAATTTGGGGGCATCTGTTGGAAACATCTTGGCATTGACACTAACGAGTCGATTGCCTTCTAGATATAGACCCTCCAAATCGACTTCCAAAACCAATGAAGTATTGTCAGGATGTAGCATCGTATTGATTTGGTTGTTTGTAATGGACAGCTCACTTAGGTTAGACTGGTTAAAAAAGACTCCGCCACACAAAGATGTCAGGAGCATTGTCAAGTCAAGGTATAGAGACCGGTAGCATCGTGAGCTGACTCAATGCAGATGGTAAGATGAATAATAGATGTGCTGTTGTTTGCTTAATAATACTTGGCTCCACCAGGTTGACAAATCCTTGCAAGGTTGTAGGAGGACCAGGTTTGCTAGCGTGTTTAATTTATCAGCGTCTAAGAACTCCAGATCCTCAGCCCAGTCTGGCTGAGAATCAGGGAATCGAAGCGAGTTGTTTCTTATTGACAGTTTCTTCATGGACGCAAATCGATAATATCCTTGATCGAAATTTAACCCGTGAAAGTGGTGTAATCCATTGCTGTCTAGGTTAAGCTCATTAGGAACTGACCCCATACTGCATTACGAAGTCCGGTTATGACGGAAGGAAATTTTTTCAAATGGTATACCGTCCAAATATGACAAAAAGGAAATTTCTTATTGTAACGATCTAAAAGAAGAGTTATGCCCTCGGATACGACTGAATAGAAATGGGTCTGCAAACTCTGCATAAATGTACCAAATAACTCACTCGGTTGTATTGCATGCTTTATAATACTTATTTGAAACAATTTCGAAATCGTATAGGTCAAGCCAATTAATTAAAATTGAAATCTGCTGGAAAAACGTTTAAAACCACCGCATCTTTGGCATTGATAAATAAGTGAGCTTATTATGGTTTACATTGAGAAGTCTGTAAGAGAGCTGAGGTGACAGGTAGAGCGTAATTCATAAATGACATTGTGTTGCAAACGACAGTTTCTGCAGGCCTCCCATCTCGAGTTGATTCCATCAGTGAAGTCACATCAGTTATGTTATTGTAATCAAGGTACAACTCAACCAACCTCGAGAATGAGCCATTGAAATCTGCTGGGTTCCATCACTGATATGTTATTATGGCTTAGATCCATGACAATAGCGTCTGGGTAGTTGACGGGGATGCAATCTAGAATTCAGTGAGGAGCAATCAGCCTTTGCAGTCCCCTGGTTGTAGTCACACTGCGCATGACAAGCCTTTGTTGACTGAGAGATGCTGATACAAGCTCCAAGACAGCAAAGAAACAATGCTAATCCGATTAATCCCATTGTAATCTGAGAAAAGACGTTGAAAGGATAAAGAGTTGACCGTCATTCAAATATTCAAACGTATCTGTTTCTTCGTTTGAGGTTTTCTTTAGGTCTGTCTTATTGTTAAGCGCACGTTAAAGGAAGTAGGCCTATAAATCTTTAGATATTACCCTATTACAAATTTCAGAATTTGAATTATCTAAATATTTTAATTGATGTGAAGTTGGTGATGGTACCAAAAATCCTGAGAAATTATTTCATTTTTGAGAAATGTAACGTGAATTGTATTACACATTTGAAATTTATAAAAGCTGTTTCATTCCCACATTATAATGTAAGCCTACACATTTTAATTGTATGTTGACTGTTTCCTCAATGTATATAACACAACGAAACCCACCGAATCTTTGACAGATCGGTTTATGTACAATTAAGTATGAATGCATATAGACATTTTACCAAAATGTTACACTCTTTTAATCCGATAAAAATGTTTTGGTACATAGAAGATTATTGTACATAATATCCAGATTACTTACGGAGTTTCCTTTCCAATAAAGACACAAGTTTCTGATGATTAAGATATTCCCTTCTATCGCCGAGTGAAGTGTACCAATACCCGGTATATCATAATTTTTTATATCGTTGCTTATTAACACTGTTTTCCTTCCTTGTTATTTTCTTGTGATGATGTTTCAGGAGCTTGGTAAAAGCGAATGACGGTAGTATTTTTACTTCCGTGTATGATGATACCTATAGCTCACGTGTGCTCACACGTGTCGCTTAGTTCTGCCGCCTTGCCGTGATTGTGCAATAATCGTTCCAATGACGATGTCCTTGTCATGTCCTGGCTGTATCAATGTCTATCAGAAGTGTCGATTTTTATCGAACAACATCTTCCTTATTTTGGCAATTGTTAAAAAGAAAATGCCATGAATAAACGTTGTATACATTTAATTTTAACTTCTGCGTATTTTTATTGAAAATTAATGATTTTATTATTTTTTTTTTATAAATTACAAATATAGCGTGATACACTTTTCAAATGTTTCCCAAAATGTTGGGAAAACGACATTATTCTAAGAATTTTTCGAATGTTCTTTATTTTTTAATGCTGTGCCTCGTCACACCTATTGAAGAAAGATTCAAACAAAGTCACACATCTTTTTCTAGTTTAGTTATTGTATTATCGGTTGTAACAACTAACCATGTATCAAGTAATTATTTTCGTTTCTTCTCTCCCATCCCCCTCCCCCGCCCTCTTCATCCTTTCATTTTACTCTTCTGTGCATCTTGTGTCATTATTAACTCGAGATCTCTCTTCTTTTTTGGTTAAGCTCTTAATGTTTTTGCCAAATCCACATTGCAAAGCACCACTCATCACCCATATTTTCCCGCAATGAATGCTTTTGACAGAAACACCAATACATTCACGCACAGTGGTAAGCCCACAACAGTTTCATGTTGAAATTGCCATAATTACAGCCAAGTACGTACCACTAGCATGTCTGGTAAAATTCAAAGCTAATGAATTTAATTTTCATTTTTTGCGTCGGGAAAAACATTGCAAAATAACTGCTTTTATTTGAAAATGTAGATAGAAAAAGTCTAATTGACATTTCTTGTTTTTCGTCTCCTTCAGAATTCCAAGACCCTCATCTGGGGTGGCACATGGACTTGGGTGACGAACACAGCTTGGGAAAGATCACTGTCAATCTGAGACGAAACTGCTGTGGTAATTAATTAACAACCCTCGCGCCAAGTCCGGCTCTCCCAAATACTTCTGGCTGCATCCCAGCCTCTTGCCTACTCTCAACATGTATCATGCCTTTCCCAATGTTTATAAAAAGCCAGTGGCGTAATTATAGAGAATGGAGCATTGGGAGGCATGTGTCCCCGCCCGATGCCTGTATCCCCAGGGTGCCCCCTGTTCAGAATTCGAATCCCATAGAAAAACAGGGCCAGTAACAAAAGTGCCTCAAGTGTCCACTGAAGTTCCTTGTGCCCTTCCCCCAATTGCTCCGTACTGAACCAACCCTTTAATGACGATTCATAAATGCCCAAGATAGTTTAATAGACAAGCTGATTGGACAAAACGTAATCACTTGGGGGTGTATTAACGGATGGCATTTTGAATGGCCCCATTTTTGTTTCAGTGCGGCAATTTCGTGACGTTTGTCAGTTTGACATACATGTTCAACCCTTAACACAATGAATTGGTGAGTACAGACTGTTCTTTTACTGGATCGTTTAGATTCGTACCAACCTGAGAAGTAATACGATAATTAGTTTCTTTTTACTCGGGAAATAATTATTTTTCGATTGTTTCGTTGTATGTTTACAAAGTCCGTGCAACCTTTGACATTCCTCACATAGAGACCACAATTAACGTTCGACGGCCGGATACTCATTGAAGTCGTGCTTGGGACTCACCCGTGTGACTTACTCGGGTTACCCATGGAGGATCCTCCATGGGTTACCTTGGGGAAGCTACTTGAATCATGGAGGAAGAAAATTTCTTCCTCCATGCTTGAATGCACTCATTAAACAGTACCCGTTAGTCGGACAGATACGATAAAAAGTGTCATTAAGTATTGTGCACAGTTTGCCTACCATTGGCATATGTACTGAAAGAAGCAGTGAAGCGATAACAGATTAACCAATCAGGCTACACTCCACCACCAACTCAACATAATTATGAATATGGATGAAGTGAACTGTACCAGCCAGCAAGCCCCTGTTGTTGGGTTTCATTAGTAAACCAAGATATAAACAAAGGTGATAATTGGCTCTACCAGACTGATACTGGGATCAAGATGTTTGACCTTGGCGGGAGTACAGTGTTGTACCATGGTACAATGACTTAGGATACCCAGCAATTAGGATAGGCCCAATGGTGAACCTTATGTCATGACGGAAAAAAAACCTAATGGTGTACCAACTAGAGTACCATATAATGTCGTTGTTTGAGTTGGGGATACGCCATAAAATACAAGACAAGACCACGAACGGTCAGATGGAAATACAAAAACAGCAAAACACTAATCATGAATCAACTGCAAATTTTACGAGTCATGGTACTATGATAACAATTAACATACACATAAGTAGTTTACATAGAACAATTTTACAGGTACATTTTAATTTTATATTTAAATGCATTAAGTGTAGACGAGTTTCTAATATCACTGGGAAGCTTGTTCTAGTTGATTGCACCAGTATATCGAATTGTGTGTTGAAATATGTGTGTCTGGACTTGGACTATTAGGCCAAAAAAAGTCTCCGGTTTCTGGTCTCCGCGCGCGTCGCCTCAGACCCAGGTGTCGGCATTTTTATTTATTTATTTATTTATTTATTTATTTATTTATTTATTTATTTATTTATTTATTTATTTATTTATTTATTTATTTATTTATTTATTGCTATGAAACTATGTCCAATTCCAGCCAAAATTGTTGGATCGATTGGAATTCTGCCGTGCTGTGCTTTAAACGACTTTTTCACACAGGAGTATGAACATTTTCCCAATTTGTGAGGCCTCTCTGTACCATTATATTGATATGTGAAATTTGTTCGCATGCGTAAAATGTGTAAAATATATATATATATACATGTATATATACATGTATATATATATATATATATATATATATAATATACATCAGTTGTCTGATGATCGCATAACGCGTGAAACACGGAGTTACAACTACCAGCGTTCCACTAGTTTTACTACAAGTACATGTATATATATATATATATATATATATATATATATATATATATATATATATATATATATATATACATATATATATATATATATATATATATATAAATTTTTTATTGTTAAGAACAGTTGTAAAAAAAAATACTATATCCTTGATGAAATGTTGTCACTCTGATCCTTACGCAATGGTAGTTTTAAAATCTTTAAGGACAAATGTCATCTTTTGTATTGAGATATTTTGGAGATATGACAGCCCGGACAATTTGGTTCAAGTTATGCTGTTATAGGAAAGCCTTTCTAATTATTTACAGCTATCTCAATGTCTTGAACAATTTAATCATACTAATGACCACAGTCCCCCTCACAAACCTCATGCCCCACCCTCACCCCGACCTAAGCCCCTGCCCCCATTAACAAATCTTTGTAGAGTAAATCGATGCACACATACATGTATTTCTGGAGCCCAGTTTAACCCCTTCCCCACCCTGAATTGGTGCTTTCACCCTTCCAATGTCAGCAATTTCCCTTATTTACTATAAATACGAAAGTATTGATCGGGTGCCTTCTTAGTAACAAATGACGTTGGTATATACACCCACACATAGAAACAAAACATGCTATATTTAGCAATAAAAAATTATTATTAAAGCATTATTAAGCTGCCCCAGTTGTACTTTGCTGATGTCAAATTTAAAAAACGGCTTTCATAAGCATCCAGCAGTGAGCCATGGCTCCGCCTTTCTATTTTATGTATAAGAGAGCGAGTCTGAATTATAAGGATGCGAGATTTACAATGGTTTTATTCTCGCTATGATAAGACTGATTTTTGGTTTAACTATAAGAGAGCGAGTCTGAATATAACGGTGCGAGATTTATAATAGTTTCATTCTCGCTATGACGAAACTGATTTTTTTTTTTAAGTATCAGAGAGCGAGTCTGAATATAAGGGTGTGAGATTTACAATGGTTTTATTATCGCTATGATGAGACTGATTTTTTGGTTTAACTATAAGAGAGCGAGTCTGAATTATAAGGGTGCGAGATTTACAATGGTTTTATTATCGCTATGATGAGACTGATTTTTGGTTTAAAGAGAGCGAGTCTGAATATAAGGGTGTGAGATTCGTTACAATGGTTTCATTCTCGCTATGACGAAACTGATTTTTTTTTAAGGATAAGAGAGCGAGTCTGAATATAAGGGTGCGAGATTTACAATGGTTTTATTCTCGCTATGACGAAACTGATTTTGTTTAACTATAAGAGAGCGAGTCTGAATTATAAGGGTGCGAGATTTACAATGGTTTTTATTCTCGCTATGACTACAATGAGTGATTTTTTTGTTTTAAGTATAAGGGACCGAGTCTCATATAAGGGTGCGAGATTTACAATGGTTTCATTCTCGCTATGATGAGACTGATTTTTAGTTTAAGTATAAGAGAGTGAGTCTGAAATATAAGGGTGCGAGATTTACAATGGTTTTATTCTCGCTATGATGAGACCGATTTTTGTTTTGTTTTAAGTATAAGAGAGCGAGTCTGAATTATAAGGGTGCGAGATTTACAATGGTTTTTATTCTCGCTATGACTAAAATGACTGATTTTTTTGTTTTAAATATAAGGGAGCGAGTCTCATATAAGGGTGCGAGATTTACAATGGTTTCATTCTCGCTATGATAAGACTGATTTTAGTTTAAAGTGAGTCTGAAATATAAGGGTGCGAGATTTACAATGGTTTTATTCTCGCTATGATGAGACTGATTTTTAGTTTAAAGAGAGTGAGTCTGAAATATAAGGGTGCGAGATTTACAATGGTTTTATTCTCGCTATGATAAGACTGATTTTTGTTTTGTTTTAAGTATAAGAGAGCGAGTCTGAATTATAAGGGTGCGAGATTTACAATGGTTTTATTCTCGCTATAATAAGACTGGTTTTAGTTTAAGTATAAGAGAGCGAGTCTGAATATAAGGGTGCGAGATTTACAATGGTTTTATTCTCGCTATGACTACAATGAGTGATTTTTTTGTTTTAAGTATAAGGGAGCGAGTCTCATATAAGGGTGCGAGATTTACAATGGTTTCATTCTCGCTATGATGAGACTGATTTTTAGTTTAAGTATAAGAGAGTGAGTCTGAAATATAAGGGTGCGAGATTTACAATGGTTTTATTCTCGCTATGATGAGACTGATTTTTGTTTTGTTTTAAGTATAAGAGAGCGAGTCTGAATTATAAGGGTGCGAGATTTACAATGGTTTTTATTCTCGCTATGACTACAATGAGTGATTTTTTTGTTTTAAGTATAAGGGAGCGAGTCTCATATAAGGGTGCGAGATTTACAATGGTTTCATTCTCGCTATGATGAGACTGATTTTTAGTTTAAGTATAAGAGAGTGAGTCTGAAATATAAGGGTGCGAGATTTACAATGGTTTTATTCTCCCTATGATGAGACTGATTTTTTTTTTAAGTATAAGAGAGCGAGTCTGAATTATAAGGGTGCGAGATTTACAATGGTTTTTATTCTCGCTATGACTACAATGAGTGATTTTTTTGTTTTAAGTATAAGGGAGCGAGTCTCATATAAGGGTGCGAGATTTACAATGGTTTCATTCTCGCTATGATGAGACTGATTTTTAGTTTAAGTATAAGAGAGCGAGTCTGAATTATAAGGGTGCGAGATTTACAATGGTTTTTATTCTCGCTATGACTAAAATGACAGATTTTTTTGTTTTAAGTATAAGGGAGCGAGTCTCATATAAGGGTGCGAGATTTACAATGGTTTCATTCTCGCTATGATGATACTGATTGTTTTAAGTATAAGAGAGCGAGTCTGAATATAACGGGGTGCGAGATTTACAATGGTTTCATTCTCGCTATGATAAGACTGATTTTTTGTGTTTTAAGTATAAGAGAGCGAGTCTGAATATAAGAGTGCGAGATTTACAATGATTTTATTCTCGCTATGATAAGACTGGTTTTAGTTTAAGTATAAGAGAGCGAGTCTGAATATAAGGGTGCGAGATTTACAATGGTTTTATTCTTGCTATGATGAGACTGATTTTTTTTTAAGTATAAGAGAGCGAGTCTGAATTATAAGGGTGCGAGATTTACAATGGTTTTTATTCTCGCTATGACTAATAAGACTGATTTTTTGTTTTAAATATAAGAGAGCGAGTCTGAATATAAGGGTGCGAGATTTACAATGGTTTTATTCTCGCTATGATAAGACTGATTTTTGTTTTGTTTTAAGTATAAGAGAGCGAGTCTGAATTATAAGGGTGCGAGATTTACAATGGTTTTATTCTCGCTATGATAACACTGATTTTTAGTTTAAAGAGAGTGAGTCTGAATTATAAGGGTGCGAGGTTTACAATGGTTTTATTCTCGCTATGATAAGACTGATTTTTAGTTTAAAGAGAGTGAGTCTGAAATATAAGGGTGCGAGATTTAGAATGGTTTTATTCTCGCTATTATAAGACTGATTTTTTTTGGTTTTAAGTATAAGAGAGCGAGTCTGAATTATAAGGGTGCGAGATTTAGAATTGTTTTATTCTCGCTATAACGAAACTGATTTTTTTAAGTATAAGAGAGCGAGTCTGAATATAAGGGTGCGAGATTTACAATGTTTTTATTCTCGCTATGATAAGACTGATTTTTGTTTTGTTTTAAGTATAAGAGAGCGAGTCTGAATTATAAGGGTGCAGATTTACAATGGTTTATTCTCGCTATGATGAGACTGATTTCTTTTTAAGTATAAGAGCAGTCTGAATTATAAGGGTGCGAGATTTACAATGGTTTTTATTCTCGCTATGACTACAATGAGTGATTTTTTTGTTTTAAGTATAAGGGAGCGAGTCTCATATAAGGGTGCGAGATTTACAATGGTTTCATTCTCGCTATGATGAGACTGATTTTTAGTTTAAGTATAAGAGAGTGAGTCTGAAATATAAGGGTGCGAGATTTACAATGGTTTTATTCTCGCTATGATGAGACTGATTTTTTTTTAAGTATAAGAGAGCGAGTCTGAATTATAAGGGTGCGAGATTTACAATGGTTTTTATTCTCGCTATGACTACAATGAGTGATTTTTTTGTTTTAAGTATAAGGGAGCGAGTCTCATATAAGGGTGCGAGATTTACAATGGTTTCATTCTCGCTATGATGAGACTGATTTTTAGTTTAAGTATAAGAGAGTGAGTCTGAAATATAAGGGTGCGAGATTTACAATGGTTTTATTCTCGCTATGATGAGACTGATTTTTTTTTAAGTATAAGAGAGCGAGTCTGAATTATAAGGGTGCGAGATTTACAATGGTTTTTATTCTCGCTATGACTAAAATGACTGATTTTTTTGTTTTAAGTATAAGGGAGCGAGTCTCATATAAGTGTGCGAGATTTACAATGGTTTCATTCTCGCTATGATAAGACTGATTTTTAGTTTAAAGAGAGTGAGTCTGAAATATAAGGGTGCGAGATTTACAATGGTTTTATTCTCGCTATGATGAGACTGATTTTTAGTTTAAAGAGAGTGAGTCTGAAATATAAGGGTGCGAGATTTACAATGGTTTTATTTTCACTATGATAAGACTGATTTTTGTTTTGTTTTAAGTATAAGAGAGCGAGTCTGAATTATAAGGGTGCGAGATTTACAATGGTTTTATTCTCGCTATAATAAGACTGGTTTTAGTTTAAGTATAAGAGAGCGAGTCTGAATATAAGGGTGCGAGATTTACAATGGTTTTATTCTCGCTATGATAAGACTGATTTTTGTTTTGTTTTAAGTATAAGAGAGCGAGTCTGAATTATAAGGGTGCGAGATTTACAATGGTTTTTATTCTCGCTATGACTAAAATGAGTGATTTTTTTGTTTTAAGTATAAGGGAGCGAGTCTCATATAAGGGTGCGAGATTTACAATGGTTTCATTCTCGCTATGATGAGACTGATTTTTAGTTTAAGTATAAGAGAGTGAGTCTGAAATATAAGGGTGCGAGATTTACAATGGTTTTATTCTCGCTATGATGAGACTGATTTTGTTTTGTTTTAAGTATAAGAGAGCGAGTCTGAATTATAAGGGTGCGAGATTTACAATGGTTTTATTCTCGCTATGACTACAATGAGTGATTTTTTTTGTTTTAAGTATAGGGCGAGTCTCATATAAGGGTGCGAGATTTACAATGGTTTCATTCTCGCTATGATGAGACTGATTTTTAGTTTAAGTATAAGAGAGTGAGTCTGAAATATAAGGGTGCGAGATTTACAATGGTTTTATTCTCGCTATGATGAGACTGATTTTTTTTAAGTATAAGAGAGCGAGTCTGAATTATAAGGTGAGATTTACAATGGTTTTATTCTCGCTATGATTACAATGAGTGATTTTTTTGTTTTAAGTATAAGGGAGCGAGGTCTCATATAAGGGTGCGAGATTTACAATGGTTTCATTCTCGCTATGATGAGACTGATTTTAGTAGTTAAGTATAAAGAGAGCGAGTCTGAATTATAAGGGTGCGAGATTTACAATGGTTTTATTCTCGCTATGACTAAAATGACTGATTTTTTTGTTTTAAATATAAGGGAGCGAGTCTCATATAAGGGTGCGAGATTTACAATGGTTTCATTCTCGCTATGATGAGACTGATTGTTTTAAGTATAAGAGAGCGAGTCTGAATATATCGGGGGTGCGAGATTTACAATGGTTTCATTCTCGCTATGATAAGACTGATTTTTTGTGTTTTAAGTATAAGAGAGCGAGTCTGAATATAAGGGTGCGAGATTTACAATGATTTTATTCTCGCTATGATAAGACTGGTTTTAGTTTAATTATAAGAGAGCGAGTCTGAATATAAGGGTGCGAGATTTACAATGGTTTTATTCTTGCTATGATGAGACTGATTTTTTTAAGTATAGAGAGCGAGTCTGAATTATAAAGATTGCGAGATTTACAATGGTTTTTATTCTCGCTATGACTAATAAGACTGATTTTTTGTTTTAAATATAAGAGAGCGAGTCTGAATATAAGGGTGCGAGATTTACAATGGTTTTATTCTCGCTATGATAAGACTGATTTTTGTTTTGTTTTAAGTATAAGAGAGCGAGTCTGAATTATAAGGGTGCGAGATTTACAATGGTTTTTATTCTCGCTATGATGAGACTGATTTTTTTTTAAGTATAAGAGAGCGAGTCTGAATTATAAGGGTGCGAGATTTACAGTGGTTTTTATTCTCGCTATGACTACAATGAGTGATTTTTTTGTTTTAAGTATAAGGGAGCGAGTCTCATATAAGGGTGCGAGATTTACAATGACTTTATTCTCGCTATGATAAGACTGGTTTTAGTTTAAGTATAAGAGAGCGAGTCTGAATATAAGGATGCGAGATTTACAATGGTTTTATTCTTGCTATGATGAGACTGATTTTTTTTAAGTATAAGAGAGCGAGTCTGAATTATAAGGGTGCGAGATTTACAGTGGTTTTTATTCTCGCTATGACTAATAAGACTGATTTTTTGTTTTAAGTATAAGAGAGCGAGTCTGAATATAAGGGTGCGAGATTTACAATGGTTTTATTCTCACTATGATAAGACTGATTTTTGGGGGGGTTTTAAGTATAAGAGAGCGAGTCTGAAATATAAGGGTGCGAGATTTACAATGGCTTCATTCTCACTCTGACTAAACTGATTTTTTGGTTTAACTATAAGAGAGCGAGTCTAAATATAAGGGTGCGAGATTTACAATGGTTTTATTCTCGCTATGATAAGACTGATTTTAGTTTAAGTATAAGAGAGCGAGTCTGAATATAAGGGTGCACACGCAACCCAAAGGAGCTTAAGAAAGAGCATAGCCTATATGTGGAAAAAGTTGCAGTCGATTCGTTTTGTTTGTTAATAAAAAATGTTAAAATAAAATTGTTAGAATAGAAAAAGGAAAATGTTTTCATCACTTTTTGTGTTTTTGATATTAAAAATCGTAATTCCGTGATTGTTTGGTTCAGTTTGTGATTTGTGAACCAGAGAATTTAAATTAATATACGTTATCAAACGCCAATGTTGTTCCTTCATTTAACAGAAACTTAACCACTCCTTTGAGAATTTGAAAATTAATATAAACCATAAAAATCATGCCAAACAAATAACACTGCATCATTAACGGCAATAAGGGCAAATCTTATATTTTGGTTTGAACTTTTTTTAGTCGGATATATTGCTTGTCTCTGCCCCACAGAAAAATACGAACTATTCTATGCCACTGACTGTTCTAGTTCTTCACACTGGTGGAGAGCCAATTATCACCTTTCCTTAGCCAGCAGAGTGTTAATTGTCTTCACAACGGTGGTCTACCAGCTTCTGCAGTACCACTCATACATATTCATGATATCCTGGTATTGGTTTTTCAGTGTAGTCTGATTGGACAATGTGTGTTATCGCCTCAGTGCTTCATTCAGCACTGCTTCCATAGGCAGCGTATGGAAACTGTGCACAATACTTAATGACACTTTTTATCGAAGCCGTCCGACCATGGAGCTATAAAACGGACTAACCTTTTAGGGAGATGAGGAATCGTATGAAAGGCCTTTTGAATGTGTGTCACGCCGTGGATATAATGTGCTTGGCCCTGAGAACGGTTACAGAAGTTTAGCTACGCATTTACACGTATAGGCCATTTTTCCAATTATCACAAATCGTCACCGTTTTCACGAAGAGCCACATATCTCAAATGGCGTGATTGAGATTTACATTTTATACTGTGCTTTAGCTTAAAACTGCAAATCTGCAATACTAAAGCCACGGTTTGCAGTTTAAAACCCCTTACATGATTCTGTAAAAGTTTAACCTCTCCATTGACTAACTAATTTCATTTAAAATATTGGCTAATTGCCATAGTAATTCGTCAAAGATATGTGTCTCTTCGTGAAACCTAAAAAGTGAGATGACCTACTTATACGCCCATCTGAATACGTGTTTTTTTTTTACATAGGAAAGGGATGCGCATGTCACGTGATCACGCGCACACTGACATAATTACGTGGCTCTTTGTGAAAACGCAAAAATGATTTGACCTACATTTACGCCCTTCTGTTGCAATGTATTACATGCATCTTTGGGGATGTGTGGCTCTTCGTGAAAACGCAAAATGCAATTATTGAGATATACGCCCCTCCCTGTATTAATCAATAATTTGTCATTTTAACATTAGTGGCTCTTCGTGAAAACGGTGACGAAATGAACTATGTTGAAATAATAATGAATATTCAAATTCAAACTCCGGAACGAAAATTGTTACAAAGGTTGATTGAATACCAATTTGTAAATTTTGGTGACAAGCGGTATTGAACCCAAGTTCCCATCAGAACCAGTCACAATTATTGTTGTTACTAGTAAAGCTAATAAACATCGGCAAACTCACAATGGATATGTAATTGTGTTGGATAGTAATGCAAGAGCAGCATTTTTACAATGAAGAAAGGATTTCACGATAAACTTTCACAGTATAATTTTGTTCACCCAACATAAATGTGGATAATGCTAGACCACATAACCCTGCATGACCGGGGTTAATGGCGGATAGCAACAGTTGTCAGGTATAGTGTAACGTTATTGGTCAATCTGTGCTAAGAAACCGAGTTGATTATAAACTTATTTTTCATTTTCTTTCAGAAATAACTTGTTTCATAATCTAAATCCAACTCGTACAAGGTCAAGACGACTGCCTAAGGGAGAGAAAACGCTCGTCATTTTATATTAATAAACCTAATATTTTTTGGAGCTCTCGGATGTAAAGAGTTTCATCCGTCAAATATAATATCATCCTTATAAAAGCTTTCTGAATACTCATTCATGCAAATTTTACCAATATTTAACCCGCAAAAGCAATTTTTCAAGCAGTTTATTTTGCTATTTGAGGGCGCTATGTAAGTTTAACGGTAACGTTGTTGGTATAGGAAAGTGATTTTCCACTATTTCACTAAATAGTGACAAATTCATGCGCCGAGCTGTTTGTCATAATTTCTATGCCCTTATTTCCCCCCTGAAAAACAATGATTTGAGGTACGTACGTTGGAGGGATTATGTAAAGATGGTCCAATATCATGACCTTGACCTCAAACTTTTAGTATGCTGGATACACTATAGGCCCTAAACAAGTGACCTAATTTGCTTCCAAGCGTACAGACTTTTTTCCCAAATTGGATGCTTTAAGGATAAAATAAAAGTGAGACATCAATCAATATTTTGTTTTAGTTTTAAAAATTTTGAGATTTCTTAGTGTTGTTTAATGTTTTTTTAAACATTTTTTTTAAATTTAGCATATGGAAGTTAAGTGGGGTGCACCTCTTCAATTCACCAGCAAATGTTGTGACACACGACAAGGAACATACAGGCTTCATACAGGAACCCTCTTTCTCCCGTTCAGTGTTGAGCGATTTGATAATCCATACCGTATTTCGCCAGGAAAATTAATATATTTTGGTAGTTTTTTTTTATTCAACATTGTTCAGTGCGGGGGAGGTGTTTACAGGGGAGCGTTGGTGTGTCAACGACTTTTGCACTTGATTGTAGGGTAGCGGTACTTTCTGGTAATACTCCCTGTATTAGGGGTCATTTGTTAGTCACCAGCAGGGCCGTATCGAACCGGGGGAGGGGAGGGGTGTGTGACAACCTCAATGATTTCTCTCAGACGGCATTTCCAGCCTCGGTCGTCAAATGAAAACACCAAAGGTACTATATAGCATGGGCGGCGTTCCGGGGGGAGGTACAACTTGTCGCCCAATATTTGTGACGGGTTGGCAATGTACCCCCATAATATCATCCCCCATACAAACTGTTATTCTGAGCGCATATATTATTACATAATTATATTTCATTTTGTTTACAGACACCCCCAATTAGCCATTTGGGTATATGTTTTTATTACACCCAGTAATATAGTGCGTTTTTAAATGAGGTAAAAACTTTGGGCATGACTTGGAGGGAGATATGTAGGATCAGATCCCCAAAATCGTCACAATAAATCGCCGCCGCTGACTACAACCCTGGTTTACGTTTTGTAATTTTCTTTTTAAAATATTTGTTATTGCCCTCTGGTAATAAAGTGAACAAACATCAGAAACAAGTTACAAAATCACGGTAACGTAAACCGCGGTTTTTCCCGGCGGTATACCGGCTAGTCAAAAATTGAAAACGGCACTGAAGGATTTTGTTGATCACATGATTTTATTCACTGAAAAACGCATCCCTGTACTTTAGCTATAGCCTGGCCCTGAGCCTTGGTGTTTTGATTTACGAGAAAAACCGCAGGCAGTGTTTCATAGCTCCAAATTGAAATGACTATGTCTTCCATGTTATTCATAAGTTGACTTTGACACTGCCCTGATGGTCAGTTTACATGAAATGTCTACACACATTCATTCAGCCATGGGTATTCTTCTTCTTTAAATATCATCAAGTCTGCATTCACAGAAACTGCATAGAAACGAAACGTTTCCTACAGGGAAGGTACAACATTGGTAGTGACAGATCATCAAATAAACAAATTATTATCTAAAAGCTTAGGACTGTATAAATGGGGTAAAGATGGCCATTTTAGACAAAAGTGTCCTGTAATAAGCCATTTGTATGTCCCTCTGAAATAAAGTAATCTATATGGAAAACGAAACAAAACAAAACTACCTGAAAACAACTAAAATGAACACGTCAGAAAAAAAAGAAAGGGAATTAAAAGACAAAACATTCAAGATATAAATATACAAGCAGAAAAAGACAATGGAAAATTAAAGAAAAGGGGAAACAAAATTCTTTAGAAAACGAATAAACAAATAGGAAAATGAAACCAAAAGTGAAAGCAACAGTTCATGTCACACTGTTGTCTACTGAATTCAAACATTCACAAAAGTATTACAGCAAATTTGATGGTGTTAATTAAGTGCATCTGTGCTGTAAAATATTCTCCCATTTAGAATTTGGCTCTAACTTGATTTTTCAGAAACCAGTAAACTCAATTTTATTTATTGGTTACATTTCTTATTGAATACAAACAAATCATTCGTGCCTCTAAATACATTATTACTGTTACATAATTATTTTAAACTTTTGCATTAAAATATGCAGCTCGAGTTGTGACAAACAAAACGAATTAACGAGTTGTCTTAAGTACTGCAAATGTTTCAACTAAACTGGCTTGCAATTGGTTCCTGGTTTCAAAAAGTAAGACACACCATTTAGTACTTTCTTCTGTAAAAGAAACAATTTTTAAAACAGTTTCAATGCAATTTTGTAACACTTCTTCCTTTTAGTGCAGCATGTAGACCCTGCAATGTTTTATTTTGTGTTAAACCCTGGGAAAGGAACTGCTATAACATTGCTTTTACTCATTATGTTTGGTTCCTCATTGTCATATCATGTTTTGTACTTATGTTGTGTGTATATTATATTATTTTTGTTACTTTTATTACTTATATAGATTTTCTTGAATTTCGTGTACTGATTATTATACACTGAATAATTTTTTGAAATGAAATTTGAATTTGAATTTGAATTAATCCATCAACATTATATATTTCAAGAACAAAATGGGGACAAAATTAACAAATCACATCACATGTTGTAGACAAAATGTACGTAGCAGTGAATCTCCGGTTTCTGGTCTCCACGAGCGTTTGTCAATGCAATCACACACATTATTGTGTCGTAAAAATACCTGAATTCATTCCTTTTACATTTCTAGAAAAAAGTTCAAGCAATATTCAACTCTACAAAACCAATAAAAAAACTTCACCAAGCTAAAAAAATAACCTAAAATTAACGATTTTTTATCTATATCTTGATGGTTTTAATTATCCCCTGACCAGTCCGCGGCCGGTCTATTGTCCTGAGGCAGTACTAGAAAGTTGACTAATTGATTAGAACTGATTGAGGGCTCACTTCCCTATGTCCGCAATTTATTTTTAGACAGTACCCTCATTTATCCTAGGAAGAAAATTAAATGTGCATCCTGGCTTCAATACTGGAAGTCTCTTCCCCTTTTCAATGACATTGACATTGTTAGTAAACAGAAATTTGTTTTAACACCAGACGAGCTCTGTCATACAAGATTGATTTCATATGTAAACTTAACATTCACGCTGTAGGCATAGGCCTATTGCGATCGCCCGAGCGAGTTATGGGGACTTCTGTAGAAATCAGTGTTAAAGGTGCTCAGCCGAGTAGATTCATAGACGCCGTTTTGGATCTTGAAAGGATTGAACTTAATTTATACAGGTAAAATGCGTAACTAGCCCTAGGCCGAGTATACTATTACTATTCAGCGGTGTAGTATGATAAGTAGGCTATCGTCGAACCACCGCTAACGTTATCGTCTCCGACCGAGCCTAGCCCTGATACAGTGATAATTAATAGGATCCTATCTACTAAGTACGAGATAAACTAGCCTACAGTGCAAAGTACACTTCCGATAGGGTTCAGACCATAGTACTTTTCGGTCGTATTACCAGTCTTCGCTGGCTGAACCGAGTCCGAGGGAATAAAGGCACTACTTCTGTCTTCTTTCCCCACCACCATGACCACTGGCACCAGTGTGGCACGGACTAGCTAGGATGATCCTATTCAAACTATTGTTATGTTATCGTTTCGGTTTGCGGTAACACCATGTGTTTTATCTCAACTAACGTGAAGCTGAGGTACAGGTTCTGAAAAGAACCGTATCGTACAACTCGTATCTCAACCTTCGTTAAGTGAGAAAGGTTCAAGGGAGAACCAATTTCGGGCAACTCGTTTTTCTCTACTGTCGCTAAGTGAGAAATATGGTTCAGGGAGAACCATGTGGACTTCACAGGTTAATATGTTTAATATGGTTAATATGGTTCAGGGAGAACGATATCGATATCGATATCGATATCGATATTCCACCATGCAAAGCCTCAAAGCCTCAAAACTCAAAAAGAGAAAAATGTAATTAATGTTTAATTAAAGAAAATGTTTTCAAATCTTTTGATTGACAAACCATTAACTTCAAACTCCTTCATGAAGAGGGCAGCTTTAATTTTTGTTACATGCATTTCAGAGTAAGGGATCACTGGATTGAGTATAATTCCAAGCAGCTGTACGGAGGGCAGGTGGTCTGTCAGGGAATGGTAGCAGCAAGCAAGACTGTCGGTCCTAATTTACACATCAACTCACTTCATTGTTACTTCATACGCAAAGGTGGGTTCCATTGTAATAAAAACCAAAGATGGTTTACATTAGGGCTTGGGTCACGGATCCTCACCTAAACGGTCATTACCGATTCCATTTTTCGTTCCAGTTACCCGTAAACGACTTTTTTAAAATTCGGACTTGACATTTGAGTGGTGCGAACATAAATCTGTGACTCTTGAACAATGTAATGTAAACACTTTTACCGACAATTATCTTTAAATTCAAGAGATTGCACTCCAATAAAGAAAAGATCGATTTAAGTATGGTATCCTCTGTATTATAAAAGTCAATTTGTTACCATTTACAGTACATGTATTTGCACACCACCGGAGGCAAGTTTTCAACAAATGAAAACCGAGTATCCGAAGTTCTCTGATTTCAGATATCCGGTTCCAAAAATATCCGAAAATGCACAGCCCTAGTTTACATGGATAGCAAATATTGTGCACTTGTCTCATGTTAATACCTAGCTCTTGGGAGACTCCTACTCCATTACTTTCCATAGGATGAATGTCGTATCCAACCGCCACTTTTTCTCGTTCATTATAACCAATAATGTTATCTTACCTACCCAGTAAGGTGGAGAACATATAATAGATGATGATGGACATGTACTTCAAATTATTCCAGGATATTTATTTCATGAAAAATCGACATTTTTGGTATATGATGACTTCCTCAGTCATGTCAGTCTGTTCTTGTCAACTCCCCCGTTAGTGACTTACATGGTCATTGTACATGCACAGTGGCAACTATAATAGGATTCTTCTATTTTCTGAAGGAGGAGAATTTTTTAGAAGGAAATAAAAGTCCGAAAAGCATCATAAAAGTGGATTTTAAAGTTTTGCTTTGTGTACCCCAAAATCGATATAGGATCATTTTTAACTGGTTAGTGGTTAAAAAAATCTAAATGCTTAAAAAGTGGCAGTTGGATATGACATTCTTTCCCTTTCCATAGGGTTCTTGGGATTGAGCAATTTTCATTGGATGAACATTTATATAAAACTATGAGAGAACATACTTATTTCCGTCTGTTTCCTGATGTTGGAGGCTGATTTTCGTCCTAATCAGATGATTTTAATTACTTTCAGCTAGTGATATATTGGCGCTCAACTTTAGTTAGAAATTATCAAAATGTTGGGCAGTAAATAGCAGTCAGACTGCATTTGTGTACAACCGTATGATGACTTGGCAATCAGAACACAGTTGAAATGCACTAAATCATTTGGCCATGACACTCCATAATAGTTGAGTTACTAGTCATTTCCATAGTATAACACAAGCTACATGTGTAACTGTACATGTATAAAGGCCATGGCTAGGTTTTATTAGGTAATTAATGCAGACACTAATCTCTGTTATACTGACTGACTAACATGAATAGAGTCCGAGTGACCCTTTATTCACGCCATTCAGTCAGTTCACATTAAAGGGACAATATCATCAAGATCAACAGGGCATGGAGTCAGAGTGCTACATGTAATTTTAGATTAACCCTAACCCCTTGGGTATTTTTACTAGAAAGTATCCTGAATCCACCAAAATCCACCAATTTTGTCACACACAAAATGCTGGTGTCCTGAATCCATCAGAATCCGCCAGTGTAGATATTGGACATATCCTGAATCCGCCAAAATCCACCACTAAATTTTTGGTGGATTTTGGCGGATTCAGGATACCATGCTCACATGAAAATTTGTATAGTATGTTGCTGCATAGAATCCATCAAAATCTAACATATACAGTACATGTAACTATAATCCATCAACCAACATGACCAAGCAGTTAAAAACTATTGAAATCCTGAATCCATCAAAATCCACCACATGCTCAATGTGGAGGTATCCTGAATCCACCAAAATCTTCCAATACAGGGTGATGGATTTTGATGGATTCAGGGTGGTTAGGGTTAATGACTGAAAATAAGTACACATAATAAGATCACATTACTGGTGCTGCTTCATAAATGAGCCAGTTATTTTCAGTCACTGTGGTTTCATCTTAAAATATAGGATACCGATTCCTTGCCCTGTTGAAAATCTGCTCTGAATTAAAACATTTTTTTTTTACGCAATTCGCCCCACACATGGCCAATGGCCACTCCAAGGTGGGGGCTACTAAGTCATTGAGTTGTTACAACGACTCCACACTGAAGAAACCAGCCCCTCGCACTGAAACAAGACAAGTTAATAACCAGCCTCTTCATGGTGCGAATAGGACTGGGAGGGGTAACTAGTCCAGAACAAGGCAGTTGTTAAACTGCCTCTGCCCCTATAAGCAATTATGGTTAAGTGTCTTGCTCAAGGACACAAGTGTCACGGCAGGGATTCGAACCCACATTCTGCTGCTAACACCAGAACTTGAGTCCGGTAAGCTAGACCGCTCGGCCACGACACTCCGAATCCTTCAATCGTGACGATATTGTCTCTTTAACTCTAGACAGGGCAACTGCTTGAATAAACAAAAACAAAACAAAACCAGTCCAGATTTGAAATCAATTCGTCCACAGGTAACACAAACATTCCAGTCTTGTACAAAGTGGAGAATCTTCGGATGGCAAAAGTTACTCCACTTGTGATCCGGTCCATGCCGTACAGGAGGGCAAGACCATCCTCATCATGATCTTGTCTTTCCACATCAAGGAAGATTCCCCTTATCATCATCAGTATGCCATGCCAGAGGTTCCCTTCCCAGAGGATCTCCTCAGTCTTCAAGAGCTTATCGTGAAACATTTCAGGTACAGTGTACCATAATTAATTCTGTGGGTTTTCTTGTTACAGCAAAGGAAAAAAGAACAGTCTGTCTCCCAAAATGTCTCTCTTTTTTTGCATAATTTAAAAGGAAGGTACATAAATCAAAGTTTCAGCTTATTGCATAAAACTTTTTTCCTAAATCCAAACTGGATATTATTTAACCATCCTACTGTTTGACCATTTGAAACCATTCAAAATTTCCACTTATCAAAATGCCTATTGGTTTTGTACACACATGGTGATACCATTTGAACAGTGATGGTAGCAAGCTTTACTACCATTCAAATCCATTCAAATGCATAGAGGGTCCATTGATTCACCACTTAGAAGTATCCAAACAAGGTTTTGTATTAGCTGTACTACCATTTGGAAAGATCCAAACAAGGTTTTGTATTAGTTGACCTACCATTCAAAACCATTTGGGGGAATCAATACTGTACACAGTTATTTCACCATTCAAAACCACAAAAGCGAATGGTTTCAAATGGTGGATCAACTTGTATAAAAAAGGTACCAGAAGTAGGAGGGTTAAAGATATACATGTATATATCACTCCGTGTTTGGGGCGATTTGACGGTAAAAAATAAATTTAATTGTTGTAAACATTCATTCAAAAAGGATTAGTACCAATAAATTAAAAATTTAAATTAATAAAATGCTAGCCCGCTGTTTTAATTCTCAGCTTGCACATGACCGCACAATTTATTTTATGTAATTGGCTCTGGGCATGGGCAGTCTTCCTATTGGCCAGCGCGGTTGTCAATCAGAATCAAGCGCGTTTGAAATATCGCTTTTAGTTACAGTTTCTGATATCTGAGTTTCATAATTCTTTTTTCGTTGAACAAAATGTACAATCTCTGCGTACAAATACTCACACTTTTGGCCTGTTGGGAAATAAGGCTGTTAGTTTTCTCTATAATAAAAATGACTTGTGTATCCTCATTC
The DNA here is from genome assembly GCA_029582265.1 of Zoroaster sp. YZ-2022. Lineage (NCBI taxonomy): Eukaryota > Metazoa > Echinodermata > Asteroidea > Forcipulatida > Zoroasteridae > Zoroaster > Zoroaster sp. YZ-2022. The sequence continues at coordinate 34,568,202 of CM055822.1, forward strand.
CCACACACATTGTGTTAGCAAATCATTTGAGAATTCCATTTGTGTGGCTTAAATGTTCAGTCAAAATTTTAAAAAGTCGTTACATCAAGTCTGTGAAAGGCTGTTGGCAAATGTTACTTCTAAAGCCTTTATCCCAGTTTTCTTCATTTTGTTAGCAAAAAAATTTGAGACTTCCATTTGTGCGGCGTAAATATTCAGTCGGAGATTTAAAAAGTGGTTTATTGGAACAGGTAATTGGAACCGAAAAATGAAACCGGGTAATGACAGTTTCAGTCGGGTAGCCGGGTACCCCACTTCCTGGCACAACCTTATCAGGAAATCACCCTGGTATTCTAAAGGTCATATGCAAAATCAGATGGTGTATACACTGGGTCATAAGAGTTCAATAGATACATATATTCATTGTAATATGCCCTGTGCACTGCCACATAGGAATGACCACTGAACAAATTATTCACACTCGACTCATTACTATCTTGCATTTATGCATCTTTCTTTGCGTTCCTTGTCGCAAGGACATTCTTTAAGGCTGTGCCGGGTATCCGGGTACCTGAATACCTGACTGAAACCATCATTACCAGGTTCCATTTTTCGTTTCCAATTACCTGTAAACCACTTTTTAATTCTCCGACTGAACATTTAAGCCGCACAAATGGAAGTCGCCAATTTTTTCTAACAAAATGAAGAAAACTCGGATAAAGGGTTCAGAAGTAACATTTGCCAACAGCCTTTCACAGACTTAATGTATCTAGTTTGTTTTGAGTTGACTGCTGTCCTGCCAGTAGTTGGTATTTGTGCCTAATTGTTCGTAGTTATTGGATTAGTGTGAGTATGGGACACATGAATTATTTTTGTATGTATGGGGAATGGGGATGCTATGAGTCGTATAATTATTACAGTAAGACCACATTTATTGTGACTCTAATAAAACAAGAGAAACTTGAGTTCATATTGATTATTTTATACATTCGGGAGTATTTATGTTAACGGGTACCCGGGTAAAATTCCATTTTCAGGTTCCCAAAATAACGAAAAACACAGCCATTCTTGAGAAAGATGGCAAATATTACGGTGAAAATATTTATTAGAACACACTCTTTTTTTGTAGTTTAAAAATGTTATTTGTTTTATTCAATTCACAGTGATGCTTCAGAAGAAGTCAAAGCTAGAATTCGCCGTCTAGAGGGTCGAGGCATTTTGTTAGAATATAAGCATACTGATGTTGAAAAGCTCTTAAACAACAGTGTAGATACACACTGTAAGCCACAAAGGTTAATGTGGGTTCGTGTGAAAGGTAGCTTAGGTAAGGAAATCTTAACCTGTTTCTAAAAATGATAATCATGATTTTATTATTTTGTTAAAGAAATACTTGACGCTATCCATTCTAAGTGAGCTAAACATTATCTTTGTTTGGGTGCAATTTGGCCAAACAAACAAACAAAAACAAAAGCTGTGAAGGGGACATTAATGAACTGATTTCAGCGGAAAGGAATTTAAATTAATGTAGTGAAACCATAGACCTCCACAGCCTAATCACGGTGTCCTCAACTTAATGTACAGTCCTCAATTTAATGTGGACGAATGCCTTACAAACACTCAAGAAGACAGTTAACTTTATAGTTTAAGTTCTGCTCAGTTTAATGATCCGAAAATCCAGTGAAATATCACAGTGCTTTGTAGTTGAAGAAACACCCTCAGATAATAATATAAATCATGAGTGGTAACTTGCAAACTCGACAGAAAACCCACAATTTCTATAACAAAGAGTACACACAAAATAGAGAAATACTCACTGGGGGTTTCCCGGAGAATAAATTACTATATGGCGATATTAGCCCATCATGGCAATGCCAGACTCACAACAAAAATGAGAAATAATGAAGAGTAAAATACTCATCAATGTGCTTGTCATAAAACCGTAATGGTGAGAGACTGAATGACCTGTCCATATCACCAAAGTTGTCTGTCTGCATTTTCCCGCGCAAATGAAACTCAATCAAACTACTTATCCACACAACATTAGATCTCTCTGTGAATTGAAAAGCTACTCAAATTACTTTACATCAATTAATCATTAGAACCTTTGTTTGCAATCTTATAAAACATAATTTATTACCTGATGACGATCAGAGCATACTGATCGAAAACGAGTTGTAACCTCCAGTTCTTTTCAGAACTAATTACTAATTTGAGAATTTCACATGGTGTTACCACAATTAGTCTTACTTATCCTATTTACCATGCAAAGCTATAAGTTTTACATAATTTATCACAGTTTTACATAAAACTTGGTGTAAAGATGAGGATGGTATTAAAAAATATTGCATGAAATCAAACTGTAATATTATAACATTAAAGGCAGTTTATACCTTTACCTTACCAACTTAATCAACTTTTTTTCAGGTGGGGATGAATTGAATGAAAACATCCATCGTTGTGCTGCAGCATTTATCTCAGATACTTTCCTTGCGACGACTGCATACCTCCCTCATAGAAACATCCAAAAGGGTCAAATAGCATCTTTGGACCATTCTATTTGGTTCCATGCACCGTTCAGGGCAGACGAATGGATGCTGTATGAGATGGAAAGTCCACAATCTGGTAATTACAACAGCCAGCACATTTAAAAGGGAAAATACAACATTGGTTGGTGTGAGAACCGAGTCAATAAAGAGTAAAAAAATATTTCAAGACTACTTCTCCTGATGATGATCAGAGCATACTGATCGAAACGTCGAGTTGTAACCTCCAGTTTTTTTTTCAGAACTAATTACCACTCAATAGAGAATTTCACATGGTGTCACCGCAATTAGTCTTACTTATCCTCTTCACCATGCAAAGCTACAAGTTTTTAATAAGACTACTTTCCACGATTATTTATTTACTTCCAAAGTATCCATTATATACAATCTGGTCCAATATATAAAAAATAAAAAAATTTACTTAAATTGTTCCAATTTGACTTTTCCCTTAACTTCCTTTTACAAAATTTCCAGTCGATACTACCAAACTACCTATTCCTTCCAAATCATTAAATAATACACTGTCCCAGTTCTGATGAACTACCTCTTTTAAATATATTGAACTGGATCTGACAGTTGGCAAAAACTGCTTCTACAAGTATGCTTTTTGTCTTTGAACCAAGATTTATATTAACCCTCCTATAGGTTTAACACTCAAAGACACTCAAAATTTGTATGTCTCTCAACCAATTGACTTTGTGCAGTGCACTCAAGTACATGCAAGCACGTGGCTGTGATAGGAGGTCAAACCCAAAGACACTAAAAATTTGTATGTAACTCCCAACCCATTGACTTTGTGCAGTGCACAAAGGTCAAACCAAAACCACTGACAGTACATACACAGCTCTGTGTGACTCTGGTTTGACCTACCAATTGGCAATGCAACCAAAAATACTCAAGTGAGTGTCTGTGGGTGCCGTGCTAACTGGGCCAAATTTCAGCCTGGGCATAGGAGGGTTAAAGGGACAATATTGTCACGATCAACAGGGCATGGAATCGGAGTGCTAGTTTCAGATTAACTCAGTGACTGAAAATAATACCCCACATGATAATGTCATATTAGCCTTTTAATTCTCAGTCACTGTGTTCATCTTAAACTAGGACACTGATTCCATGCCCTGTTGAAAGTCTGCTATGATCATGACAATATTGTCCCTTTATACAAAGTTTTCAGCTCATTATGTTACATATGTTGTCTAAGGAGAAAATAGTGAAAATGAATTAAGATTTTTGAATCGGCAAGCAGTTGGTGCTTCCCGTGTCTGTACCATAGACTTCATGGCAGGCAACAGTGTGTATGTTTATATGTAAGGATTTACATTTTGTACATTATCCATGTCACATCCAATTATTTTAGATTTTAACAATGAATAAGAACTGAGATAATGTGTAATTCTTACAGTGACAACTAATTAAAAACAACTAATTAAAAACAGGGAAGACTTACTGATAACTTCCATTTTCCTTAACAGGTGCTGCTCGGGGCATTGTTTTTGGACGTCTGTGGCGCAGAGATGGCACTCTGGTTGCCTCCATCGCTCAGGAATGTCTCATGAGACCTAAACTTTAACATTTACTACATAAAGCCAAAGGAAATAACCTCTACCAATCACAAGACTTATCAGACCCGATTTGAAATACCACCCACTTTGGGGGAACAGCAAATAAATCTAAGAATTCTAGACTGTTATCAATGTAAAACTATCTCTAATCTTTCTCTGCATTTGACATCCAATCCCTGAGACATCATAGACAAGTTGCTGGCTTTACAGTCTTCCCTAAAATGCAGTATCATCCCGCACTGGGCAGTCTCAAACAACCTCATTATACACAAAGCGTTCTACCAGGCAGTCATCTGCATCCAATCATTGTGCAGTTATCATTCCATAATCCTGTACGTCACAGCATCAGAGGTCCTTTTTAGTATCATAGCTTTGGTTTTGGAACTCTTTACCTGACGCTGTTGTGGATACTCTATGTAATCAGTCCTTCTAATCTAATGTTCATCATCATTTGTTTGAACTACACTGAGGGTATTTTTTCAAACTGCTAAGCAGAAAAAATGCCTACCAGAAACATTTGCTAAGCTGATTTGTCTGGTTCCAGCCATACACATTATAATACAAAATGTACGCATTTTGGCTGGAAGTCTGTTTAATATTGCTTTATAGCAGAAATATTTACTTAGCAAAATTCTCACAATGGAAGAACTTCAGATTTGGAACCCCTTATGCATCTAGTTCTCCTGGGCAGGACAATGAAGTGGAATTCTATTATTTTGATCAAATGGACCGAGGCGAATGTGTTGTCAAGGTTGGGGGGGGGGGTTGATACAAACTGTTTGTTATCGGTCCAACCCCAGTGGGCAAAGTTTTCACAAGGGGTTTGAAACCTTTTTTAATTAATTAATTTAGTTCTATATTGTAAATCATTATTGACTGTTTTAAATATAGGGAAAAGATTACAGAAATATTGAAATTTGTATTTGAAAAATGCTACTTTTGATAAATTTATTATAAAATATATATATTTCAGTCACTGAATTAAAACAATAATTAAATCTTGTTCACTAGTTATCATAAATGTGTAAATGTTTCTTCAAATATGCCTGTAGATGTATGATTTAATTATATGTAAAAGTAAACTGTTCATAGCCAAAGGTGTGATTTTGTACCAGATCTAGCCCATTTAAACAAATAATTTGTAGTATGTTTTACTGTGGCACATTAATAATAATATCTTTAAAAGTCAGTTAACCTGCAATGATTCTACTGGATAAAAACAGTGAATGAATTTTGAAATGGTACTATAAATATCAACAAATTTTTTATGAAACATTGTCATTACACACAAATCCCACATGAAGTCATTTTGAAGTTTTCTCTCAAATATGATAAAAACTGCTGACACTTTCAGAGTTGAGTTTCTATATGTAGTGATGTCTTGATTCTCATGAACTAAGTTTGTATGCATTCAAAAAATTTCAAAATAATATAAAGGTTTATTATATTTTGCCCTAGTCGTCAGACTCGCCCTGTGTTATTGTTCTATGTAATACGGTTTGCACCACTTTTCGAAGAAAATGGTTCATTCCTTCATTCATAAAAATGCAAATCAGCCCAAGTCCCCCAGGTATAAACCCACCAAGAAACCACTGAAGCATGTCTTTGTTTCTCGTGGTACGGCCTTGCACACATGTGTTTTACAAGTTCTATTCTATTTAGTTAAGACTAACGTTAGGACCGTCAACTAGCTATAATTTTGAATGCCTACAAGCTACATTTTACACTTGAGATTTGGATACGTAGATTCTCGCCATATGTCCTCCAAGAAAGGAAAATCGAGTGACAAGCAGGCCAAAGACATCTCTGTTAAACCGATCTACTTCAACAACCTTGCTTCGGGTTGAACGAGTTCGCTCACACGCTCCGGCTCTGCCTCGGGCCAGTGAGCACCAATTACAAGTTGATGAGAAAGAAATATGGCTGCTTTGCCCAATTTCTGTCGTTGGTACGGGAGAGCCTTCGTCCCCCCGGGGTCCTCCACTTTCTACACCTCCAATGTCCACAGCACGGAGGGCAGCGAACTTAGCACAAGGAAAAGTTGGACAGTTCTCGCCTTGGGTCGTCCCTCCGAATCAACAGGGGTCAACGCTCTTCCCCGGACAACAATGGATTTTCCCACCGCAAACTTCCAACGCTAGCGGGTAGCATCCATACAACATGGCGGTGCCCATGTCACCGTAGCACATCAATGGCCTCCCAACGTTCCCCAGGTGAATCATCAACACCAGGATAACCTAAGTAGTATGTATGCAGCAAATCATACCCCCTTTGTGGTGGAGTAGAGGTGGTGGAGAGGTGGTGGAGAGGTGGTGTGCGAGGTGGTGGGCCACCTCTCCACCACCTTCATCTCCACCACAAAGGGGGAATGATTTGCTGCACACAAAATACGGGTTGAGACACGTCTGGGCGCGCGCGTGACTCCCTCCACACAAAACTGCACACAAAATACTTACTCCCTCCTCACAAAATAGGCCACCTCTCCACCACCTCTCCACCACCTCCACTCCACCACAAAGGGGGAATGATTTGCTGCATAAAAATACTGCACACTACTCCTGTACTCCCTCCACACAAAATACTGCACACTACTCCCACAGGGCGCGTGGTCACGTCTGGGCGCGCGCGTGACTCCCTCCACACAAAAATCACAAAACTGCACCGTGAGACACGTCTGGGCGCGCGCAAAATCAGTTTGTGTGGTGGAGAATACATAATACATATATATACATATACATATATATATATATACATATATATATATATCCTCCTCAATGCAAGATTCCCTGGCGCGCGCGTTTTGTGTGGTGGAGGGAGTAGTGCGCAAGCGCAGCATGCATATTGATATTCGTCTGTCTTGGTCGTTTCTCATCAAATTGGAAATGTGCCAAATTGGAGCGTATAAGACATGTAGTGTCTTAAAATAGAATGGACACATATGAGCCGATGTTGTTGCTTAGATTTAAAATGAAGCTATTCAAGTATGATTTGTTAAATATAATTTTAACACCAACAACAATCTTTGACATCAATATATTTACAGATGGTTTTATATTGGTTTTAAAACTCATTGACTCATTGAGTCTACTCACTGAGTCTTTACTCATTGAATCTTTACTCATTGAGTCATTGAGTCTACTCAATGACTCAATGAGTCTACTCATTGAGTCTTTACTCATTGAATCTTTACTCATTGAGTCATTGAGTCTACTCAATGACTCATTGAGTCTACTCATTGAGTCTTTACTCATTGAATCTTTACTCATTGAGTCATTGAGTCTACTCAATGACTCAATGAGTCTACTCATCTTTACTCATTGAGTCATTGAGTCTACTCATTGACTCATTGAGTCTACTCATTGAGTATTTACTCATTGAATCTTTACTCATTGAGTCATTGAGTTCACTCAATGACTCAATGAGTATACTCATTGAGTCTTTACTCATTGAATCTTTCCACATTGAGTCCACTCAATGACTCAATGAGTCTACTCATCTTTACTCATTGAGTCATTGAGTCTACTCATTGACTCATTGAGTCTACTCATTGAGTCTTTACTCATTGAATCTTTACTCATTGAGTCATTGAGTCTACTCAATGACTCAATGAGTCTACTCATTGAGTCTTTACTCATTGACTCATTGAGTCTACTCATTGACTCATTGAGTCTACTCAGTGAGTCTTTACTCATTGACTCATTGAGTCTACTCATTGACTCATTGAGTCTACTCATTGAGTCTTTACTCATTGAATCTTTACTCATTGAGTCATTGAGTCGACTCAATGACTCAATGAGTCTACTCATTGAGTCTTTACTCATTGAATCTTTACTCATTGAGTCATTGAGTCTACTCAATGACTCAATGAGCAAAGATTACTCATTGAGTCTTTACTCATTTATAGGCCTATATATAAACTATTTCTTCCGTTTCTTGTCAATCGGAGATTAAGCATCAGAGATTCAACATGAATGTTATTTCTGCTGTCAAACCCCATGCTTGCCACCAGTGCGGCAAAAGCTTTGAACGGATGTATAACCTACGGAGGCATGCAGAACATGTACATAATGAAGAGAAATCTAAAATGAATGAAGTTGACGATGATTCTGAAATTAAAAGCTATCCAAGCTGACAATTCTGACGTCGATAATTCTGAACCCGATTTTAAAAAGCATAGATTTGAAGATTCGGAAATAGAAACTTGTGAAACAGAATCTACCCAGGATGAAGACGAAGATTTCGAGGAAGATGATTCAGAATCCGATACGGAGGTGGAAGATGATTCAGAATCCGATACCGAGGTGGAAGATGATTCAGAATCCGATACCGAGGTGGAAGATGATTCAGAATCCGATACGAAGGTTGAATATGACGAATCATCGGAAGACGATGAGTCTAGTTCTGAATTGGAAGACAATGCCACTTTTCGAGACTGGTTGGAAGAGGCTAAAGAGGCAACAGAAGAGATGTGGTGTGAAAAATATGAAAAGTACGTCAACGGGGTATGAGTGAAGATCAAGCAAAGAAAAGCCAATAGGAAAACCCTTTGGGTAGTCAAGCGAATCTTTTTCAACAAATACAAGGATTTTTGTCAAGTTACCTACATCTGAAAGATAATGACACTCATCAGGATATTGCGGAAGATCTCGAAGAAAAAAGTAAATAAAGGCATGGAAGTAAACAAAGCTCTGAACAGAGTAATGCCTAAACTCCATACCAAATTTGACGGACTACTTCAACTAAATGAGGATGAAGAGAACGAGGAAGAGAACGAGGAAGATTGATGATGAAAGACCAGATGTTTCAGAAAGACTACCGTAATAAAATTTAAAAAAAAAATAATAATAATAATAATACTTAATGTTTTCAGTTTATCAAATTGTTATTATTATTATTATTATTATTATTATTATTATTATTATTATTATTATTATTATTATTATTATTATTATTATTATTATTATTATTATTATTATTATTATTATTATTATTATTATTATTATTATTATTATTATTATTATTATTATTATTATTATTATTATTATTATTATTGTGTTTTATGAAAATCAAGGCGATGCAACTTTATTTATTTCATACTAGTTATTATTTTTCCTTTTTTTGGAACAATTATCATTAAGTGCTGATCTGGCAAATGAAAACAAGTGTACTTGTATTTCACATAATGTGCGTAATTTCAGTAACTTTGTACTTGCAAGGCCTAACCAGTTGTTTTTATTTATTATTTTGTATTATTATTATTATTTGTTTTGGTAAAACATACAGTTTCTGTCAAAAGAAAATACAGACATAATTAATTGTAAATAAATTGTCAATATTTTTCAACATTACCTTTTAATTTCATTAAACTAACTGAATTGATGGAGTAATACATGTACATTGTAACTTTTGATAAATGTTCCATCATTGAGAAGTTGAATAAAGCAGCCAAGAGCTGAGGTCATGAAAACAAGAAAAGTTTCCTCGTATTATTTTTATTACAGTGTATTAGAGATTTTGCGTTGAATCAGGATGTTCGATTTCAAAATTATCCAAACCATATATTTAAGAAGCAAATATGTAGCATTGAGACAACCGTATCCACATTTATATATTTAAATTTTTTCTCAAAATCACAAGGGGTAAGCATTGTATTTATATATTTTTTTGGTTTCCATCAAAATCACAAAGGGGTAAGCATTGTATTTATTACTTTTTTGGTTTCCATCAAAATGAGTAAAGATTCAATGAGTCAATGAGTAAAGACTCAATGAGTAAAGACTCAATGAGTAAAGACTCAATGAGTAAAGACTCAATGAGTAAAGACTCAATGAGTAAAGACTCAATGAGTAAGAGACTCAATGAGTAATCTTTACTCATTGAGTCATTGAGTAGACTCAATGACTCAATGAGTAAACAATGAGTAAAGACTCAATGAGTAGACTCATTGAGTCATTGAGTAGACTCAATGACTCAATGAGTAAAGATTCAATGAGTAAAGACTCAGTGAGTAGACTCAATGAGTCAATGAGTTTTAAAACCAATATAAAAAACCATCTGTAAATATATTGATGTCAAAGATTGTTGTTGGTGTTAAAATTATATTTAACAAATCATACTTGAATAGCTTCATTTTAAATCTAAGCAACAACATCGGCTCATATGTGTCCATTCTATTTTAAGACACTACATGTCTTATACGCTCCAATTTGGCACATTTCCAATTTGATGAGAAACGACCAAGACAGACGAATATCAATATGCATGCTGCGCTTGCGCACTACTCCCACGCGCGCGCCAGGGAATCTTGCATTGAGGAGGATATATATATATGTATATATATATATGTATATGTACATGTATATATATGTATTATGTATTCTCCACCACACAAACTGATTTTGCGCGCGCCCAGACGTGTCTCACGGTGCAGTTTTGTGATTTTTGTGTGGAGGGAGTCACGCGCGCGCCCAGACGTGACCACGCGCCCTGTGGGAGTAGTGTGCAGTATTTTGTGTGGAGGGAGTACAGGAGTAGTGTGCAGTATTTTTATGCAGCAAATCATTCCCCCTTTGTGGTGGAGTGGAGGTGGTGGAGAGGTGGTGAGAAGGTGGCCTATTTTGTGAGGAGGGTAAGTATTTTGTGTGCAGTTTTGTGTGGAGGGAGTCACGCGCGCCCAGACGTGTCTCAACCCGTATTTTGTGTGCAGCAAATCATTCCCCCTTTGTGGTGGAGATGAAGGTGGTGGAGAGGTGGCCCACCACCTCGCACACCACCTCTCCACCACCTCTCCACCACCTCTACTCCACCACAAAGGGGGTATGATTTGCTGCATACATACTACTAACCTAGCTACACCAAGGTAGCTCTCGCTTCCACCAGTAAGTCCTATAGTTTGGGGGAACTAAATCTATCGCAAGACAGGACTTCGAGTCTACCAGCCATATGGCCGCGGATGGCAACACTGATTTGGTTGGCAGCGCTGATGGGTCCGACTCACTCAATCCGAGTGGGTGACAGATTAAGTCCTTTCCTGGTGGGAAGAGCTCCGTTCAAATAAACTTAGACACGAAGAGTTCAAAGAGGAGCTACTGTTCAACCAGGTTCCAGTTGAACAAGAAAACTATTTCAAGGCCCTGAAATTACCTAGCCAGGTAAAATCGTCCTTTAAAGAAGCTCGTTCTTCACTGGTAACTCAAGATGATAAATTCAAAGATTCTCACAATCATCTTCTCAAAAAAGCCTGCCTCTTACCCATCTTTTTGATGTGTTAGTGGATCTAACATGCCAAGTGACGATTGACAGCAGTCTCGTGTTGCAATACATCACTTCAGCGCTAATCCTCCTAGGATCAGCTAGCCAGAGTCTTGCTCTCAAGGCACTACACTTTTGATGATCTTCTAGATAGAAGATTGGACAGCCTTAAACGAAATTCTCCCTCTATGGATTCATTGTTCTGAGGTAATCTTACCAAAGACATAGAAGACGCAGAAGGCAAACAAGCTGGCAGCCAAAGTGACGAAAGCCGCAGCGTCCTCGGCAACATCATACAGATGGAACAAATGTTCACCTTATTACTCAGCGGTGACAAGGAAGTTTCATGGCGGCCGCTCCGTTCAAGGGAGATATCCACTCACAACAAGTCCAAGTATAGGACTATCAAAACTTCAACGTCAAGTCATGGGAGATCTCGATCAGATCGGGGATCGTCTTCAAATGTTTTGTTCCCAGTTGGAGGTCCCTCACACAGGACAGTTGGATACTTCAATCGGTGGTTGGTCATCAAATAGAGTTTATAAGAATTCCGTTCCAGTTACAGCACAGGGTGGCAGTAACACACGTGAACTCCCAATCTCAAGTAGAGATTGTTCAAAAAGAGGTTCAAAAATTATTGAACAAAGGTGCAGTCACGGTGGAGAATCTAGTGGACAGCCAGTTTATTTTGTCTGTTCTTAATCCCCCAAAACTCGGTAGAACTCGACCAGTTATAAATCTGTGTTCGCTGAACAAATGTGTAAAGTAGCAACACTTCAAGATGGAAGGTATAGGGCTAGTAAAAGATTTACTAATTTCAGTAGATTATCTGGGAGCCATGGACCACAAGGACGCTTATTTTATGATTTCAATTCATCACAATCATCGAAAATATCTTCGTTTCATATGGCAGAACAAACTGTTCCAATTTGCTTGTCTTCCATTCGGGCTGCAAAGTGCCCCCGAACATTTACAAAAATTCTCAAGCCGGACAAGGGAATTCGTTGTGTTTTCTATCTGGACAATATCCTAATTCTGGGCAAATCCTTGGAGGAGTGCACGGAAAACATCCAGTTTACAACAGGGTTTTTAAAAACACTAGGCTTCATCATCAATCAAGAGAAGTAACAGCTCCGCCCTGCTCAGTGTTTAACTTAGCTGGGGTTTTGCATCAATTCAAGAACAACGACTTTGTCTTTTCCAGCAGAGAAGGTCAACCATATTGTCAGTCACTGCCAAGAAGTTTTGCAAGCGCATACTTTAACAGTTCGGGAGTTAGCTCAACTCATCGGCTGACTTTCATCGAGCATACAACCGGCGTTTCCAGCTCCTCTGTATAACCGGAACCTGCAGCAGGACAAGTTAGCTGCACTTCACATGAACAACTCGTACGAGTCACAACTAGTAGTCCTATCTCAGTCTTCCAGACAATTCAGACAGATGCATCACTCCAAGGGTGGGGTTCCCTGACAGAACAAAATCTTCACATCAATCACCTAGAGCTACGTACTGTCAGTGTATTATGCTCTCCAAGCATTAGTGGGCCATCTAAGCAACTTGCACATACAAGTAGACAACATGACAACACGTTTACAAGTAGACAACGTGACAGTTATGTCATACATCAGCCACAAAGGGGGGACACATTCTCAAGAACTGTCAAGCCTAGCAGTCAAGATTTGGACATGGTGTCTGCACAGAGGGATAACACTATCAGTAGAATTTCTCCCAGGGTTCAAGAATGTCGTAGCAGACGAAATGTCAAGAAATGTCAACGACCGCACAGAGTGGCATCTGTTCCCCAAAAATTTCAAGCAAATTGTGTAAGCACTGGACTTCCGACCATCAATCGACCTGTTCGTGTCGCGGCTGAACAAACAATTCCCCAAATTCGTATCGTGGCATCCAGACCCACAAGCATGGCAGGTGGATGCATTCACCATCAGTTGGAACAACTTGGCAGGCTATCTGTTTCCTCCATTCGCTCTGCTCTCAGAAGGTTCGAGTGGAAAAAGCCACAGTTCTGCTAATAGCACCAGTGTGGAGGACACAACCTTTGTACACACTGATCCGAGATACGAGTTGGCAATACAAACACGTACCGTTACTGCTACCACAGCATCCAGATCTTCTTCAGCTATGCCACAACCATCAACATCATCCCGTGCGGGATGTGATACAATTAGCCGCCTGGGTGCTATCATGGAATCGTTGGCAACAAGAGACCTTTCGCAGAAAGTGTCCTCAGTTATCTTGTCATCATGGACAAATGCTCAGTTCAACTCTGCATGGAATTGCAGGAGTTGCTGGTGTCTTCAACGACAACTTGATCCAGTTTCGGCACCTTAGCGGAAGTTTTGGAATTTCTCCATGAGCTATTGGATCAGGGTCTCCAGTATAGGACTATCAATGTCTATAGGTCAGTGCATTCACATATGCAGTAAGGAGTCCAGCCAGGTTGAATAAGTGTGCGGACTGCGGAATGCCAGAAAGAGTTCAGACCAACCGCAGGAGACATATTGACGAGCAGCATCGCCACAAGAACAGAGTCCACTGTCCTTACTGCGCCCAGTCCTTCAACAGAAAGCATAACCTGAATTCTGTCCATCAGGGGCGTGAGGGGAGTCGACGACCAGCCGACTCGGAGCGAAATCAGCCGACGGCTACATCGCCTGAACCCAAGGTCCCGCGTACTCCAAGGAGAGACCTTGAAGACGATATGGTGAGTCTAGAGCCAGGAAGCGTGAATCATAAAGGGGTTTGAATCCCCTACACCGACGAGGCGCCATGTTGTTGCAGAATTGCCTTTCACTACTACCCCCAACCCTGTTCCAGCGAGCATCATCAGTCTGGTGATGAGTGTACCTAACTGAACGAAGGATGAACTTGAAAGTACCCAGACGGCCAGCGGAAAGACTCCACGACTTGTGGAGCGCACCATTAAGGAGTTACTGGATGGACAAGGAAAGGTCTCAGCTCGAATCATTCAAAAACGTTTCTAAACTTTGTAAAAAAAAATTTTTTAGTTTCTAAAGTTTCTAACTGGTTATGGAGTTAAAGTTCGATTTACCAAAATGTTGTTTAAAATTACTGCTCAAATGGAGTATGTCAGAATGTTTAATGAAACAAGTATCGAAGAGGAATTGAAAGCCAAAGCAAAAAGTAAAAGTTGCAGTATTGTTATTTGGTAAATTGCAGTGTTGGTTGTATACCTTGATTGTTTGAAAATGTGTTGGAGTCCCGTAATTTACTTGTTTGTGTGTCTTGTCTGTAAGTAATTTTCCCCGTTTACTGGCCTCCCGTAGTTTGTCTGATAGACGGCACTGTTAAGACTCGCAACCGCACGTTACAATATCATAAATACGTGTTGCAATTGGTATCAAAATATGCAGTATCGGTATATCCGGTATCGGTAAATTATAAAGGTACTTTCAATGTAATGCATTAATATCGATACTATTATTTGGTACCGAATGCAGTAAAGTGGCTAATGGAGCTCAGTGACTCCACTCCACGCTCAGCAGCATGAACTTCGGCGGCCTGTAACTTGAAAAGTAGACGGTGGAATTTTGAAGTGAAACCGTTGATTTGAAGGTATTTTGACAAAGAATTATTTTATCTTGTTTAAATAGGCCAATACAAAGTCACCGAGGCCAATTTGCTTCCTGAAAAAATGTCTCCGAAGTTGGAGACAGTATCCTATAAGCCTTATCGGAATTGTGCTTGCAATAAATTATGGGAGCTGGGTTTTGGAAAAAAGTTGTAAACAAGCGCACACGTGGAGGAGAAAGGTGGTCGGTCAGAAAATTTACTTTTTTTAACGTATTATAGCAAAATTATGGAGAAATTATTTAAAGAAATCAGTTAAATTATAAACAACATTTTTATAATTAAGAAAATAATTAATTTTTTTGCCCGAAAACTACGCAAATTGAAGAATTCTCAGCTGATTTCTGATCCCCAGGCCATATTTTAGAAAAAAAATACATTAGAAAATAATTAAAATCAAATAAAGTGCTAGTTGAGACAAGACGATTATCTTGTCAAGAAAATATTATCTTATATTATTTTGGGACCGTCTGATATTACCGCACGTTCCTCGATCGTAGATATTGGGGACACGGATTGCCACCCATCAGATCTGAAATGAGACTTGACTGTTTTAATCCCTTCGGGTGCAGCGGCGTAGCCAGGACTTTTTCAGTGGGGAAGGGGGGGGCACGGGGTGCATTGATTTTCAGTGGGGGCCCAGGGGTATGGGTTTTTACCCCTTCTTTTTCTTTTCTGTTTTTTGGGGGCACTATCAGGATTTTTCGTGGGGGGCACCTGGGGGAACTGGAAATGTGTGGGGGGGGGGGGTGGCACGTGCCCCCCCAGGCATCCCGTGGCTACGCCGCTGCTCGGGTGAAATATTGTATTAAATATAGCTTTTGTCAAACGCCAATAAATTGTTGTTCCTACCGCTAATTAGATTGTATATACAAAAAATAACAATTGATTATCAGGAACGTATAAAAAAAGGCAAGTGACACAAGGCACTGTTTTCTCCTTAATTTTACCATCCTTTAATTTATATGCAATAATTTTGTTGTTGTTGATGAGGAGAATATATTTACAATAGGTACAACTATAGAATGCAGGGCCACACCAAATGTTTACTTCTTATAAATTTACGTAATCTGACTTTAAAATACACAACTGCGGTTCCTAGGTCAAATTCAGAAAAAGGGAAAGATTTGGCCCTGCATTCTATATAAAATAATTGTTCCGAAAACAGAACTGAAGAGCTTCTCGGCCGTCACTAGTGATCGAGTTTGCCTAAAAAGTACACTGCGACGAACAAATTAGAATATAACTGTCACTCCAGAAATCAGCTTAATAATTTTTTCCATAATTTTGCTATAATACGTAAAAAACGTCAATTTTCTGACCGACTACCTTTCTCCTCCATTGATTTTGTGCACAAACATGTGCGTTTGTTTACAACTTTTTTCCAAAACCCGACTCCCATAATTCATTGCGCGCACAATTCCGATAAGGGATATTTAAGGAACCAAAAGTGTCTCCGTGTGGGGAGTGGGAGACATCCGCAGATCGGGGTGCAGTCTCCGAGTTGGTGCGTGCGCCCCTACTGTTAACATTGAATTTGTGCAAGTTCGGCAGAAAAAGTCAAATAAATGGTAATGGCAAACCAGGTCATGCACAGTGACATGTGATTCCCCGGCTGTATAAATTAAGTTCAATCCTTTCAATATCCAAAACGGCGTCCATGAATCTAATCGGCTGAGCATCTTTAACAGTAACATTGACTTCTACAGAAGTCCCCGAACTTGCGCAATAGGCCTACAGCGTGAAATCGAAATCAATCGTGTGTGACCTGTGCTCGTCTGGTGTTAAAATAAATTTCCGTTTACTAACAATGTCATTGAAAAGGAGATCAGACTTCCAGTAATGAAGCGAGAATGTACATGTACATTTCATTTTCTTCTTAGGAAATGAGGATACTTAAAAAAATATTTAGGCATTACGCTCACGGACATAGGGAAGTGAGCCCTCAATCAGTTCTAATCAATTAGTCAACTTTCCAAGACTATAATTATACCACACTAATACAATTCAGTGGATCGACCGGACTGGTCAGGTGATTTAAAACCATCAGCGTCAAGGTACAGACAAAAGTAAGAGAAAATCGTTAGTTTTAAGTTATTTTTACGTTTGGTGAATTTTTTTTATTGGTTTTGTAGAGCTGAATAGAGTTAAAAGATTTTGGGACATTGTGTGCAATTGTTTGGCATACATTGTCCCATGGAGGAAGGAGTATTGCGTTACGTCGGCATATTGTGGACAGTTAAAAAAAAAAAAAAGGGCCGGGCCGTGAAAGGGTAAAAGAGCAAACCTAGTAATAGAAACGGGGATGATTAGACGACGTCTGCCTCGATCCTGTTCTGGCTGACATTTAAAAGCCATTTTAAACAAAATATTTTACACACGGTAAACATTTTTTTCTCTAGTTTAACAATTAAACTAAGTCATAAGTGGCTATTGTCTTAATTTGAATTGAGAATTGTTAATGTTAATTGTTATTAGTTATTAGGCATGCAGTCATTTAAGAATATAAATGCCCAAGACAGTTTAGACAATCTGATTAGACAAAATATAATCACGTGGGGGTTTTATTAATGGATGGTACAGACTGGCTAAATCAAAATCAGAACAGCGCGTATGTGCCAGCTGTTCGCCAGCTCTTGTGTGCAATGCGCAACATGGATTTCAACCAATCAGAGTGATGAAGATTGGCATTACGAGCCTGACTTATGCACTTTGGGAGGGTTTTGTGTGTCCCCAAAATGTGCCCTTTTCTATTTGGCTTTATTTAACAAAAATTACATTTTGTTGACATTTTTAAAACGAAATTGATACAGTCATTTATAAGTGGGTTTGGCTCGGTCCTTACCGCCTGTGACCATGCCCAAAACTGGAACTTTGTGGAAGTAAACCTGTGGGAAAGTCCGCGCGACAAACTATTATTCCAATATTGTTTTGACAGTCACTTAGGATGGAGTAACACTTACAATTACCTATAGCAGAATGTTAGCCCAAGATTGACTGAAAATATTATATACAGCAAAATTTTAGCTATTGCATTTAAAAAAAAATGTTTTGCCGTGTCTCTTACTCATTCATTGATTCATTTTCGGGCAATGTTAAAAAAAAAATAATTAAATAAAAAACATTACAATAGACAGTCCATCTTATATTAACCCTCCTATGCCCAGGCTGAAATTTGGCCCAGTAAGCACCGCACCCACAGACAGTCACTTGAGTATTTTTGGTTGCATTGCCAATTGTTCACACATGTGTATAACTTAGTGCTGGAGATAGTGGCAAAGTCAAACACACTTGTGTACATTATGTCTTACAAGTTATATGCAGTCACACAGAGCTGTGTATGTACTGCATAAGTTACAGTTGAGTGATTTTGGTTTGACCTCCTACCAAAGCCATATGTCCTTGCATTTATTTGAGTGCACTGCACAAAGTCAATGGTTGGGAGTGACATACAAATTTTGAGTTTCTTTGATTGTTAAACCTATAGGAGGGAACAATTAGATGAACTATTCCAAATCCTTTCAATTTAAGGTTAAATCTGTATGTTTCTCTTTTTCTAGGACAGCAGAAGAGAGTAAATTACTTTCAAATATTTAGTTAGTTCACCGAACACCATGGGACATTCGTCAAGTTCACCTAGAGAGGAACAAGTTGAGGAGATTCATGGGAAAGGATTAAGTCTCGTCACGGAGAGTTTAACGGAAGAGATTAAACAAACGTACAAGACGATATGTGGGTCTGGCAAGGAAGATGAAGGGTTCAGCTTACAACAACTACAGGTGAAGTCATGGGATTAGAGTGCTGGGACTGTCACGTTCGATCAACAGCAGATTTTTAGCGAGACCAGTGTTTCATTTAGTATTTGAAAACTGCCTGTCCAAAATGAACTAGGTTTTGAAACTGCCTGTTCAAATTGGACTAGCTGGTGACAAATGTTAAGCACGGAGCACCAACTCCGAGCACGCAGGCCACAGTTTGGGTATATTAGGGTTGTCCCGCTTTATGACCTTGGAAATATTTAGATTAGATTCTCCCTGGAGTAATCTGATGCTTTTCTAGCTTTAAAGTGCTAGTTTTAGATTAACTCAGTCACTGAAAATAATACCCCACGTGATAAGGTCATATTACCATTGTTGGTGCATACATTAAATGAGCCAGTAATTTTCAGTCATTGTGTTCATCTTAAACTTGGACACCGATTCCATGCCCTGTTGAAAGTCTGCTCTGATCGTGATGATACTGTCCCTTTAAAAAGGAAATGAAGTCTGGAAACCTTTTTCAATGTTCAAGATGAAGAAAATCGCATTGATGGATTCTATTTATACATTCCAGTGAATGATTCTGTTTGTGTCTCATAGCAAAATGTCACAATTTGCAAATCAAAATTTAAAAATCGGCTATTCAAAATACGTATTGCATGTATACACGCATATATTTCTGCATTAACATTTTGCTATGCAAAATTTGTGAACGAAATCATTCTCCGAGTAAGACTTTCAGTGCCCTCTGCTGATGATGGTTGCCTTCATGTGGCTGGATGACCTCTGACCTATTGTCCCTTCACTGAGACTAATTTCATAGAGCTGCTAAGCAGAAAAAATTGCTTACCAGAAATATTTGCTAACAGAAGATTTTCTTGGTTACCAGCCAAACTTTCAAATAAAATTAGGGGGGAGGGCCAAAAGTCATGGTACAGCCAAGCCTTTGAGAAGCCTGGCCAGGCCTAGGCTACCTGGCCTCCTAATTGTCTTTTGTGAGTCTTAATCCTGTAACAATACAGTACCTGCCAATCAACATAACCTGGGCTTCTGGAGGGCCTAGCCCAGGCAAGCAGAGCTCATTATATAGGCCAGTAGGCAGGGGAAAGCCTGGGCCTGGCCGGGCTTCTCAAAGGCTTGGCTGTACCACGACTTTGGCCCTTGTCCCTTAGTGTACTTTGGCTGGTAGTCTGTTTTATAATGCTTAGTGAAAAAGAATGTTAACAAAATTCTCTGCTAAGCAGCTCTACGAAATTGGCCCTTGTGCAAAATAAAGAAAATAGCACCCTCAGCAGGTCATGCACAGAGAGGATACCCCAGTATGTTTAGTAATGTTTTTGTTACCATTTACAGGGCTTCATTGGGGGAAAACTTCCAGCCACAGTTGTGAAACAACTCCACAAACAACTACAGGCCAAAAATGAGAATCCAGAAAAGATGAACATTACCTTGAATGCCTTTGTGACCACTATGGCTCATTTGATGAATGGAACTAGTGAACAACAAAGTAGTTTGATATTTGCTGTAGTCTCTGATGAGGTCACAGATGCCTTGTCATTAGCTCATCTGTCAAAGGTAAGGTTTATTGACCCTTAAAGGGAGAGTGTCATCATGATCAACAGGGCATGGAATCACGGAGTGCTAATTTTAGATTAACTCAGTGTCTGAAAAATAATACCCTGATGATAATGTCATTACTGTTGCTGCTGCATCAGTGAGCCAGTAATTTTCAGTCACTGTGTTCATCTTAAACTAGGACACCAATTCCATGCCCTGTTGAAAGTCTGCTCTGATCGGGACGATGTTGTCGCTATAAAGGGAAGGTACTACATTGGGATTACCTGGATTACCGAATCAAAAAGCTATTTTTATGAGAAGTTGGTACAGATAACAATCCCCCGGGAAGGTTATTCTGTCTGATTTGCTCTTGTTTCAGAGAAGTGATTTGTGAATGCTTTTTCCACATGTTTCATACTCCGCATTGAGCTGAAACTTTTACAGGTTGCTTATTGAATGTATATCTTGATTCAAAGAGCAAGCACACATAAAAGAAGTTTTGCAAACGTTGCCATCATGAAGAAAAAAGGATTTTTTTTTTCCTAAACAGACATTACCACCACCTGTTTGCCAAATGGTTTGTGCCATAGCTTAGAGAGCTGTAAGCCATGTGAGACCCCTCCTCCTGTGAAGTAACATTTCCTTCTCGTTTATTAACCTTTGAAGCTCATCAGTTGCCTGTTAACATCTTATGAAGAGGCCTTGAAAACCTGCAACCAGATGAAGAACTGGGTGTTAGTCTGCACACCAGAAGCAAACCAGAAGTTTATTGACTTGGTCTTGCAGTATTTCAGTACGGGTAAGGGGTATTCAAACAAGTTGTTATTCATTAACCCTAACTATCTAGGCCCATTTGCTTACACATAACCTGAATCCTTCCTAACTCCCTAGGCCCATTTGCTTACACATAACCTGAATCCTTCCTAACTCCCTAGGCCCATTTGCTTACACATAACCTGAATCCTTCCTAACTCCCTAGGCCCATTTGCTTACACATAACCTGAATCCTTCCTAACTCCCTAGGCCCATTTGCTTACACATAACCTGAATCCTTCCTAACTCCCTAGGCCCATTTGCTTACACATAACCTGATTCCTTCCTAACTCCCTAGGCCCATTTGATTACACATAACCTGAATCCTTCCTAACTCCCTAGGCCCATTTGCTTACACATAACCTGAATCCTTCCTAACTCCCTAGGCCCATTTGCTTACACATAACCTGATTCCTTCCTAACTCCCTAGGCCCATTTGCTTACACATAACCTGAATCCTTCCTAACTCCCTAGGCCCATTTGCTTACACATAACCTGAATCCTTCCTAACTCCCTAGGCCCATTTGCTTACACATAACCTGATTCCTTCCTAACTCCCTAGGCCCATTTGCTTACACATAACCTGAATCCTTCCTAACTCCCTAGGCCCATTTGCTTACACATAACCTGATTCCTTCCTAACTCCCTAGGCCCATTTGCTTACACATAACCTGAATCCTTCCTAACTCCCTAGGCCCATTTGCTTACACATAACCTGAATCCTTCCTAACTCCCTAGGCCCATTTGCTTACACATAACCTGAATCCTCCAAAATCCTTCAGTAGTAAAGCAAGCACATGACATGTATGCACACATGTGTTTCTAATCTGTGATCCATGTACATGGTCAAGGACCCTCCCTGCATGCATGGAGCAATAAACAGTGTCCACTGACCCGAGCACTGACCTTGCAATCACTACAACAAACATGGATGTTACATGTACCATGGAAAGGCAAGTATGCCTACTCACCTCAATCCTCCAAAATCCTTCACTTTAGCAAAGAGCATGTAGCATGTAACCTCAAACCTTCAAAATCCTTCACTTTAGCAAAGAGGATTTTTGAGGATTTGGGAAGATTAGGGTTAATTTGTATTTAACTAAAAATGATTTTTGTCTGATTTATTTTTCATCTGGACTGGACTGCGTAGAAAAACACATTCATGACTCATTGTGTGCTACTTCTACAGTATAATAACAGCGTACAGAAGAAGGGTCCGTTGATTCGTCTATAAACTACTCTGCAGTACATAGCCAGAAATTGTTCAAGGGTGGAGCAGCAACAAATATTTTGAAAAAGTACCCCCAGGAAACATTTTGATCAGAAATGGGTAAAAATAGGGTTAAATATTTTGCTGTACAGCCAATATTTGTTTCAGTTAATTGTTTTCTTATTCACAAAATTTAAAAAATAAAAAAATGTGTCCAAAAAGGGGGAGGGGGGACGACGACTGTCATTGGCCCCTTCGTCCACTCCTTGGCTACTTGCCTGGCAGTACAAGTCTTAGTACTTGCGCCCCCAGTTAATATGATGAAATAACTTTTTCATTCCTTCCAACCCCATACTCTGCTTTGATAACCCAATCAATGATTTACGTCGACAGATGGAAAGACTTCAAACTCGGACTCGCTAGTGAGCAAAGAGGACTTTGAGCGTTGGTTGCAGCAGACTCCCCTCATGCAGCAGGTCTTCAAAGCCGTGTTTCATCTCTGCTTCGTTGACACTTCCAAAACACCTGCTGCTGTAAGTGTCTGATGTTTATGTGAATTGATGCTTTTTTTTATTTGTTTAATTAATTAATTTAATTAATTTGTAAATTAATAATTTATGTTGGTATTTTCTCACTTTGAATTGATATATAAAGTGATAATATCGTCACAGGGCATTGAATTGGACTGCTAGTTTTAGATTAACTCAATAATACCCCACCCCGGTCATATTACCGTTACTGCTGCAAAAGTGAGCCAGTAATTTTCAGTCAATGTGTTCATCTTAAACTAGGACACCGATTCCATCCATGCCCGGTTGAAAGTTTGCTTTGATCGTGACGATACTGTCCCTTTAACGCTGTGTTACTAGATCTTTTTTCTTGTTTCAGGTTTTTTTTACAGATATTTGCAGATATTGATTTTGATAATAATGTACAGAGTATATGAACATTATGCGAAATGAGCAATGTAAGAATGAAATAATATTATTATAATTATTATCTTCAGGCATCCTCAGTGGACACAGACACGTCTGTCCTATACCATATGCCTTGTCTACCCACTTGCCTGGACATTGACTGGCGTAAAGTGAGTAGCCAGCTGGATATTCCTACCCTCCTCATTCTCAATCATCACCTCCCTCACCACCTTCAAGAGCAATGGCGTTTCCTCTACTCCTCCAATCTCCATGGTGCTAGCTTCGCTACGCTGCTGTCTCACATCACCGGCAAGGGTCCCACAGTGCTGCTGGTCCGCGACACGGAGGGGAATCTATTCGGAGGGTTTGCCGCGGACAGCTGGGAGCTTGGGCCAAACTTTGTTGGTAAGATAGACATTAAGTTGGATATTCTTTTCAACTTGCAGTATAATCTCACTGTAATGTCCTAGATACAACACTCACTGTAATGTATACCATTATAACAAATATTTGGTTGTACCAAACATGACCCTTGCAATGGTTCCCAGATTTATCAGGATGCCGTCCTTTCCAAATAATCTTACAAAATCAACCCAGTGCCACCCCAGGCTACTGTAAATAAGATCATCTCCGATTACATACTCAACACACACACTGAAGGCCATTACAAACCACAGTCTTTAGTGGTTTTATATACATGTAGGTGTGTTTATAGTTAAAATACATGGTCGGGTTTACTGCTGGTTGTAGCTGGTTGTTTGAACATATTAGTATTGCCTGCAATGTATCAATGGGAGACCACTTTACCCTGCAATCTCAGTGGTATGACAGTGCACATTATTATTATTATTATTAACCATAATATGAGGCCACTGGCAACAACTGCAACAGCTTGGAGTGGCCTGAATGGGTTGTTTCAAAAATTGCACCGATTGTAGGAGGGTTAATGGTGAGTAGCATGCATCAGTACACCCAACCTGACAGATCATGTTTGTGGTGTACCACTATTGTCATTCCTATTACCACTTTTCTTTAGATTTCCATGGAAAGGAGAAATTTGTGGGATCCATTGTCCTGGCACACAACCCTAGGCACACACCTTAAACAACTGCCAATGATATCCAATTAATCCCCAGCCAGTGAATAAGCCAATTAAATCCCCACTAATCCTGTTACTCTGTAATTTCCAGTGAGCCTGCCTGTTTGTTTATCATGGATATAACTGTAAACAGTTACAGCAAGGATTCACACAATTGCCAGAAAAAGGTCTTGAACTTGTCTTGATCTCTTATTCTCAATGTATTATTCATAAAATGTAGTATTCACCATTGGCAATGGAATTTCAACAATTGAGACGTATGTAATAGCTGCGATTATTATAAAAATATAAAACTTGTAGCTTTGCATGGTGAAGAGGATAAGTAAGACTAATTGCGGTGACACCATGTGAAATTTTGTATTGAGTAGTAATTAGTTCTGAAAAGACCTGGAACTTACAACTCTCCTGATGACGATCAGAGCATACTGATCGAAACATCGAGTTGTAACATCCAGTTCTTTTCAGAACTAATTACTACTCAATTGAGAATTTCACATGGTGTCACTGCAATTAGTCTATACTGATTATTATATATATTCGTCTTTCAAATTGCTTCCTTAAAAACAAGGATAAAAGCTTAATAATACTAAATTGTGTTTCTTGATCTATTTATGTTGAACAATTTGGGTCAGAATTGTTAACTTATCTTTCAAAATCTTCTCAGAATCTTCAAAGCCATAAACTTTCAAAGACTTGTTTCTTCATCTGTCCTACATAGAGACCATCCAACAAAATCAAATAATGTTATTTTCTTGAAAATTATACATAACCATAATTTTATTTTGGCACGTAACTTGTATGACTCTTCTGTATTCGGACATTTGTTTGTAATGTAAGTGAAACCATTAGGCTTTATAGGCTGATTAATTCACCTGTAAATGATAGATTGACTGATTGATTCACCTGTAAATGATAGATTGACTGATTGATTCACCTGTAAATGATAGATTGACTGATTAATTCACCTGTAAATGATAGATTGACTGATTGATTCACCTGTAAATGATAGATTGACTGATTGATTCACCTGTAAATGATAGATTGACTGATTGATTCACCTGTATATTGGCTTTATTTCAGGCTCCAGTGGATGTTTTTTGTTTACTCTTTCCCCCAAAGTCGGCATCTACGAACCCAGCGGTCAGAATAACCATTACATGTATCTCAATATAGACCAACAAACGCTACCCAATGGACTGGTAAGATAGAATAGCCTCTTGTGTATTAACTGTCCACTCTACTACTACTACTACTACTACTACTACTATCCCATAACCAATAGGGGTGTCGTTGGGACACCACTGATGACTGCGCAACCAGCTCTCCACCTTTCTAGGTTCTCCACTACCCTAGGCTCTGGGAATCGGCAAACCCCAGACCTGTCCACTCTTTGATGTTACCTTCCCACCTTTTCTTCTGCCTGCCTCGATTTCTTCCTCCTCTCATGATACCCTGCAAGATGGTCTTTGCCAGGTAGGATGACCATACCACTTCAACTTATGCTTCGCAGCTCACTAACCACTCTACTGTCATGTAATTTTGCATAATTTGTAGCCTTTACAGATAGCCTTAGCACAGCATCATCACCCAACTTTAGCATCCATTCTCATAGCCAGAAACTTGTCAAGGGAGTGATGGTGAACAATTTGTTGAGAAAAAGTGGTCCCCAGAAAATGAAAATATTTTGATTGACTGTCACAAGACAACTACACCTCTCACTTTTTTTGGTAAAAATGATGTCAAATATTATGCTGTGGTGCAAACATTTTGTTTCAATATTTTGTTTTATTTTAAAAATAAAAATAAAAGATCGTGGGATGGGGATTTCCTGGAGATTCTTATAAAAAAGGGGGCTCAATAGTCAAAATGTATCAATTCAAAACACTTTCATGCTAATTTTTGTGGACTAATTAATTCATTTTGTTTCAAAACAACAGGGGATGGGCGGTCAGTTTGACTACTTTGGTCTGTGGATTGACCAGGAGTTTGGCCAAGGACACAGCCGAGCGAGACCTAAATGCACCACATATGACAGCCCACAGCTATCGGCTAAAGAGGGCTTTACTATTGATATGGTGGAGGTGTGGGCTGTGGGTCCACTCCCAAAGAAACCACTGGTAGGTTTGTCTATCGGTCGATCAGTCGTGCTGGGTGTCTTTTTGTCGGTCTGTATTGAGGTGGTTGGTGTTTGTCTGTGTATTTGTCAGTCTGTATTTGTGCAGAAGTGCATCCCTAGGGTCTCAAAAGAAGAGGGAGACATACTGCCAACAAAATAAATAAAATTATATTTACATAGCGACTAAAAAAAAGGAGGTGCATCCCCCCTTTGTTTGGCTGGTAGTCTGCTTGCCTGTCGGTTTGTCATCTACTTACCAGTCTGTATAAATGAGAATATTTTCTGATTCTGTATGTAGACCATCATGACACATGTATGCAAGCCACTAGATCTCAAATCTTATTCCTCTGTAATTGGTTTCAACACTTGATATTGATTGTCCAGAACATCAGTTTTTTCACTGAATACCAAGATTTGTTCTTTTCTCCCAGGACGAGGATGAAGATGGCAAGAAAAGTATACTAGATAAGGACCCCGAGGCACAGGCTCTCCTTGAACTGATCGGCAAGGAGAGGAAGAGTGAAGGTCTCAGGGAGGAGGATCCAATGGCTGCCATTCCAGAAGTCCATAAATTGCCAACCCAATAGAGGGCGCTCTGCAATGTGAAATACATGTAGGGCAAATGTCATAAAGCTGCTAAACAGAGAATTTTGCTAAGCAGGTATTATTGCTTAGCATTAGAAAATGGTCTACCAGCCGAGGTACACACATTTTGTATTAAAGATTGTGTGCTAATCAACAAAACCTTCAAAGCAGATATTTCTGGTAAGCATATTATTCTGTGATAAGCAGCTCTATGAAACTAGCCTCTAGCTTGTTTTAGGCCCCCCCCCCCCCAAAAAAAAATTTCTCCAGTTTCTGGTCATAGGTCGGCTTCAAAATCAGTGTGGTGACGCACTTTTTAAATTTAATTTTTTTTGGTTAACCAGTGAATTACGTGATACATGTATATGCAGGTATTTGAACTAAACCAAATTTCCCATACACTAAGTATGGTGGCTAAGACGGGCAAACGTACAAATTGGGCAAACGTTCATACACCTTTGTGAAAAAGTTATTTAAAACACAGCACAGCACAAAAAAAGAAAAAGAAAACTAAAAATGCTGGCGCGCGGGTCTGAGGCTATGCATGCGGAGACCAGAAACCGGAGATTCTTTATTGGGGGCCTTAACCCATATCCGCCGATCTACGTGATAACCCGTAGATATGTAAAACGCTACAAATGCCAACAACCTACGTGATTTTCCGTACCGTGTTTTTGTCCAATTCCAATTTACTACGTTTTTCCGATGACTGTATTTCATGATTATAGATATGAAATTAGACAAGTCTGACATCATTATAAAGTGCATGTTCTCCTCTTTCCATCAGTATATAATGTGTCTGTGTCAGTGATTGTAATATTCTCTAAATAAGGAATCTTTCTGATTGTGTGCAAAAACAATGTATCTTTGTGCGGGGGCTTAGGCACATACAGTCTTTTGTGTGTTTACATGGTTAGGCGGATATGGGTTAAGATTTAATAAATCCACTATTAAGCAATGTATCTCTGTGCGGGGGCTTAGGCACATACAGTCTTTGTGTGTTTACATGGTTAGGCGGATATGGGTTAAGATTTAATAAATCCACTATTAAGCAATGTATCTCTGTGCGGGGGCTTAGGCACATACAGTCTTTTGTGTGTTTACATGGTTAGGCGGATATGGGTTAAGATTTAATAAATCCACTATTAAGCAATGTATCTCTGTGCGGGGGCTTAGGCACATACAGTCTTTGTGTGTTTACATGGTTAGGCGGATATGGGTTAAGATTTAATAAATCCACTATTAAGCAATGTATCTCTGTGCGGGGGCTTAGGCACATACAGTCTTTTGTGTGTTTACATGGTTAGGCGGATATGGGTTAAGATTTAATAAATCCACTATTAAGCAATGTATCTCTGTGCGGGGGCTTAGGCACATACAGTCTTTTGTGTGTTTACATGGTTAGGCGGATATGGGTTAAGATTTAATAAATCCACTATTAAGCAATGTATCTCTGTGCGGGGGCTTAGGCACATACAGTCTTTTGTGTGTTTACATGGTTAGGCGGATATGGGTTAAAATTTAATAAATCCACTATTAAGCAATGTATCTCTGTGCGGGGGCTTAGGCACATAGTCTTTTGTGTGTTTACATGGTTAGGCGGATATGGGTTAAGATTTAATAAATCCACTATTAAGCAATGTATCTCTGTGCGGGGGCTTAGGCACATACAGTCTTTGTGTGTTTACATGGTTAGGCGGATATGGGTTAAGATTTAATAAATCCACTATTAAGCAATGTATCTCGCTCTGTGCGGGGGCTTAGGCACATACAGTCTTTGTGTGTTTACATGGTTAGGCGGATATGGGTTAAGATTTAATAAATCCACTATTAAGCAATGTATCTCTGTGCGGGGGCTTAGGCACATACAGTCTTTGTGTGTTTACATGGTTAGGCGGATATGGGTTAAGATTTAATAAATCCACTATTAAGCAATGTATCTCTGTGCGGGGGCTTAGGCACATACAGTCTTTGTGTGTTTACATGGTTAGGCGGATATGGGTTAAGATTTAATAAATCCACTATTAAGCAATGTATCTCTGTGCGGGGCTTAGGCACATACAGTCTTTGTGTGTTTACATGGTTAGGCGGATATGGGTTAAGATTTAATAAATCCACTATTAAGCAATGTATCTCTGTGCGGGGGCTTAGGCACATACAGTCTTTGTGTGTTTACATGGTTAGGCGGATATGGGTTAAGATTTAATAAATCCACTATTAAGCAATGTATCTCTGTGCGGGGGCTTAGGCACATACAGTCTTTGTGTGTTTACATGGTTAGGCGGATATGGGTTAAGATTTAATAAATCCACTATTAAGCAATGTATCTCTGTGCGGGGGCTTAGGCACATACAGTCTTTTGTGTGTTTACATGGTTAGGCGGATATGGGTTAAGATTTAATAAATCCACTATTAAGCAATGTATCTCTGTGCGGGGGCTTAGGCACATACAGTCTTTGTGTGTTTACATGGTTAGGCGGATATGGGTTAAGATTTAATAAATCCACTATTAAGCAATGTATCTCTGCGGGGCTTAGGCACATACAGTCTTTGTGTGTTTACATGGTTAGGCGGATATGGGTTAAGATTTAATAAATCCACTATTAAGCAATGTATCTCTGTGCGGGGGCTTAGGCACATACAGTCTTTGTGTGTTTACATGGTTAGGCGGATATGGGTTAAGATTTAATAAATCCACTATTAAGCAATGTATCTCTGTGCGGGGGCTTAGGCACATACAGTCTTTGTGTGTTTACATGGTTAGGCGGATATGGGTTAAGATTTAATAAATCCACTATTAAGCAATGTATCTCTGTGCGGGGGCTTAGGCACATACAGTCTTTTGTGTGTTTACATGGTTAGGCAGATATGGGTTAAGATTTAATAAATCCACTATTAAGCAATGTATCTCTGTGCGGGGGCTTAGGCACATACAGTCTTTGTGTGTTTACATGGTTAGGCAGATATGGGTTAAGATTTAATAAATCCACTATTAAGCAATGTATCTCTGTGCGGGGGCTTAGGCACATACAGTCTTTTGTGTGTTTACATGGTTAGGCGGATATGGGTTAAGATTTAATAAATCCACTATTAAGCAATGTATCTCTGTGCGGGGGCTTAGGCACATACAGTCTTTGTGTGTTTACATGGTTAGGCGGATATGGGTTAAGATTTAATAAATCCACTATTAAGCAATGTATCTCTGTGCGGGGGCTTAGGCACATACAGTCTTTTGTGTGTTTACATGGTTAGGCAGATATGGGTTAAGATTTAATAAATCCACTATTAAGCAATGTATCTCTGTGCGGGGGCTTAGGCACATACAGTCTTTGTGTGTTTACATGGTTAGGCGGATATGGGTTAAGATTTAATAAATCCACTATTAAGCAATGTATCTCTGTGCGGGGGCTTAGGCACATACAGTCTTTGTGTGTTTACATGGTTAGGCGGATATGGGTTAAGATTTAATAAATCCACTATTAAGCAATGTATCTCTGTGCGGGGGCTTAGGCACATACAGTCTTTGTGTGTTTACATGGTTAGGCGGATATGGGTTAAGATTTAATAAATCCACTATTAAGCAATGTATCTCTGTGCGGGGGCTTAGGCACATACAGTCTTTTGTGTGTTTACATGGTTAGGGAGATATGGGTTAAGATTTAATAAATCCACTATTAAGCAATGTATCTCTGTGCGGGGGCTTAGGCACATACAGTCTTTGTGTGTTTACATGGTTAGGCAGATATGGGTTAAGATTTAATAAATCCACTATTAAGCAATGTATCTCTGTGCGGGGGCTTAGGCACATACAGTCTTTTGTGTGTTTACATGGTTAGGCGGATATGGGTTAAGATTTAATAAATCCACTATTAAGCAATGTATCTCTGTGCGGGGCTTAGGCACATACAGTCTTTGTGTGTTTACATGGTTAGGCGGATATGGGTTAAGATTTAATAAATCCACTATTAAGCAATGTATCTCTGTGCGGGGGCTTAGGCACATACAGTCTTTTGTGTGTTTACATGGTTAGGCAGATATGGGTTAAGATTTAATAAATCCACTATTAAGCAATGTATCTCTGTGCGGGGGCTTAGGCACATACAGTCTTTGTGTGTTTACATGGTTAGGCGGATATGGGTTAAGATTTAATAAATCCACTATTAAGCAATGTATCTCTGTGCGGGGGCTTAGGCACATACAGTCTTTTGTGTGTTTACATGGTTAGGCAGATATGGGTTAAGATTTAATAAATCCACTATTAAGCAATGTATCTCTGTGCGGGGGCTTAGGCACATACAGTCTTTTGTGTGTTTACATGGTTAGGCGGATATGGGTTAAGATTTAATAAATCCACTATTAAGCAATGTATCTCTGTGCGGGGGCTTAGGCACATACAGTCTTTTGTGTGTTTACATGGTTAGGCGGATATGGGTTAAGATTTAATAAATCCACTATTAAGCAATGTATCTCTGTGCGGGGGCTTAGGCACATACAGTCTTTTGTGTGTTTACATGGTTAGGCGGATATGGGTTAAGATTTAATAAATCCACTATTAAGCAATGTATCTCTGTGCGGGGGCTTAGGCACATACAGTCTTTGTGTGTTTACATGGTTAGGCGGATATGGGTTAAGATTTAATAAATCCACTATTAAGCAATGTATCTCTGTGCGGGGGCTTAGGCACATACAGTCTTTTGTGTGTTTACATGGTTAGGCGGATATGGGTTAAGATTTAATAAATCCACTATTAAGCAATGTATCTCTGTGCGGGGGCTTAGGCACATACAGTCTTTTGTGTGTTTACATGGTTAGGCGGATATGGGTTAAGATTTAATAAATCCACTATTAAGCAATGTATCTCTGTGCGGGGGCTTAGGCACATACAGTCTTTGTGTGTTTACATGGTTAGGCGGATATGGGTTAAGATTTAATAAATCCACTATTAAGCAATGTATCTCTGTGCGGGGGCTTAGGCACATACAGTCTTTTGTGTGTTTACATGGTTAGGCGGATATGGGTTAAGATTTAATAAATCCACTATTAAGCAATGTATCTCTGTGCGGGGGCTTAGGCACATACAGTCTTTTGTGTGTTTACATGGTTAGGCGGATATGGGTTAAGATTTAATAAATCCACTATTAAGCAATGTATCTCTGTGCGGGGGCTTAGGCACATACAGTCTTTTGTGTGTTTACATGGTTAGGCGGATATGGGTTAAGATTTAATAAATCCACTATTAAGCAATGTATCTCTGTGCGGGGGCTTAGGCACATACAGTCTTTGTGTGTTTACATGGTTAGGCGGATATGGGTTAAGATTTAATAAATCCACTATTAAGCAATGTATCTCTGTGCGGGGCTTAGGCACATACAGTCTTTGAGGGTTTACATGGTTAGTGGGATATGGGTTAAGATTTAATAAATCCACTATTAAGCAATGTATCTCTGTGCGGGGGCTTAGGCACATACAGTCTTTGTGTGTTTACATGGTTAGGCGGATATGGGTTAAGATTTAATAAATCCACTATTAAGCAATGTATCTCTGTGCGGGGGCTTAGGCACATACAGTCTTTTGTGTGTTTACATGGTTAGGCGGATATGGGTTAAGATTACATTAAGTGTTAACGTCATAGCAATTTCTCTCAGTGGATTTTTGTTTTAACATTATTTGCAGATAATGTCCATGCTTCAAAGAAGTGTAACAAATATACATTGCAACTCCTTACATAAGTTTGGACCACAAAATAGATGATTTTTATTGTTTATTATTTTTTGTTTTGAAATATATCATCTGTGTTTATGATACTAAACATCATAAAAATTTCTCTCATTGGGTGGGTTTGTTTCTTAAAATGAATTTGTAGTGCACTTTCTTATGCATTGAAACTGCTACATACATTTTGTCTACAACATGTGATGTGATTTGTTAATTTTGTTCCCATTTTGTTCATGAAATATATAAAGTGTTGATGGATAAATTCAAATTCAAATTTTATTTCAAAAACTTCTTTAGCCCTAACCACCCCAAACCCATCAGAATTCAACAGAAGGTTTTGTTGGATTTTGACTGGTTGAGTACTGTGAACTTAGCTTAAGCTGTTGGACTATGATGGGTTGAGTACCAATGGCATACAGTAATGCTGTTGGATTTTGATTGAGTGTGGTAGGTGGGTGTGGTAGGTGGTTCTACTAGCATGCAACATTGTTATTTATTATAATTATGGACAACCTGCTGTAATAAACAACTGATAAAGGCAAGTATTGTACTTGGGTATGCTTGGCATTGTATCTAACATCATACAACTAGAACCTACCATTTATTCCATAGAGTGTTTTAGTTTTTGTATAGTTAAGTTTTTTTAGCCTGAAAACAACTGTTGGATTATGATGGGTTGAGTACTGTGTGACTCCAATGTTCAAACTTTACTTTGGGCCATGTGTACCCACTCAATCAAAATCCAACAGCATAGAGCCTGTTGGAGTATGATGGGTTGAGTACTGTTCCTGTAAGTGTACTGTTGGAGTATGATGGGTTGAGTACTGTTCCTGTAAGTGTACTGTTTGAGTTTGATGGGTTGAGTACTGCAGGCTATGGTGGGTTACTACATGGTGTTGGAGTTTGTTAGGTTGAGGTAGCATGCTAGTGGAAATGCCTAGGGGGTTA
This sequence comes from Zoroaster sp. YZ-2022, assembly GCA_029582265.1. NCBI lineage: Eukaryota > Metazoa > Echinodermata > Asteroidea > Forcipulatida > Zoroasteridae > Zoroaster > Zoroaster sp. YZ-2022. Next base: position 34,601,864 of record CM055822.1, read on the forward strand.
CTACATGGTGTTGGAGTTTGTTAGGTTGAGGTAGCATGCTAGTGGAAATGCCTAGGGGGTTACTACATGGTGTTGGAGTTTGTTAGGTTGAGGTAGCATGCTAGTGGAAATGCCTAGGGGGTTACTACATGGTGTTGGAGTGTGTTAGGTTGAGGTAGCATGCTAGTGGAAATGCCTAGGGGGTTAGGGTTAGTATAACAGTCACTACAAGAAATTCAATAAAATCTATGTAAGTAATAAAAGTAACAAAATAATATAATATACACACAACATAAGATTAAGTACAAAACATGATATGACAATGAGGAACCAAACATAATGAGTAAAAGCAATGTTATATAGCAGTTCCTTACCCAGGGTTTAACACAAAATAAAACATTGCAGGGTCTACATGCTGCACTAAAGGAAGAAGTGTTACAAAATGCGTTGAAACTGTTTAAAAAATTGTTCCTTTTACAGGAGAAAGTACTGGTGTGTCTTGGTTTTTGAAACCATGATGCAAAATTGCAAGCCAGTTTATTTGAAACAGTTGCAATGGCAACTCTTGAACTACATATTGTAATGGAAAAGTTTAACATATGTAACAGTAATAATGTATTTAAAGGCACATATGATTTGTTTGTGTTGAATAAGAAATTAATGTAAACAATAAATATAATTTATTGGTTTCTGAGAAACCAAGTTCTAAATTGGAGCCAAGTTGTAAACAGCATATTTTACAGCACAAATGCACTTAACACCATCATTTGTTGTAATACTTGAATTTGGTTTTGTTTTGTTTTTGTTTTTCAAATCTTGTTTTATTCTCGTTTTCTTTAAAGAATGTTGTTTCCCCTTTTCTTTAATTTCCATTGTCTTTTTCTGCTTGTATATTTATATCTTGAATATTTTTTCTTTTAATTCCCTGTTCCCTCTTTTTTCTGACATTTTCATTTCAGTTGTTTTTGTTTAATTTTGCTTTAGATTAATTTATTTCAAAGTAAAAAGGGACATACAAATGGCTCATTACAGGACACCTTGTCTAAATGTCCACATACAGGTGGGCCGTGATGGCATTATATGTTGTCTTATATAATAATATATTTTTATATGTAATTAATTTCACTTGAAATTTCACTTTTAGTTTCACTTGAAATGTTACAGTGATATAAATTAGGCAGTATCAGTGTTAACCTTAAATAAATTGATATCTATATAATATGGGAATTGTTGTGATTGTGTAAAAAATATCGGGCATTCTTTTATTATTTAAACTCATCTTGTGATCTAAAATGTGTTTAAAATTAATTTTAAACTTCAAAGGGAAGCTACATGATTGGCCTGTTTGGAAGTGAACATTTGTTTCTCCCCTCTAGTTTTCAAAAAAATATGTAGGCTTGTTGTGAAAAAAGTGGCTTTTTGAACTTTTTGACATAACAATTTTTTCTCTTAGGATGATTAATAATTTTACCATCTTTACCCCATTTATACATTCCTAAGCTTTTAGATAATAATTTGTTAATTTGGTGATCTTTTACTACCAATGTTGTACCTTCCATGTAAGTGTAGGAAATGTCTCATTTCTATGTATACTACTCAAAACAATTTAGGGAACACCGGAATAATCTCAGCTAAAGCAAGATCATTTATTTAAGATAAACACAATGTTTCACAGAATTGATGAGAAACAACTGCACAATGAAACAGATGATAAAGGATGCATGTAGTGATTACACATTTCATGACATGACTACTGAAAGAGAGAGGGGGTTGCAAATGAAAATCCCGGTTCATGGAACATTTCAAACCTATTTGATGTTAAAAATCTGGTGTTCCCTAAATTGTTTTGAGTAGTATAGTTTCTGTGAATATCATGCAGACTTGATGATATTAAAGAAGAATGTATACCCATGGCTGAATGAATGTGTGTAGACATTTCATGTAAACTGACCATAACAATAATAATAATAATGTGGACTTATATGGCGCACGTATCCACGAAACTGGTGCTCAAGGCACATTACATTATTACCCCTGCTCATCAGGCTCATAAATCATTCCTGAAACCATCTCAGCTCCCTGGGGAGTATACAGCTCAATAAGCCTTGTGCAAGTGACCCAGACTTTGACCCCTGTGCGTAGCGACTGTTACTATGCCACGTGATTCGGGGCAAGCTTTACGGCCGCGCCGGACGTAAACGATGCAACCATGCGTGTTTGAATAGGCCTTTATGTAGTTTCTAAAGAGTTTCGGTGACATGATTTTGCAGGAGTTTCTTTGCAACAAAAGACGAAGTACATGTATTTCCGTGTTATTTCTAACGTATAGTGGACAATCAAATACGTCAAAACAGCTGCATTAACTTTAGTTCTAAGGAAGTTAAACGTTATTAATGCGTTGATCATTGAGTTATATGTTGCAGGTACCAGACCACGCACCGCTGCAGTATTGTTGGTTTATATAAGAAAAAGCTTGCCCCGAATCACGTGACTGGCAACAGAGACTCGGCTGCGACATCCGGTCACGAATAGTCTGGTGCGGGCGCACTATAAACTGATCTGCGGCAGTGTTACAGGGTTGTTCCGAGCCGATATGTTAATCAACACGCAAAAGGCTTATTGCTGCCATTTTGGCACATATAGGGCTAATCAAACACAACCAACTCTGCCCTCACAGGTACCCATTTACTGCTGGGTGGAGAGAAGCAATTATGGCAAAGTGTCTTTCTCAAGGACACAAGTACCACGGTCGCGGTCGGGATTCGAACCAACATTCTGACAACTCAGCCATCGGAACACAAATCTGATGCACTAAACCGCTCGACCATGGCACTCCACAATCATCAGGGCAGTGTCAAAGTCAAGTTATGAATAACATGAAAGACGTATCATTTGAATCAAACCCTGGCTCAGTGCCAGGCTATAGCTGAAGTACAGGGCGGATGTGTTTTTCAGTGAATAAAGCTGAATTTTAATGTTATGTAATAAAAATTTCAAAAATCCTTTGCAGATTTCAGACACCTAAGACCATGCCATGTTATTTCTTTTCCATTAGCAAGACTCATATTCGTGCTAGTTGCTGGAACTTGGACTCCTGCTATGTACACTACAATATAGTAGTACACAAGGGTCTATGGCTAGCAGGTACTGGCTCATAAATTGAAATGTTGATAAAATGTGACCCGCTCTGTGAAAATGAGTCACAAGTCGCAAATTTGAAAAATTGAGATTTCTATGTGGCTGGAAAGAGTACATCATCAGCTTTAATTTGGTTAGAGGTGTGTGACGCATTGCATTATGGAGATATGCCATTTTTAATAATAAATAATTTGCATAATTAACACATTTTGAATTCTTAGGAAAACAAGTATTAGGAAGGAAAACAAATGACAGAAATGAAACAACCTACTCACAACAAATCATTAATTTAAATATTTTATTGATTGAAATTGACGTCACTGAATTTCAATCAATAAAATATTAAAGCCACATATAGAAATCTCAATTTTTCAAATTTGCGACTTGTGACTCATTTTCACAGAGCGGGTCACATAGGCTATCCTAATTATTTTAAATAGCCTAACCTGGCAGTGGTGGATCTATGAATATTGATGTTTTTGTGGAATGGCAGGGATATCAAAGTCCTGATAACACAAAAGTATGTGTCATTGTTTCCATGCAAAACTGATGACATCATCATTGATTGTCTTCATGATTATAATGGCAACTGCCTGACATCATCGATCGAAAAAACTTGATGAGACTGTAGAAAATCATTCGTCTGAGGGCGCTCTTCATTAGACAAAAATGGCAACAGTCAAGAAAACAGTCGAAGCAGAAGAACATATTCGACAGGCTGAAAAATGGTATGTAAGCTGGATTTGTGAACGTTGAATATCAAGCGATAAGATATATAATAATAATTTATATATTTTCTATTAAATATTGCTTTCGATAAACGATTGCTTAAAAGAAATACAGACCCACACAATTTGTCATTTGCTTTTGTGATGCGTGCATAATTAGGTTAACGTTATTGCCATTGCAATAATGCGGATCAAGCTTTGTAAGTTTGTGGGCGTGTTCCACCTCCAACGTTTGATAACACTAAGCTGTGAATGGAAATTGAGAACATCATCTGTTTTCCCATTCTTGGTCAATTGCCATAAAGTATGACCTGGTAGTTTGTGTTATTGATCGTAGTTACACAAAAAACAGTCAAGTTTGTTAAAAACATTTTTTTTCTTCAGAATCCCAAACGACCGTGCCCATGCCCATGGGGCCTATGGGCCATCCATGGTGCACCCCTGGCCTAACCTTAGCTCTGGTGTTGTTTTAACATATGGATGATCGATGGACATAATTATTCCAGAATATTTTTAAATTAAAAATCAGGCATTTTTGGTACATACAATGTCTTCCTCAGTCACTGTCATGTCAGTCTGATCTTTTCAACTTTCCCATTTAATATAGCGCACGTCATAGGCCTACTGGTGGAAATTTGGTAAAAACTTCGTTTTACTGATGTGGATGATTTGGAACTAAATTTGTTTGGTGGAAATACCTTTTTTGTGCAAATAATGAAAAATTTAGGCGGTAGCTTTCGGGACATGCGGGCAGTGGACGCAAATCTATGACTTTCATTCTCATGGCCTTAGTGACCAACACGGTCATCATACATGCACAGTGGCAACTATGATAGGATTCTTCTATTTTCTAAAGGGTAGGAATTGTTTTAGAAGGGAAATAAAAATGGAAATCCCTCAAAAGGTGGATTTTAAAAATAGTTTTCAGTTTCTGTACCCCAAAAAATTGATAGATCCCTCTTTTTAACTGGTTAGTGGTTGTAACGATATCCCCCCCCCCCACAAAACCCCTGAAAAAGTAGTGGTTGGATTCGACAATTTTCCCCTCCCAATGGGTCCCATCCATCATCCTTACAATACCTCCACTGACTTAAAACAAAACCTTTGAATAGGGTTTTCAGGTGAAAAATTATTCCTAAACCAATATGCTCAATATTTATATCAAATTAAAGGTCTTGATGAAAGAAGTACAATGGTTTTTAAATCAAGAAAATCGGAGCAGTAGTTTTTGAGGAATCCTATTTTATTTAATCAAATATACAGCATTCGATGAAGCGCGACTGTCCATACACTGTGTACATCCCTAATAACACCAAAACCGTTGAATCAGCCTACACACACCGTGATACACACGCACAGCGTTCGTGCTCGTTTCCCTCCTAAGAGCTTTTGAAAGGGTGTAAAAAATACACTCTCCGGTCAAAACTAAACAAAATTACGGCTCAAAACTTTCACATATGATAGAAAAGAGGTGTAAAATTCATTTAGACACCGCTCTTACCTTTCAACTTGAAGATTTCACCTCGAAAAATGGTGTTTATTTTTATCTCTTCGTAACTTCGGTTGTAGAGTAGTTATGGAGATTGAGCAAGCATGGGTATGTAAAGGAGCCCTTTGACTCACTAGGGAAACTGTTTTCATGTCAATCACAAAGTATTTGGGTGCGGAGGCAGCTCCGAAGTGGATGCCCTCAGCATCCGATCTCGGAATGCACCCGATCTCGGAACACTTCGCGAAAGGCTGGGCGGGACGAGAGTGGTTCATTCATAAAAACCTAGGCTTTCGCACGTACTTCCGATTGCTATTTTATGTACATTGTTGGATAGCTGAAACTATAAGCTTTCCAATGAGCTATTGCATGTAAGATTTTGACAGGTAAAAGTAGTAAAACATTTTGATTTAAAATTTTGATGTTTTTTGTTGCGGGCGATGCGCTGTACGTGTGGCGGGCTTCGGTCAAGCACGTCCAAACTGAAAACCCTACTTTGAACTTTTTTTCCTGATACTTGTTCATCTTAGCCTGAAGACCTCATGGACAAAATGGAAACCTGATTTTGACGGGGCAGCCCACGAATATGAAAAAGCTGGTAAGCAAGAGTCTGAGTCTTTTTAAAACAAATTTAATTTGTGGTAATTTTCTGGATGTAGCACTGAGTTGAATGAGACACTTTCACAGTAGTAATGTGTGCAATGTTTTTCACAGGGCAAATTTTTTATTCAGAACACGCGTTGCCTTCTGCGACCCAGCGCTCGACCTTCACACGCAATTCTGGAGGGCGTGTGAAGTTCGATCTTGAGGTCGTAGATGGCAACGCATGTTCTAAATAAAAAAAATTCCCCCGTGAAAAACATGGCACATATTACTGTGATAGGAGTTATTGACATTACTTTTACCATGAAGTATTTCTGTCTTTCTCTTGCAAACAGGTCTTTGCTACCGACATGCCAAGTCATATGAAAATTCCAAGGCAATGTATATGAAGGCTGCTGAGTCCCATCGTCAATGCAAGGCGTATCCTTACTGAATATAAACTGTGTATATCTGCTCCATTCATGAGCTGCTTTGTTTTTCTCTCCCTTTGATTATTTCATTGTAATTTTTGTAGTACTGAAAAATAATTGTTTTTGATTCTCAGCCCCCCCCCTAAAAATGTTCTGGATCCGCCCATGCTGCTGAGGGCGCATGTTTTTAAATCAGCGCCGATTGATAGGGCACTGATACTCTGTCATGTTTAGAGTATTTTGCAATTGATGTACATACGCCTGCAATTTCTCCAGATATTATTGGCTGTCAGAAGTACGCACATGCATAAAGTGTATGTGCAATGCTCACTTGACGCCAAAGTCAGTATCATCTAGACCCATGGTGCATTTCCACTGCAAGAAAGCTGCGCTGTACGATGTGCATAGTGCACACCCTAGGGACTGATGGAATGAGTCTATATAAGAGTCATATGCCAGCAGTAATCTGTCTTGTGCAGTATGTACAAACATGTGTATAGTGGACACCTAAGGGATCAGCAGCTTACAATGTGATGGCTGCCCACAATGACCAGGTTTCTATGGTATAGACGATGGGATCTATGACATCACATGATTACAAAAGGGCCCCAAAGGCCAAACTGCGGCGGGCACAAAATGTACACTGGTCTATGACAAGAAACCATACAATCTGATATTTTGAGATCATACAGCTTTTTAATATTGTAGTTTCACTTAACACATTTTTACATCAGATTATTCCATGCAGCTAAAGCATACGAACATGCAGCAGTTGCATTGAAGGTAGGTGATATCAAATATTAAATTTTCAATTTACAGTTATGTTATCTAGTCTCTAGCCATGAGTGCAAGAAAAATGCTAACACAAATGCTCATACAAGTAATACCAGAAGTCTATTACCTACAAGAAGTGTGCCAGCCTGCTGTAATCCATACCACAGCATTGTACTCCAAATGCACGCATGCATGCATGCACGCACGCATGCACACACAAGCTTGGTTACTGGTTTTTGCTCCTCCTGCCCGGCCTGCTGTGGGACATCATGGGATAGGTGTTTCCACCCGAAACTACCTTTGAAAGTCAGATAAGCCGCGTCTTATACGCAGGAAATTACGGTAGTTCCCAGAGAAATAGACGCAATCTTAAACTAGACATGGGCGAACCATCATCTGTGGGGAGAACGCGCAAACGCCATTGTTCTTGGAGTACTATGCCATGGACTAACATAGTACACGAGTGGCACAGTTCATGTAGGTAATAGACTTCTTGTAATCCATACATAGTACACGAGTGGCACAGTTCATGTAGGTAATAGACTTCTTGTAATCCATACATAGTACACGAGTGGCACAGTTCATGTAGGTAATAGACTTCTTGTAATCCATACATAGTACACGAGTGGCACAGTTCATGTAGGTAATAGACTTCTTGTAATCCATACATAGTACACGAAAGTGGCACAGTTCATGTAGGTAATAGACTTCTTGTAATCCATACATAGTACACGAGTGGCACAGTTCATGTAGGTAATAGACTTCTTGTAATCCATACATAGTACACGAGTGGCACAGTTCATGTAGGTAATAGACTTCTTGTAATCCATACATAGTACACGAGTGGCACAGTTCATGTAGGTAATAGACTTCTTGTAATCCATACATAGTACACGAGTGGCACAGTTCATGTAGGTAATAGACTTCTTGTAATCCATACATAGTACACGAGTGGCACAGTTCATGTAGGTAATAGACTTCTTGTAATCCATACATAGTACACGAGTGGCACAGTTCATGTAGGTAATAGACTTCTTGTAATCCATACATAGTACACGAGTGGCACAGTTCATGTAGGTAATAGACTTCTTGTAATCCATACATAGTAAACTAGTGGCACAGTTCATGTAGGTAATAGACTTCTTGTAATCCATACATAGTACACGAGTGGCACAGTTCATGTAGGTAATAGACTTCTTGTAATCCATACATAGTACACGAGTGGCACAGTTCATGTAGGTAATAGACTTCTTGTAATCCATACATAGTACACGAGTGGCACAGTTCATGTAGGTAATAGACTTCTTGTAATCCATACATAGTACACGAGTGGCACAGTTCATGTAGGTAATAGACTTCTTGTAATCCATACATAGTACAGTGGCACAGTTCATGTAGGTAATATAATTCTTGTAATCCATACATAGTACACGAGTGGCACAGTTCATGTAGGTAATAGACTTCTTGTAATCCATACATAGTACACGAGTGGCACAGTTCATGTAGGTAATAGACTTCTTGTAATCCATACATAGTACACGAGTGGCACAGTTCATGTAGGTAATAGACTTCTTGTAATCCATACATAGTACACGAGTGGCACAGTTCATGTAGGTAATAGACTTCTTGTAATCCATACATAGTACACGAGTGGCACAGTTCATGTAGGTAATAGACTTCTTGTAATCCATACATAGTACACGAGTGGCACAGTTCATGTAGGTAATAGACTTCTTGTAATCCATATAGTACACAGTGGCACAGTTCATGTAGGTAATAGACATCTTGTAATCCGCACATAGTACACGAGTGGCACAGTTCATGTGGGTAATAGACATCTTGTAATACAGTTCATGGTACATCGTAATAGACATAGACATCTTGTAATCCATACATAGTACACGAGTGGCACAGTTCATGTAGGTAATAGACTTCTTGTAATCCATACATAGTACACGGTGGCACAGTTCATGTAGGTAATAGACTTCTTGTAATCCATACATAGTACACGAGTGGCACAGTTCATGTAGGTAATAGACTTCTTGTAATCCATACATAGTACACGAGTGGCACAGTTCATGTAGGTAATAGACTTCTTGTAATCCATACATAGTACACGTGTGGCACAGTTCATGTAGGTAATAGACATCTTGTAATCCGTACATAGTACACGAGTGGCACAGTTCATGTAGGTAATAGACTTCTTGTAATCCATACATAGTACACGAGTGGCACAGTTCATGTAGGTAATAGACTTCTTGTAATCCATACATAGTACACGAGTGGCACAGTTCATGTAGGTAATAGACTTCTTGTAATCCATACATAGTACACGAGTTGCACAGTTCATGTTTGTAATAGACATCTTGTAATCCATACATAGTACACGAGTGGCACAGTTCATGTAGGTAATAGACTTCTTGTAATCCATACATAGTACACGAGTGGCACAGTTCATGTAGGTAATAGACTTCTTGTAATCCATACATAGTACACGAGTGGCACAGTTCATGTAGGTAATAGACATCTTGTAATCCATACATAGTACACGAGTGGCACAGTTCATGTAGGTAATAGACATTCTTGTAATCCATACATAGTACACGAGTGGCACAGTTCATGTAGGTAATAGACTTCTTGTAATCCATACATAGTACACGAGTGGCACAGTTCATGTAGGTAATAGACATTCTTGTAATCCATACATAGTACACGAGTGGCACAGTTCATGTAGGTAATAGACTTCTTGTAATCCATACATAGTACACGAGTGGCACAGTTCATGTAGGTAATAGACTTCTTGTAATCCATACATAGTACACGAGTGGCACAGTTCATGTAGGTAATAGACTTCTTGTAATCCATACATAGTACACGAGTGGCACAGTTCATGTAGGTAATAGACATCTTGTAATCCATACATAGTACACGAGTTGCACAGTTCATGTAGGTAATAGACTTCTTGTAATCCATACATAGTACACGAGTGGCACAGTTCATGTAGGTAATAGACTTCTTGTAATCCATACATAGTACACGAGTGGCACAGTTCATGTAGGTAATAGACATCTTGTAATCCATACATAGTACACGAGTGGCACAGTTCATGTAGGTAATAGACTTCTTGTAATCCATACATAGTACACGAGTGGCACAGTTCATGTAGGTAATAGACTTCTTGTAATCCATACATAGTACACGAGTGGCACAGTTCATGTAGGTAATAGACATCTTGTAATCCATACATAGTACACGGTGGCACAGTTCATGTAGGTAATAGACTTCTTGTAATCCATACATAGTACACGAGTGGCACAGTTCATGTAGGTAATAGACTTCTTGTAATCCATACATAGTACACAGTGGCACAGTTCATGTAGGTAATAGACATCTTGTAATCCATACATAGTACACGAGTGGCACAGTTCATGTAGGTAATAGACTTCTTGTAATCCATACATAGTACACGAGTGGCACAGTTCATGTAGGTAATAGACTTCTTGTAATCCATACATAGTACACGTGTGGCACAGTTTATGTAGGTAATAGACTTCTTGTAATCCATACATAGTACACGTGTGGCACAGTTCATGTAGGTAATAGACATCTTGTAATCCATACATAGTACACGAGTGGCACAGTTCATGTAGGTAATAGACTTCTTGTAATCCATACATAGTACACGAGTGGCACAGTTCATGTAGGTAATAGACTTCTTGTAATCCATACATAGTACACGAGTGGCACAGTTCATGTAGGTAATAGACTTCTTGTAATCCATACATAGTACACGAGTGGCACAGTTCATGTAGGTAATAGACATCTTGTAATCCATACATAGTACACGTGTGGCACAGTTCATGTAGGTAATAGACATCTTGTAATCCATACATAGTACACGAGTGGCACAGTTCATGTAGGTAATAGACTTTGTAATCCATACATAGTACACGAGTGGCACAGTTCATGTAGGTAATAGACTTCTTGTAATCCATACATAGTACACGAGTGGCACAGTTCATGTAGGTAATAGACATTCTTGTAATCCATACATAGTACCACGCAGTGGCACAGTTCATGTAGGTAATAGACTTCTTGTAATCCATACATAGTACACGAGTGGCACAGTTCATGTAGGTAATAGACTTCTTGTAATCCATACATAGTACACGAGTGGCACAGTTCATGTAGGTAATAGACATCTTGTAATCCATACATAGTACACGAGTGGCACAGTTCATGTAGGTAATAGACTTCTTGTAATCCATACATAGTACACGAGTGGCACAGTTCATGTAGGTAATAGACTTCTTGTAATCCATACATAGTACACGAGTGGCACAGTTCATGTAGGTAATAGACTTCTTGTAATCCATACATAGTACACGAGTGGCACAGTTCATGTAGGTAATAGACATCTTGTAATCCATACATAGTACACGAGTGGCACAGTTCATGTAGGTAATAGACTTCTTGTAATCCATACATAGTACACGAGTGGCACAGTTCATGTAGGTAATAGACTTCTTGTAATCCATACATAGTACACGAGTGGCACAGTTCATGTAGGTAATAGACTTCTTGTAATCCATACATAGTACACGAGTGGCACAGTTCATGTAGGTAATAGACTTCTTGTAATCCATACATAGTACACGAGTGGCACAGTTCATGTAGGTAATAGACTTCTTGTAATCCGTACATAGTACACGAGTGGCACAGTTCATGTAGGTAATAGACTTCTTGTAATCCGTACATAGTACACGAGTGGCACAGTTCATGTAGGTAATAGACTTCTTGTAATCCATACATAGTACACGAGTGGCACAGTTCATGTAGGTAATAGACATCTTGTAATCCATACATAGTACACGAGTGGCACAGTTCATGTAGGTAATAGACATCTTGTAATCCATACATAGTACACGAGTGGCACAGTTCATGTAGGTAATAGACATCTTGTAATCCATACATAGTACACGAGTGGCACAGTTCATGTAGGTAATAGACATCTTGTAATCCATACATAGTACACGAGTGGCACAGTTCATGTAGGTAATAGACTTCTTGTAATCCATACATAGTACACGAGTGGCACAGTTCATGTAGGTAATAGACATCTTGTAATCCATACATAGTACACGAGTGGCACAGTTCATGTAGGTAATAGACATCTTGTAATCCATACATAGTACACGAGTGGCACAGTTCATGTAGGTAATAGACTTCTTGTAATCCATACATAGTACACGAGTGGCACAGTTCATGTAGGTAATAGACTTCTTGTAATCCATACATAGTACACGAGTGGCACAGTTCATGTAGGTAATAGACTTCTTGTAATCCATACATAGTACACGAGTGGCACAGTTCATGTAGGTAATAGACTTCTTGTAATCCATACATAGTACACGAGTGGCACAGTTCATGTAGGTAATAGACTTCTTGTAATCCATACATAGTACACGAGTGGCACAGTTCATGTAGGTAATAGACTTCTTGTAATCCATACATAGTACACGAGTGGCACAGTTCATGTAGGTAATAGACTTCTTGTAATCCATACATAGTACACGAGTGGCACAGTTCATGTAGGTAATAGACATCTTGTAATCCATACATAGTACACGAGTGGCACAGTTCATGTAGGTAATAGACATCTTGTAATCCATACATAGTACATGAGTGGCACAGTTCATGTAGGTAATAGACTTCTTGTAATCCATACATAGTACACGAGTGGCACAGTTCATGTAGGTAATAGACTTCTTGTAATCCATACATAGTACACGAGTGGCACAGTTCATGTAGGTAATAGACATCTTGTAATCCATACATAGTACACGAGTGGCACAGTTCATGTAGGTAATAGACATCTTGTAATCCATACATAGTACATGAGTGGCACAGTTCATGTAGGTAATAGACTTCTTGTAATCCATACATAGTACACGAGTGGCACAGTTCATGTAGGTAATAGACTTCTTGTAATCCATACATAGTACACGTGTGGCACAGTTCATGTAGGTAATAGACTTCTTGTAATCCATACATAGTACACGAGTGGCACAGTTCATGTAGGTAATAGACATCTTGTAATCCATACATAGTACACGAGTGGCACAGTTCATGTAGGTAATAGACTTCTTGTAATCCATACATAGTACACGAGTGGCACAGTTCATGTAGGTAATAGACATCTTGTAATCCATACATAGTACACGAGTGGCACAGTTCATGTAGGTAATAGACTTCTTGTAATCCATACATAGTACACGAGTGGCACAGTTCATGTAGGTAATAGACTTCTTGTAATCCATACATAGTACACGAAGTGGCACAGTTCATGTAGGGTAATAGACTTCTTGTAATCCATACATAGTACACGAGTGGCACAGTTCATGTAGGTAATAGACTTCTTGTAATCCATACATAGTACACGAGTGGCACAGTTCATGTAGGTAATAGACTTCTTGTAATCCATACATAGTACACGAGTGGCACAGTTCATGTAGGTAATAGACTTCTTGTAATCCATACATAGTACACGAGTGGCACAGTTCATGTAGGTAATAGACTTCTTGTAATGCATACATAGTACACGAGTGGCACAGTTCATGTAGGTAATAGACTTCTTGTAATCCATGTTTTTGGAAAGATGTATCACATGTAATTACATTTGCAGTCATAGCATTTGCAGCATTTGATTTTGCCCTTCCACCGACGTAATCCATGAAGCTTGGTGATTTCAGAGCGTCCGGGAAAAAATCCACAGGCGACTTGGGCGTGATTCGAACCCACGATATATATATATTGTGGTACCTGCTGCTATTTAGGATACTAGCCAGCCAATCGTCCTCGGGCAAGCTCGGTGGTCAAGAGGTTAAGACGTCTGCAGTAGTTAGCAGGAGGTTGTGGGTTTGAATCCTGCTCGAGTCACTTGTGGATTTTTTTCACAGACATTCGGAAAGCAGAGTACACAATGCTTCATACATAAATACTCCCGAATGTATAAAATAACCAATATGAACACTTGTTTTATTAGAGTCACAATAAATGTGGACTTAGTGTAATAATTTCCTGCCTCTATATTAAAAAATGACTCGTAGCATCCCCATTCCCCACACGCATTTTGTGAAAAAGGTTGGAGACTTCCATATGTTTGGCTTAAATGTTCAGTTGGAATTTTGAAAAGTCGTTTACGGGTAATTGGAACTGAAAATTGGAACCAGGTAATTACAGTTTCGGTCGGGTATTCATATACGCGGCACAGCCTCATAGTTTTGTGGTGACACCATATGAATTTAATCTCTCTTGAGTTTTTGGTGGTTCTGCAAAGAACTCATTGGTTTAACATGATCTTGTAATGAGAGTGCTCTGATTGTCTTCAGGAGGTACTGATCAGGGCCCTATTTCAGGAAACTCATCGAGGCAACTTGGTGTTTGAATATCTCCATGTGGATTTGCATTGTTAATGTCACCATTAGCTTAGCAATTAAGACTGTTTCCTGCCTAAAGAGGCATCTACAGGCTTCAAGAAGTTGGGCCCAGAGCTCACTGAATTGTATCTCATTTGTGAGTTTTATGATCAGTGTGTTCTTATCATCTAAGATAATAATAATAATAATAATAATGTGTGGATTTATATAGCGCACGTATCCACCAACTAAGTGGTGCTCAAGGCGCATTATATTATTATCCCTGCTCATAAGGCTCATAAGGCTCATAAATCATTCCTGAAACCATCTCAGCTCCCTGGGGAGTATACAGCTCAATTGCTGCCATTTCTAGCGCATATAGAGCAAACCAACTCTGCCTTCACAGGTACCCATTTAACCCCTGGGTGGAGAGAAGCAATTATGATTAAGTGTCTTGCTCAAGGACACAAGTGTCACGGCCGTGATTCGAACCCACATTATGTTGCTAACACCAGAACTTGAATCCGGTAAGCTAGACCGCTCGGCCACGACACCCCATGATCACAGAGCAGATATACTACTCACAACAATTTAGGGAACACCGGATTTTTAACATCAAATAGGTTTGAAATGTTCCATGAACCGGGATTTTCATTTGCAACCCCCTCTCTCTTTCAGTAGTCATGTCATGAAATGTGTAATCACTACATGCATCCTTTATCATCTGTTTCATTGTGCAGTTGTTTCTCATCAATTCTGTGAAACATTGTGTTTATCTGAAATAAATGATCTTGCTTTAACTGAGATTATTCCGGTGTTCCCTAAATTGTTTTGAGTAGTATATATTAAGTCAATCCCTTGGTACTTTTCATAACTACGCAACTCATAAGAATGGTGAGATTCACATGGTGTTACTTCAAATTGGATTACATTATTCAGAGCTGACCATGCCCCAATTTCATCGAGCTGCTAAGCAGAAAATATTGCCTAGCAAATATTTTCACTATAAAGCATTATAACAGACTACCAAAACAAAGTACACTCATTTTATGTGTAAGTTATGCTGGAACCAAAACAATCCACTAAGCCAGTATTTCTGGTAAGCAATTTGTTCTCAGCAGCTGTCTATGAAATTTGCCCCAGATGAGGAGAGACAATGAGTTGCAAAGACAGAATAAATCCCGAGATTGTCCCATTGTTCACAGGATATGAAAGAGTATGAAGAAGCGGTACATCTGATCAAACGAGCGGCCATGTTGTACAGAGAACACGGCACCGGGGATACAGCAGCAATTACACTTGAAAAAGCAGCCAAGTAAGTCTGAAGTTGTGTTTAAATTACCTTGGTTGTTTAAAACCTTGCGACGTGCCATGGCGCTGTTATTTACAGTAGGTTTGTAAACAAAATTTAAATACTCCGTTCATGCTCACCCCAAATTTCTCAAATTCCGTAAGTTCACTGTTGAGGTATCCCCAAATAGCATGGTTAATTCTCATTAGCCTGCTTTGAACCCTTGACCCAAAAAATCCTACTGCAAAAAGCATGGTCCCATAGGACCGTGTACAAATCCTGCATGGTCCCATAGGACCGTGTACAAATCCTAATGCCATCTGTCAACACACAAGGGCATTGACTTCGGCTCTGAGCGGCTTATCAAAAGCTATCAGTTACCCACTATATTGTGCCTGACCATAAATCCAGACATGTTGGCACCCTCAGCCATTGGATGAGAGATTTTTATTCCTATAACTGCTATGGGTACACATAATAGGGTATATTTTATGTCGATTTGGGGTAGGGGAAAAAGCGTTATCAGAACTAAAATAAACATCAACCTAAAGGGCCCTTACATTTTTTTTTGTGCGTCAAATTGTTGTCTAGGGTCTAGAGGACCTCTAGGCATCTGTTAAAACCATTGGCAGTTGGTAGTGTTCAACGCAACAGAAGTTATAGCGCCCCTTCACACCTACTGAAAAATTAAGCGCGATGCCACCGCGGTGTACGTAAAAGTGTCATAGGGCGTCGCAAGATCATAAGTGTTTTTTTTTTTTTATTGATTTTTTTCTTTCTTTCTTTTCTTTCCCCATCAAAATCGTACTGTATGATTGTGGTCTGTTGTCTTTTCTTCTGTTTATAGAATGATTGAAACAGTGAATGCCGAAGAAGCATGCAATCTGTACATAACAGCCAGCGAAGTAGCAGAGGTAAGCCTTGCACACAGTGACATTAAAACTCATCAGATAATCTTTGTACAATGAAGCCATCACATCAGTGTGACAATTTCTAATGTTTCAGCGTAATGTCGATGCTTGATTACAGAAACAACGTTGTACTTTTACCAGCATTTTCCAGAAATGTTTATTTTCATTGGAACATTGTTCATTTCCTATTAGAAAGGAATATAAATACATAAATAATACATGTAGTAGATAGGTAACAAAATACTTGTCAGAAGCTTGGTCTAACAGTAAAAAAGTGGCAAAATTAATTTATGAAGGGGCCATCATAATAATAATAATAATAATAAATAATAATGGACACTTATATTGCGCCGGTATCCGCCAAGTTTGACGCTCATGGAGCATGAACATTATTACCCCCTGTCATCAGGCCAGTTATATCATTCCTAGAACCATCTCAACTCCCTGGGGAGTATGCAGCCCATGCTGCCAAATGTGTAGCGCAACGAGCTTAATCAAACACAATTACCATCTCTGCCCTCAAAGGTCCCCATTTATACTCCTGGGTGAAGAGAAGCAATTATAGTTAAGTGTCTTGCTCAGGGACACAAGCATCACGTTACATGGCCAGGATTCGAACCCACATTCTGACGACTCAGCCATCGGAACACAAGTCCGATGCACTTAATCGCTCGGCCATGGCACCCTATATTCATTTCAGTACATATTTACTGTAAAACATGTTTCTCTTGATTATTTTGAGAAATGTCATTTTACAGCAATTTGTATTCACTTCCTCAACTAAAATCACAGTATTCCGATGGAAAATAAAATGTCTTTTAAAAAAGCGAAAGTTGTCGTTAAACTAGTGAAAAACATGGGCTATACATCTTTAACCAAATTCTCACATGAATTTGTTACAAAATCTATGGAAAAAATGATATGCAAAATAAATAAAATAAATAGATAAATACAACATACACCACCTTTGACCACAGGTATAATTGTTTTCTTGCCTTTAGTCTGATTGTTCCTTTTTTATCTTCTCTCCCCTGATAGAATGAGGACAGAATACGACAAGCTGTGGAATTATTGAGCAAGGCAGCCAGACTCTCCGTTAGGGCTAGAGATTATGATAAAGCTCTGCAGCTTCTAGAGAAAACAAGGAATATGTATGATGCCGTCGAGAACTCAGGAGCTGTATATAAGGTTGATCTCTTGCTCATTTTTATTTATTTATCTATTTAAATTTTATTTTTACCGGGTAATATTGTTCAGTTAAAACTGTTTTACAAAATGGCCCTGTTTAACTAATGAAACTACACACACACATGAAATAGCAGCATAGTTTGTTTATAAGGTTGTGATTTGGCATATCACTGGAGACTTAAAGGGACAACAACATCACTATCAACAGGGCATGGAATCGGAGTGCTAGTTTTAGATTAACTCAGTGACTGAAAATAATACCCCACATGATAAGGTCCTATTACCGTTGCTGCTACATAAGAGTCAGTAATTTTCAGTCACTGTGTTCATCTTAAACTAGGACACCGGTTCCATGCCATGTTGAAAGTCTGCTCTAATTGTGATGATATTGTCCCTTTAATAAGTATGTTCCTAATTATATTTAGGAAAAAATAAAATGTTATTAATTTGACAGAAATACCACAATGTATTCTAATATATATTATTATACTTTTTTATACTATTTTTGGGTGGTGGCTAAAAATAAAAACGGGAAAAAATACCTGTTACTGGACTGCTATGCACAGTTCCAATTTCCCTCAGTAATTTGATGATTCAATATTTATTTTAATTCAGATAGTGGAAGGTTATGAGAAAGGTTAAAAATATGATACACAAAATATGTAAGATTTGCTTCATAAGCAGAAATACATTTGTCTTTCTTTGTTTCCAGTTAATAGCGGTTACTGTGCTTCTTCATCTACACCGTGCAGACTTTGTAGCAGCCAGTAAAGTGTGCCAAGTGGCAATGAGGTAAGAATTCAATGTTATTGCTAACCTTTAAACTCTGCATCCCTAGAAAAAACAGGCTATGGTTTCTGTTTTGAGCTTGGACATCGTCTGTTGTAACAGCTTTTTCTTGTGTTCTAAATGGGGTGTACACAATAGGTAATGACCTTAAATTGAGAAAATAATGATCTAAAAGTTAAATTGGTTTTAAGATGGTGATAGTTATGTGATGGGAGTTACCGGTTAGTTTACTAACCATGTAACTGAAAATTTCACGGATGGTTAACTGGTTAACCAAAAGTTGGCAGCGCAAAATAGATTGTCAGCAAATGGAACAATGTCTATCAATTTTCAATCAAAAAGCATCAATAAACTTCCTGCAATGATTGTGTATGGCAAAAAATAGTCTAGAACAACAAAAATGGGCAGATGATTCTTCAAATTTTTAAATTTATTTTTATTTTATTTTTAAATATTGGTTTCGGTTAGTTGGTAATAGCAAGTTTATAAATGGTTGGTTAACGTTAACTGGTTAACCGTCCCAGCACTAGGTTATTCCATTTGACATGTTTTTTTTAATTTTAATTTTTTTATATATATAAAAGCAACTGTGAACAATAGCCACATCAGTAAATGACTAAAGAGGTCATCTGATAGGCCAATCAAATGGTTCACTGCAGACCAGAGTAAAAAAAAAAGAGAAGAATAAATATAAACATATTATGCAAAGGTGACATACATGAACACATGAATGAACTCAATTGAACTAAACTAATTAAAGAAATGACACCTGGCAAGGCATGGAGGGGAGCCCTACAAACTAATCCTACCTAACTGCAAAACCTGATCCTACTGCACTGTTCTCCCGCAGTTTAAGGAACAAGTCCAGCCGGAACAGTATTCACAAGTGCTCTAGTAGGACAGGGAACTAGCCTACATGTTCTAACCAACCATGCCTTGATAGGCATTGCGCTCTGAATACATCAAGAGGAGGCAAGAGACAGGGTTATTCCGTTTGTAATCTTCAAGAAAAACATGAATATAAATTGTCTGCTGGTTCTCGGTTTGTACATAAGAATAAATACATACAAGTAAACTGAATGCATTTTCCCATTTTAAACGACACTGAAATAAGCTGAAATCTTTCACAGGTCTGTACATATCTGTACATATCTCATGATTCTTACAAACTTTACAAAGTGTAGATTTAACAGATATTTTACAAAAAGTAAAATAACCTATTGCTATACCAAATTACTGATGTAATTTAATTATAGCATTTTCTTAATTTTCTCAGAAAATTTTTGGGAGGAAGTGAATAAGTCAAATATTTTAAATTCAGTTTTCTTGTTAACCTGTTATTTACCTCAACCTTGATTTGACTCAGTGTTGATGGTTACGCCATGGATGAATGTTCAGCCCTGTTAGAGGAGCTTCTAGAAGGCTATGACCAACAGGATCAGGAGGCCATCAACAGGGTTCTCTTAATGCCCTACTTCACGTATCTGGATAATGATGTGAGTGATCAATCACATTTTTAGGCAGGGCACACCATTTGAAATTAAAGTCGTAAAAAACATAACACGGTAGATTTCTAATCGATCCAGCAATTTTGGCTGCAATTGGATATCGTTTAATAGCAAAAAAAAAGATAATTAAAAATGGTGACATGTGACTCTGAGACGATGTGCGTGAAGCCCAGAAACCAGAGACCTTTTTTTTGGCCTAAGTGAATTTGTGGGATCAGATTAATAACAAGTTTTAATTCAGTGAATCCCCTTTGAAAAAATGCATGTATGATCTAAAACATCCCAACAAAAATTATGTTTCTATGATCACACACAAAAAAAATCCTTCATTTTGATATTAAAAAACATTTTTTATTGATAACATTGTTTTCATCTTACATTGTTTTAATCCAGTATGTCAAGCTTGCAAGGTCGCTGCGTGTCCCCGGAGGGGGTGGTGGGTCTAGTCAGAGCAAGCAGACAACCGGGGATGCTGCAGGAGGCCAGGAAGAGGATGGAGATGAAGAGGAGGATGAATACGCAGGAGGTTTATGCTGAGGATGACAAGAGGAATTATTTTTAGTAACCCACAAATTTTTGGATCTGCACTTAAGCACACCCAGTGGATGAAAACATATACATGTAGTAGGTTGTCCCAATTACCAAGGGGAAAATAACAACATACATGGACAGCATTATGTTTTTTAGGCGTTATAGCCATACACTGTCCTTGTGATGTAATGTTTTCACATGCATGGGATCGTTTTACTTAGCCTGAAAACTGGATGCAATGAACCGTGCTTGAATATTTAATAAAATAAATACAACAATGATACATGGCACGTTTTCCATACCATCTAGCAGGTGTGATGTCACCCCGCCAAATCCATGAATATTCTACACAGTCCAATTGTTGAATGATTGTACAGATTAGATAAGTATTTAAGTTTATTATTAAGATTATACAAAAGAGCAAATTATTCATGGAAGGAAGAGACTCAACTCAAACTATCTATGAAACTCAAAATGTTAATGTGCTATAGTCTGAAAAGATGTGCTATAGTCTACAATGGGGTATTGTAGACTAAATTCCTAAACAGAATACTATGGAGGTTGCTGTACCAAGTACTAAAGGATGTCATTAGAATGGAACTGCAACAGTGATTGTTGGACAACTTCGAAGGTGAGACAAATTTCTCACACAGTTCATTTCAGATCGTCTTTCTTATATTTGTATATGATTATCAGAATTGCAGTGTGAATACATGTTCAAAAACAAGAATTCATAAAAAAAATGTACAGAAAGGAGATACACAAGGCACAAATGAAGCATTTTTAACATCCGTCAGATACAAAGTTCAGATTGTGCTATATTTAGTAGGTCCCAGCTATTTCTAGGTTTTGCGCTCAGCCGAAGAGTTGTTTTTAACAAATTGTTATTAACAAATAAAATAAGACAACCAACATTGTAGTGTAGGGTTTATATCTGAGAATTAAATGACAACCCAATTAAAGACCCCTATTATGCTGTATCCATATTTGTCTGGTTCCCTGACCATCAATCAAAAATGACAATACGAATATAAAGTTACAAAAGCACCAGTCCGTTTTAGACGCAAGCCTCACTTTACTCCCCATAAGACTTGTGTGTTGTGAAAATCAAGATGGCAACCGCGTGATTAATGGACAACTACATGTAGGCCCTATATCAATTCAGTGTCTCATTTGAAAGTGAGCATGATTGAATAATTTGTTGAAAGGTTATTTGAGCAATAGCACATTATACAAATGAAGGACAAATGCATTAATTATTACTTAAAAGGTGACTTTGAATGTAAGACTCATATTTGATGGTACTGTATAATAATGTACTGGTTGTTTTATATTCTAGATAATAGTATACATTGTAAGGTATATATGTAAAGGTATATATACATGTACCTGCATTATATTTAGGGTAGCATTCATAGCATACATGTATGTGTAATGGGGTGGAAAGGGTGGCAAGGGTGGCCTCTAATATTAAACTTTCAGACATAGAATTGGAATGAATAAGAATATTACATGTACGGTAAGCCTCAGTGTTCATGAAGCTTTGCAGGCTTGTTGTCAAGTACTTACTCATGAGTATGAGTACAGAAAAACGTAGTTGAGTACAAGTACTACAACACGTGTGTTTCTCTTAGGATGAAGATGAGTAGGGGAGGACTAATTATGAAAGTTCATGTAGATAGTTTAATCGTCTGATCAAAAAGAAAGTTCTCTGGCCATCCCTGTCACTTTTTGAGAGCTTCCGATGTCTTTGCTTAAATCGTTTGATCATTTGGATGTACATGTACACCTGTGCAATATTGTAAGTATATAAATATGAAATATACTATCCTAAATCTTAATAATCATAGTACTTTAAAATACACTCAAAAGGAAGTAACAACATTGTCAATAACCTTATTATCAAATTACCAAATTATTATTTAAAAGCTTGCTTGATGTAATCATCCTGAAAAATAATCCTGTCCAAAGTGATTTCATCTAAGAGAAAAAAGTAATTGTTATGTTGAATTTACACAAAGTTACCACTCATTTAAACAAAATAGAAATTTAACAGTTTCTCTTCATTTTCTCAAAAACCTGAACCCCTATTGTGATGAAACTTTCACAGGTTAATTTTATGATAATATAACAAACTAGTGAGTAGAGATGAACATATTTTTTCAAAAATACCAATGTTGTAACTTCGCTTTGAAGATGCAATCGTGAGCTAATATTATACCTTTAAACTGTTATTGACTCTGATGTGAAACACTAATGGAGTGAGCGCAATAATTATTGGTGCATCTGATCGAAAGAAATGACCTCAAGATTCACTGACCATCAGGTAATCTTGTAGTTAGGTTGAACATGCCCATGATGATTGCTCTCTCACATGCCAACAGTATGTCACATCGGTTTAAAGGTACTGTGTACATAATAACATCTGATCGAATGAAGTGACCTCAAGATTCACTGACCATCAGGTAATCTTGTTTTAGGTTGAACATGCCCATGATGATTGCTCTCTCACATGCCAACAGTATGTCGCATCGGTTTAAAGGTACTGTGTACATAATAACATCTGATCAAATGAAGTGACCTCAAGATTCACTGACCATCAGGTAATCTTGTAGTTAGGTTGAACATGCCCATGATGATTGCTCTCTCACATGCCAACAGTATGTCGCATTGGTTTAAAGGTACTGTGTACATAATAACATCTGATCGAATGAAGTGACCTCAAGATTCATTGACCATCAGGTAATCTTGTTTTAGGTTGAACATGCCCATGATGATTGCTCTCTCACATGCCAACAGTATGTCGCATTGGTTTAAAGGTACTGTGTACATAATAACATCTGATCAAATGAAATGACCTCAAGATTCATTGACCATCAGGTAATCTTGTTTTTAGATTGAACATGCCCATGATGATTGTTCTCTCACATGCCAGCAGTATGTCACATCGGTTTAAAGGTACTGTGTACATAATAACATCTGATCAAATGAAGTGACCTCAAGATTCACTGACCATCAGGTAATCTTGTAGTTAGGTTGAACATGCCCATGATGATTGCTCTCTCACATGCCAACAGTATGTCGCATTGGTTTAAAGGTACTGTGTACATAATAACATCTGATCAAATGAAATGACCTCAAGATTCATTGACCATCAGGTAATCTTGTTTTTAGATTGAACATGCCCATGATGATTGTTCTCTCACATGCCAGCAGTATGTCACATCGGTTTAAAGGTACTGTGTACATAATAACATCTGATCGAATGAAGTGACCTCAAGATTCATTGACCATCAGGTAATCTTGTAGTTAGGTTGAACATGCCCATGATGATTGTTCTCTCACATGCCAACAGTATGTCACATCGGTTTAAAGGTACTGTGTACATAATAACATCTGATCGAATGAAGTGACCTCAAGATTCATTGACCATCAGGTAATCTTGTAGTTAGGTTGAACATGCCCATGATGATTGTTCTCTCACATGCCAACAGTATGTCACATCGGTTTAAAGGTACTGTGTACATAATAACATCTGATCGAATGAAGTGACCTCAAGATTCATTGACCATCAGGTAATCTTGTAGTTAGGTTGAACATGCCCATGATGATTGCTCTCTCACATGCCAACAGTATGTCGCATTGGTTTAAAGGTACTGTGTACATAATAACATCTGATCGAATGAAGTGACCTCAAGATTCATTGACCATCAGGTAATCTTGTAGTTAGGTTGAACATGCCCATGATGATTGTTCTCTCACATGCCAACAGTATGTCGCATCGGTTTAAAGGTACTGTGTACATAATAACATCTGATCAAATGAAGTGACCTCAAGATTCATTGACCATCAGGTAATCTTGTTTTTAGATTGAACATGCCCATGATGATTGCTCTCTCACATGCCAACAGTATGTCGCATCGGTTTAAAGGTACTGTGTACATAATAACATCTGATCGAATGAAATGACCTCAAGATTCATTGACCATCAGGTAATCTTGTTTTTAGATTGAACATGCCCATGATGATTGCTCTCTCACATGCCAACAGTATGTCGCATCGGTTTAAAGGTTAGACATATTGTGTACATAATAACGGGCCTGTGATTTCTCAGGATTTTTCACAAATCTTCCGTTTTCTTGAAAGAATAGAAGTAGCCACCAAAGAAAGAAAGAAGTAGCCTGTATTATGTCCAAACCTCTAGTTTCTTGTTTGTGGAGATGTAGAGAGTCTGTAAATACTCCAAAATGAACAATCCATGAGGTTCAGGGGGCTTTGTCCTCTAGACCAAGAGGAGCTTCAGGCCCGCTACTCATTTTCATTTTTTTTAAATTATATTTTTTTGGTCAAACCTCACCCCTGTAATAGGCCTAAGCTTCAAAAATAAAAACGAGCAAATAACGATAGTGCATCTTTAAACATATCTGAGTATTAGCATTTTTTATAATGTAATTTTTTTTGTTAATGATACTACAGTTGTATGCATAAACACAATTTTCCCAGTTATATTGGATTGGTTGATCACTGTTTGCTTGTCCATTATCTAATGCTTAATTCTAAACATTAAATTGCCATTATAACAATTTGATGGAAGAAGTGCTTTGTTAATATCATATACATACAATCTTGTATTGATAAGGAAAGAGTTTAATTCCTTCAACAAATGTTTGATTTATTTTTGCCCGATACCGACGTGTGTATAGCACTGAGTGCTTTCCAAGTGTCTGTGAAAAAACTACACAGGCGACTCGGGCGGGATTCGCACCCACGACCTCCTGCTTACTAGTGCAGGCGTTTTAACCTCTCGACCACCGAGCTTGCCCGATCACAATTGGCCGGCTAGAATCCCATAAAGCAGCGGGTTCCGCGATATATATAGGTTGATGAAATTCTTGCGTCGGGAGATAAAAAATTTATTTAATTTTGCCCTACACTGTATACTCGGTGTTTTTCCGAGTGTCTGTGAAAAAACTACACAGGCGACTCAGGCGGGATTCAACAAATGTTACTTTAAAGAAAAGGCCACATTGGTAATTACCAGATGATCAAATTAACAAATTATTATCTAAAACTTAATTGGTGTAATGTTTGATACATGTTCTGATCATTCTGAAAAGTGTTTTACTGTTTCTGAAGTGCTTTCATCTCGGAGAAGACAGGAATTGTGTCAAATTTACAATGAGCTTACCCTGTGAATAATGTATAGCGCCCTCAGCGTCTTCATTGATGTGTCTCTAAGTGGTGGCGCACCATTTTAGTGGAACTGGCCCATGGCCCATTAATTATTATGACACCATTTATATTTTCATGGAAACTGCTCTAGATGTGTTGAATGCGGACATGTTAAAAATAAAAACCGTGTACTGTTACTAAAACTCGGACCCTCCCCCTCTTGGTACCGCCTCTGGGTTTCAGTAAAACCGATCATTGTGTTATTAATTCAAGGCCCTACTTTCGCATGGATTTTTCTGCCACCTTGGCTAAATAAACACCGTTGTTGAAACGAATTAATTAGGCGTAAATAAACTGGGTTTGTGCTTTCATAAATTTGTTCACATTACGACGAATCACGAGCAAAAGGTGATTTTTCCAATGGAATTATTTCCGATCCATTAGTTTAACATCGCTTCAGTTTCCACTCAACCGAAATGTAACTTTTCATACTCCTTTTCAGGTCCAGATCACATCTAGAGTTGCCTTAGTCCGTCGACCTTGATCGAGTTATGCTCCACACCTACGCGCGGTGGGTGTTAAACTTAAAGGTGCAAACCTTGCAATTGTTAATTAAAAATAACTAAATTGTCTAATTATAATGTGCAAACTTACCACAGTGTACAAAGCTGATGATGGTATCAATTTTCTCTATAAATAATTTTGTCTGATGAGGTGCCGTCCCTTAGAAAAAAAGTAAAACAATTTTCGGTTCAACTTGAGGAAGGAGTACACAAGTTCCTAAATTCCATGTTTTATAGATTGAATACGAAATTTTCATAAGTTATTTTCACTATTTTCTCGTTAACAATACAGCATATAATCTAATTCTACTTCCATGGAAATATAAAGCTGACATTTTCAAACAGTTTGAATGTGAAATGTAAACATACTCAATTATTGGCAAAAACAGTTTTGCCAACATAACCAATGCTGAGTGTACTTTAACTTCTCACACCCACCCGGAATGCACTCACTCAGCTCGGTCCCTACAATATAACAAATTATTCTTTACATTTCATATGTGCGTGCGTACTCAACTCAAGTGAAACGAAAATAGCTGCCTTATTTAGCAGTTGAATATAGCAACTGGCACTGTATTGTACTTGATTTGAATATTCACTGTATTATTATTATAATGTTGTGGGTGTACGCTGGGTAATTATAGGCGGCTTGTGCACTGTACCGTGTTCGGTCATAGGCCTACGTGTCAAGGAATTCTTGTATTCTGCAGGCGTGGAAATTCGTAGCGCAAATGATGCGTGCATTGTGTGTACTGCTACCTGCCTACGAGTACGGTTCAGCTGTCACTGCGGTTAGACCACTCTGTTAAGGCCATGTACATGTACTCTCCACGTACATGTAAATGTAGAGACGAACAATTTCGAGGGATCACATAAAATCATTTTTTCCTGTATTACCTGTGTGCTAAATGATCAATAGTATTGGTAGAGCAAGGACGTTACTGTCACCACACAGAGCTAGGACTGACACCAACGACTGTACGACCACAGAGCTAAACATTAATCCCCGTGGTAATATAATTGTCTGGCGTATGGTTGCTGTGAGGAACCGTAATTTGTTGTAAGTTGGCATTGAGGTCGAGCGTGTGGGTTTTCTGTATATGTTGGCCCTACTTCAAACCCTCTGTATCAAACGTCTCAAGCCTACAGTCTGAATTACGACACTCCCAATCAGCTGAAGTCCCAGCTTGACGAGTTATTTTAGTTTGAGAGGTTCTTTTCATTATAACTGGAGAGTAGAATCTTCCAAAAGTTTTCACCATGAACAGTAAGAGGAATCGTAAGAAGGAGGGAATTTTACACGTGAAGCTGTCCTCTCGTTCAGCTCTGGGCAAGGTGAGTTTGATGTTTTGTCTGGTATTTGTAGTAGGCCTACCTCTGACGTTGTACATAACACCATGTACACAGTGTACATGTACAATTACACGTACATGTACATGTACATTGTACACTGACGTCTGACACAATTGAAGCCAGAAGGCCCTGTATAAATTTGGTATAGTGTCTATACATGCATCCGTACTTTATGAGAATCAAGATATAAATACAAACCAACTAACCTGTGAAAGTTTCAGCTTGTTTCAATTGTGTCCTTAACGAAAATATAGTGAAAGTGCATTATTGTCATTTCAACGTGCAATTTCTGTCGTCGGATGACCGAAATTCATTTGGATATTTCACGTATTTTACTAAAATGATGGCCGCCACCTGAGACAGAAATACTTGGGAATACGAAGGGATGTGTGATACCACCGTCAACTGACATGTACACCAAATAAGTTTAAGCGGTTTAGTGCATCGGATTTGTGTTCTGATGGCTGAGTCGTCAGAATGCGGTTTAGTGCATCGGATTTGTGTTCTGATGGCTGAGTCGTCAGAATGTGGGTTCGAATCCCAACCGCGACCGGGGTACTTGTGTCCTTGAGCAAGACACTTTACCATAATTGCTTCTCTCCACCCAGGGGTAAATGGGTACCTGTGAGGGCAGAGTTGGTTGTTGTGTTTGATTAGCCCATGTGCGCTGAAATAGCAGCAATTGAGCTGTATACTCCCCAGGGAGCTGAGATTGTTTCAGGAATGATTTATGAGCCTGATGAGCAGGGGTAATAATGTAATACGCCTTGAGCACCAATTTGGTGGATACGTACGCCATATACGTGCGCCATATAAGTTGTTATTATTATTATTATTATTATGTTTATTATGTTTATTATGTTTATTATGTTTATTATGTTTATTATGTTTATTATTATTATTATGTTTATTATTATTATTATTATTATTATTATGTTTATTATTATGTTTATTATTATGTTTATTATTATGTTTATTATTATGTTTATTATTATGTTTATTATGTTTATTATTATTATGTTTATTATTATTATTATGTTTATTATTATTATTATGTTTATTATTATTATTATGTTTATTATTATTATTATGTTTATTATTATTATTATGTTTATTATTATTATTATTATTATGTTTATTATTATTATTATTATGTTTATTATGTTTATTATTATTATTATTATTATGTTTATTATTATTATTATGTTTATTATGTTTATTATTATTATTATGTTTATTATTATTATGTTTATTATTATTATGATGTTTATTATTATTATGATGTTTATTATTATTATGATGTTTATTATTATTATGTTTATTATTATTATTATTATGTTTATTATTATTATTATTATGTTTATTATTATTATTATTATGTTTATTATTATTATGTTTATTATTATTATTATTATGTTTATTATTATTATTATTATGTTTATTATTATTATTATGTTTATTATTATTATTATGTTTATTATTATTATGTTTATTATTATTATGTTTATTATTATTATGTTTATTATGTTTATTATGTTTATTATGTTTATTATGTTTATTATGTTTATTATGTTTATTATGTTTATTATGTTTATTATGTTTATTATGTTTATTATGTTTATTATTTTTATTATGTTTATTATGTTTATTATGTTTATTATGTTTATGTTTATTATTATTATGTTTATTATTATTATGTTTATTATGTTTATTATGTTTATTATGTTTATTATGTTTATTATTATTATGTTTATTATTATTATGTTTATTATGTTTATTATTATTATGTTTATTATTATTATGTTTATTATGTTTATTATTATTATGTTTATTATGTTTATGTTTATTATGTTTATTATGTTTATTATTATGTTTATTATGTTTATTATTATGTTTATTATGTTTATTATTATGTTTATTATGTTTATTATGTTTATTATGTTTATTATGTTTTCTTAAATTGCCAATATAGGTAGTGGCTTTAAGTTTTAGTGAAACGTGTTTGTGATTTTACAATCCAGCCCCACTTAAATCTCAATACTGTTATTTTCATTGTGAAACAGGAAGTAAAAATATCATTTACATGTAAATTTTCACTGCCAGAATGGAATCACCTGTACTGTATCTAGCCGAGGCCCACCATGAATAATTAGATGATAGTTTTCACGTTAAAGACCTCATTAAAATTAATCAAAGGGAAGGTAAATCATCGGTAACTAACTACTGTCTTGATTATCAAATTAACGAGCTGTTAGGTGAAACTATACTTGATGTAAGGTATGTACAAGCATTATTCATGCTGATAAATTAGTCCATCTGAAGTGGTTTCATCGTAGAAAACAAGGAATTGAATTATGTCGAATAAACAAGCAGTTGCTGTCCCGGAACAAAACAAACACATGTAGCAGTTTTCATTGTCTCGTTAACGACACAATGAAATAACCCGAAACCTTTATAGGTTGGTTTTATGCATTTATCTTGATTCTTATGAAGTATTGGTGCATCTACAGGCATTTTACCATTTTGTTAGTATACTGTCTTTATTAGGGTTAAACCCTACCTCCATGCTTCAACCATTGACCAATGGCCCCAAGGCTATATTTGAGTTCATTGTCATGGTTGATATGAAACGATATTGTCCCTACTAAAAGTAAAGTGACCAGATATTTCTGTCAACGGAATTCGGACTTCGAACTAAGCAGTCATCACTCAGCTTAAATGTCCCATTGTTTACGGCGAATTAAGCCATTACCGCGGGCAAGTTATGGGTAGTTAATGTGAACTTACTAGTATCAAATTTGTGTATATAATGTGAACTGCACTGACCGATCTTGAAGAAGATTAGATTATAGCACACCGTAGTGTAAATACGATTTTAAGCTTTTTTTTTATGGAAGTAGGCCTATATAATAATAAAGAAGTTTTGTGGCATCACCACATAACAAACAGGCTACTCTAATGAGTTCTAAAGTGGTTCTGAGCAGAACTGGTGGTTTGAAAGGTCAACTTTTTAATCAGTATACTCTGATCGTATAGTCAGGAGATACTGAATTAGGAACTGCTTTTTGGAAATATAAGAAAATATAATACTTTTTCTTTTCTCACTTTTAGATTGGTTATGTCATAGGAAACTAAACATCACAAAATATTGTACAAAGTAACTTTCTCCGAACCTCTATTGTCTGGAATTCAGAACAATCTATGGTCTACTGGGGGGGGGGGGGATTATCCTCTTCTGTTTAAACATCACCTTTCCTGATTATTAGTTGCCTTTGCAAAGTCACTCCTTCAGTTCACAAAGTTACCCAGTTATTGGATTTGTATTTTTTGTAAGCACCCATAATATTGGTGATTGTGTACGTGTTGGCAACGCAACTAAGAGGGATCATTTATTTTCTCCCAATTAGACGTTGTAGGCTTTTCTCAAATTTTACACAAAATGGATTCAGCCAAAATGACTTATTGCATGTTTTACCTTGGGTTGGGATAATACAAATTATGTTGTTTAGTTTCCTCATGGCAAACCTCTCTAAAACAGAGGAAAGGTCAACTATTCATATTTGCCTAAAGCCCCCCACTTTAAACGGAAGGTGATTAATTATCTGAAAAATAACTTTGTTTGAAGTTGGTACACGTGTCAATCATCATGAACAATCATTTCGTTTGAATTGCTTTCATCTTGTAGAGAAATCAGCAACTGAATTGTAGAATTGACAAAAAGGTTCCCGGATGGCAACTTTGCAAATCATATCAACCCACTAGATTTCAAGAAATATATCATAAAAATAATCTGTGAACGTTTCGTCACAATAGTTGCTCACTTTCTTGAGAAAACAACGAAAACCTGATGCATGTTTTTTTTGTTATTTTTGTTTTTATGTTTTATAAAAACTTTGTGTTAATTTCACATA
Source organism: Zoroaster sp. YZ-2022 (assembly GCA_029582265.1). NCBI lineage: Eukaryota > Metazoa > Echinodermata > Asteroidea > Forcipulatida > Zoroasteridae > Zoroaster > Zoroaster sp. YZ-2022. The sequence goes on from CM055822.1 coordinate 34,633,620, forward strand.
ACATAACAAAAGTCTGGACTTCCTGTACCTTGTAAAATATCTTTCTAAATCTGTCCCTGATGTAAATACAACTTAAGTAGCCATATAATTATAATGCTGTAATTTGGCTTGGCAAAGTAATGCGACCTTGGCCAGTCGCGATGACATTCATATTTCCCACAGGCTCGTTCATAATTTACAGTCATTTGCCAGTGCATATTTCCCGTGCAGATACATTATAGCTATGGATACTTGTTTTACCAGATGGAATTTGTAAAACGAGGGGATTATTTGATCCTGAAGCCGGATGTAAAAGTTGACTTTATAAGGAGTTACAACTTCAGTGCTGTGATATGTTTGGAATATCTTCACAACTGGGAGATACAAATGATAATTCAAGACGGATCAAGACAGTGTAATGTTTTTTTGGTGTATTCATCGCGTTTTAGTTTTATATCATGTACCGGTACATTATGATTTACAATATTCAGAAACTGTAGTCAGGATTTCCGTCAAAGTTTACTTCTATCCTGTGTGTCGAGATTAATTAACCCTAACTCCCTAGACAACAAAGCCAGTTGGAGGATTTTGAAGGATTTTTATTGTTTTAATACAATGCCTAGGGAGTTAGGGTTAATTATTTGTTTTAAATTTTATTTTCACAATATCTTCCCCACCTTCTGCAAAACGTATGGTGTTAAAAATAACACCAGCGGTGTCAACTGTATTACTCAATAATGTTAACACTGGGCAACTCTACAAATATAAACACCGCTGGTGTAGTTTGGTTAACAGAAAATTGTCAGAAATTGTTTAAAGAAAAATTAAAAATCCAAAAATCTAAATAATATTTTTGTAAAAATCAGTAAAATTATCTCCAAATTAATCTTGACTGTATTGCATTCTTGCATTTTTCGTATTTATGTCAGTGTGGAAGGCAACTAAAGTGATATAGACAAATAGACCTTAGAAATATTTCAACTTAACACAAAGTCACATGTTTCATCATGGGATCATTTATGTTTTTCGAACTTCTTTTTGCGAATCTGAGTGAGGCAAGAGGGAAGGGCATATGAAACCTATTTTTATTCACGTAAATTTACCATGCATTTTTAGTGTGACCCTCTTTCTTGGGGCAGTGTGCACACTTATTCGAGACCCTGGTTCCGCCCTTGAGATTATCAACAGTGATGGCTTATATAGGGAAGGTACAGCATTGACAATTGGAAACACGTTGATTTCAATCCTCTAATTTTAAAGAAACTAAACATAGACCATGGAGGTAGAAGTAGACTAACCTTTGAAAGTTTCATCACAATGGTGCCCATGTTTTTTTCTTTCAAAAACGACAAAAAATAACGTGATGTTTTATGTTTTTATGTTGATTACCAGACAGCAACTTTTGGAAATTCGACATATGTAGGCCCTTAATTTAACAAAATTCTGTGATTACAAGTGCTGTAATTTTTAAAGAAATGTGAGAGAATTTCCAGTTCGAATTTAGGAAAGAGTATTCTTTCCTTTATTCCACACTGGAATGAATACGAACACATCTGATTTTTTTTTCGTGAACGGCACAAAATAATGACCTCAAACTTTCACAGTTTGGTTGTTTAATGTGTATCTTGAATCAAATAATTCTATTATTGGCTCTAACATCCCTTTGAAACCGAAAGCCAAGTTCACAGCGAGAGCACATGTAGGGCAGGATGTTTCCCATCACGTTGTACCACAGGCGATAATTATTTAAAGATAAGGTATACCATTGGTCATTCAATGGTTCAATTTTAATGTAAAACTTATTTGCTTTCAAGCTGATAAGGCCAGGGTATTTATCAGTTCTATAGGTGTTGCCATTTAAAGAAAATAGTTAATTGCCAAAATAGTTAATTGCCAAGAAAGACTAAATGGCCTATACTCTTTCCATGTTTTGTTTGATACTGTCAACACCAAGGTGTTATCACTGTATTCATTCATACTTGATGAAGATCAATTAAAGTACCTTCCACGATCAGAGCAGACTTTCAACTTCTTATCACAACATTTAAATGTTTACAAGGCAACGCACCTTCATATTTATCGTCAAATTTCTTATTCAGTGATTCTGCACATTCCAAGGGTACACGGAGTCAAACATTTAAATGTTTACTTCTTCCACCATGGAAAACTAATCCAGGTAGACGGTCATTCCACTTTAGAGCTGTAAATCGCTGGAATAAGTTGTCAAATGACATTCGGCTCAACTTTAGTACCATGACTACACATATTTTTAAAAATGCCATCAGTACTCATTAATGCTGACATGTTATGATTTCATGTATATTGATATATAGGCCTAATGTACATTTATATGTTTACACTTTTAAACTTAATACTATGTTATGACTGTGTATATTATGTACACATACTGTAAAATGTTGATTTTTTCGGTTGAGTACCAAGCGAATTAGAAGAAATCTACTTTATACTGGTTATGTAATAGGAGTACATGGTTCAGTGGGTCAGTGGGAAATTTGCATAGGTGGGGTTTACGAGATGTAAGTGTATAGTGCGTCACTTCACGCTTGCTAGCAGCAGCTACAACATACATTTTAAAACATCAAGATGTAATATGATAGCAATTATATTAATTAAGGGTTTGGTAAATTACATTAATTAAATGCACTTTGTATGGAGGTCATGACATTGCTAACTTGAGCCTGAAAGGGTTGGCTTGCATAGATCAGGTGTACGTTTCCAATTTTTTCCAAATTGGTTTTAAGTGGTTTTTCGTATCTGGCAGTCAACACAGCAATGAGTAGGGTGTACCTCTATAAATGTTAAGAGAAACAGATGATGACTTTAATTTAAGGTCATTACCATAATACCATAAGTTATTATATTAATAAAAACCAGAGTGGCAATTTTCATAAGATCGTCCACTGAGTGAAAAGAAGTAATTATAGTTTTCACAATGTCATGTTCAAGTGGTTTACATTGGATTGTGAAATAAATTTTGTACAGAAGTTGATTAAAGGGGTCAGATGATCCGGTTGCTGCAGCTCGCAGAAAACACCAAAGTTGGATTATACAGGATTGTATTCATGTACGGAGTGTTTAAAGTATAATATATCTTGTATATACTTTTGTACATTTTAAATACATGTAGTGTAGAATACAATAATGTTTTAATCTGGACCTCTTGGGAGACCAGTACTTTGTATTGAAAGGGATATCCAGAATAAAGATAGAATAAACAAACAAACAGGGCATTGAATCGGTGTCCCAGTTTGAGATGAACACACCAGTGACTGAAATGTACTGGCTCATTTATGCAGCAGCAGCTGTGGTAATATGACCTCATCATTGTAGGTATTACTTTCAGTCACTGAGTTAATCTAAAACTAGCACTCCGACTCCATGCCCTGTTGGTCGTGACGATATTGTCCCCGGTGGGCACGAAACTACATTCCTTGAAGCGGGGCTCTAAGCGAATATTAATAATTGAACCTTTCCCCATTTTGAGAAAACTTGTGTAATAAGAAAACTAAACGGCATACGTTTTAGTATCTATAAACGTACAGTAAAGTAAACTTTCTCCAAACTCCTTTTGACTCGAATTCATAAAAAGCCTAAGGTCTACTGGAGGAAAACAAATGGCCCTTTTATGTTTGAAACTTGCCTTCATGATGTAGCCCTTGCAAAGTCATGCTATAACTTATAAGTAAACAAAATCACCCAAAAATTATTATCCAAAAATTATGTAAATAAAACCAAAAACATCGGCGCTGTTGTACGTCTTAATTTAAGAGGGCCATTTGTTTTTCTCTAGTGGACCTTAATATTTTCTGAAATCGAGACAAAAGGAGTTAGGACAAAATTAATTTTTTACAATATTTAACCTTGTGTTGTGATATTAAATTGAATGTTGTTTATTTTACTTATAACTTATCTAAAATGGGGGAAAGGTCAGTTATTGATATTTGTTTGGTGCCCATCTTTAATCAAACTATGATTGTTAAGCTTGTGAGTGACCTGTTTTGTTATAATTGTCCTTTCTGTATTCTTGAAGTATATGACATAAAACACAATAAAGGGGGCCACTTTCCTACCGTCACGTTAGCAGTTTTTCTAATGGTTATTACTATTATTTTTTTAATTACCCTAAAATTTCCATCAACAAATGGACGGAAAAGTGCGGAAACTTTTTCCGTACAATTTTTATGGAAATTTGAGGGTAAAAAAATAAATTAAAAAATGAAAAAATAAAATAAATCAACTCAAATTAGTTCTAGTATAAGCCTGCATGTCCATTCACATGTTGAAACACTTTTTGGTCGGTTTCAGGTACTTAAAAATAAATAACAACCATTGGAAAAACTGCTAACGTGACGGATGCAAAGTGGCCCCCTTTATTGTGTTTTATGTCATATCTTGTTTGGTTTAATTTTGCCCTACACCGACGTGTGTGCAAAATTAAATCAGTTGTTTATCTCCCGACGCAAGAATTTCACCAACCTATATATATACATGTATCTTGTTTGTTTACCTTATTAGGGCTAATTAAGGCCTTGTGAAACATGGATTATGTAATCATATAGGGTCATGACCTCTAACATTTGCATACGTTAGAATCAGGGCTTGTTGCACTCTTTTTTTTGTTCTAACTTGCCGAAGTAGTCTCGAATCCAAATTCAAACATTCTGCATTAGATTATACAGTGTACCTCTGACCAATAATGTACGGGGGTTGCGCGGGAGCTTGAACATTTATCTGTTAGATACAACTTTGTTAAGACATATGTTCACTTACATTTGCATTGAATAACCGCACAGAGTAAGGGCATATAATTATAACACACCCCGTAGTTGTAGTTCACGATAAGACTATTGGCATGGCCTCCTTACCTACCACCTTATACCAACACTTGCTACATGATCTAGTAGTGATGACCCCGCATTTCCACACACTGAGAAGGTCCAAAGGTGAACAAACTTGGAATGCTAAGGGTGGTGCGAGGTCGCTGCAAACATCACGCACTGGCACGCAGTGATCCAACCACGTTGAATTTGTTACACCACATGTCAGAGCATGGTCAGAGCAAGGACCTCTGCTCAGAAAACCAACCTGTGAAAGTTTCAGTATAATAATATCGTCGTGTCATTAACGAGCAAATATTGAAAATGCATTCATGCGCATGTATTCTTCACTGCTGTGATCCATTTCAAAATTTGTAAAACACGTTCACGTTTTTCCCCCCCAAATGACAGATGGAAACATTTTTTCGGGATAAAACTTCAGGTATCATCACCAACAGCAACTTCACGTTAAGCAATTGTTCTTAAGAAAATTTGTAATTTGGGTAATTAGTAACGCGGTGTACACTACCTTCAGAGGTAAACATATAGCATATAATTGAGTAACAGTATTCGAATTTACAAGTAAAAGTCGCACATGATTAGTTTATCTGGTAAAATTGCACATGATTAGTTTATCTGGCCACAAACAAAATAAATAAGTAAATAATAATAATAAAAAATAACATAATAAAGGTTCGCTTATTACACGGTTAAGGAGTGTATGTAAATCGATTGTAAAGTAGGCATATTCCTTTTGTAAAGTACCTCTGACATCTGGATTTATTGTTATAATTTTTTGTATACTTTTTATAGATTGCATACATAACAGAATACACATCACAACAATTAACAATCACGTGTGGGCAAATCGAATGTACTTGAATACGAGTTCTAATTCAGAAATAATACACATACCCCTTAATGTCCACGTAAGACCAGACACCGTGAGGACAAACAAATAATTCATATCCTGCCAACGGTATGTCTGCAGCCACCGAGAAGAAGTTTCTATGGCAACCATTAAACAACATTTCTGTTCTTCCGGACATGTACAATTTTGGACACACGAATATAACCAAAATACGAAAGTATCTTTATTGTTAAAAACTAAACCATGGAATTGATAGGTTCACGAATAAAGATAAGTTTCATATTTGGGCACAGTTATTTTTACACGACGTCTGTGGGTGGGAGGTCGATGATGATGATGATGATGGTAGTAGTAGTAGTAGTAGTAGTAGTAGTAGTAGTAGTAGTAAGTAGTAGTAGTAGTAGTAAGTAGTAGTAGTAGTAAGTAGTAGTAGTAGTAGTAGTAGTAGTAGTAGTAGTAGTAGTAGTAGTAAGTAGTAGTAGTAGTAGTAGTAAGTAGTAGTAGTAGTAGTAGTAGTAGTAGTAAGTAGTAGTAGTAGTAGTAGTAGTAGTAGTAGTAGTAGTAGTAGTAGTAGTAGTAGTAAGTAGTTATAGTTATTTCTATAGCGCTGTTTCCATTTAAAAATGATCAAAAGCGCATGACAAAAATAAACACACCATTGAATAAACGGATATAAATACAAACAAACAAAAATTAAAGACAAATCACACTGATTTTTTTTTTTTTTTTTTTTTTTTTAAATCAGAAGAACAGATGAGGTTGCCAAGCCAGCTCCCAAACCTCAGTATGGGTTTACGTCTGTCCCGCCAGAGGAGGATCTATGTCAATATACCCCCACTGGCATCGGTGATGTCTCGATCTTTCCCGGAGACAGACGCCTTTAACCTACCTATGCTAATTAAAGGAATATAGCCTAACTGGCTTGGTTCTCATCAAAAGTGCAATCAAGGAAATTACAGATACATTTAAAGGGTTGTTTGATACCAACATCAAATCTTATACACCAAGTAAGTTGTATGCTAAAGGACAATGTCGTCACGATCACAGCAGGGAATCGATGTCCTAGTTTTTGACGAACTCAGTGACTCCACTAGCGCGCGATAAGATCATTACCGTGGCTACTGCATAAATATCATCATTATGCAGTCACTGGCTATTAGCCTATTATTAAGTTGTGATCATTTACGTTCTTCGAGATTACCAATAGTGTTTAGTGGCTTAAGCCATCCTGATTGTTTTCAGAGTTAAAGGGATGGGGGAAGAAGGTATTTGGTGAATGTACTGACACAAAACAAGGCGCTAGGTCCACGGGAGTAAATATACCAACGCTTTTTGGCCTGGGATGGTCTATAGGATCATTCCCCAGAATTGTTCATGCGGTAACAAAAAATAATAATACGCGAATAATTCGTGCAAAAAAGAGGTGCGGAATTTGGTTTGTTTAAATATTTATTGTCTGTTTGTTTCTTTTAGTTCAGTAAGAATTGACAATGACCCAGACATTTTACTTAATAACCGAATTTTGGTGGTAAACGATTTGTATTGACTCCAAATATATGCAAACAAAATTCAACCCAAATCATCCTTGGGTAAATGTCGTTTTAATTAGAAATAAAACGGGCCGCCAGCAAGTGCAAAACATATGTGAAAAAGGAATGTATTTCAGACACCTTAATTTAAAAACACAAATTTGTCTATCAATGTTAACTGAAAAACAACATTAGTAGGGTAACTATACCTACCCAATACCATATAACAGTGATACCATGCATTACAAAATGTAGTAGATAATTAAAACACACAAACATTAAGTACACACAAAATGATGATTTTAAACGAAATGCGACACATTAGTGATTATGCCAATAATGATGCCAATGGTACCGGTGATTTATATGATTGAAAAAAGTGAAATCCCATTCAGTGACACATCATTTCTGTTGACTTGTTAATACTCAAATTGTTTTTTCAGTACAAAAATGAGGTCCAGACGACTATTTCCACAGTTTGTCATTTGACACAATGTTTGGAAGAAGTTGACCTGGTGGTACTAATTTGACCATTGGGTCAGAATGTGGAATTGGTTGACAGCTCCTGTAGATCCAACATCTTCGAGATAGTCCTGCATGGAACTACACTTGATAGCATAATTCTTATTTGTCATTATCACTTTAATGATCGTGTTAACAATATGCCTACATCCAATATATTATGATATTCAGTAACCCATTTGAAAGCCTATGACGTCATTAATGAGATATATTCCACTATAGTTAATGAATTTCTGATTAGAATGAGCAATTTGAGAACAACTCGGTGTGGTTCTCAGAAAGAAATATATTTTATATATATATATATATATTTTTTTTTTTAAATTTTGCATTAATTCTGTTATTGTTGATATATTACTTTTTTGTGCATAAAACAAATCTGCTATGCCTTTCTGATTAATCAAATTTATTGCAGAACATAAATATGGTACCCAATTATTTATCTAGGTTCAGTTAACTATTTTACTGATTTGTAACACTGGTTGTATTTGCACCGACCCAGATTTCACACTAAGATCACTTATCATGCCCGATGCCGAATTTAAAAACAAAAACAAAACAAAACACCACCACTAATCATGAGAGCATATTCTTGATTGTCATTATCGTTTTCATGGTCGTGTAAACCTCTGTAAATTATGACATTCAATAACCCATTTGAAATCATAGATTGCCATTTGCATGAAATCTGGCAATTTAATCAATGAATTTCAGTTCGAAATGCTCTACTTGGAAATGACCTTTCAATGCGAGTGGAGCAGAACTAATCAAGGCGGACTCATTCAGTCATTGATTCTGAGAACGAAAGAATGGAAGTATGAAGATTTTTTTATTTTGTTTTTATTTGGTGTTATTGATACTTTACTTCGGTGTGCGTAAGAAAACAAAACTACAATGCATTTCTGACCACTAAAAGTACGGTACATCGCATTCATTTAATATTTATAATTAAAACAATAACAAATTTGACTCCATTTTTATCCTTAAAAGGGTTTTGTTCTGTGACCTCAATCAATATTTTTCGGTCAAAACAGGGGTTTGCGGACATGATGGGCCGGACATAATGGGCCGGACATAATGGGCCAAAACCTGCTGACATAATAAGCCAAGCAGAACATAAATATGGTACCCAATTATTTGTTTAGGTTCAGTTAACTATTTTAATGAACAGTTTAGCGTGGACTGGTTACTACGGCGCGCGTACCAGACTTAATAGGCCCATTCCTGACTGGCGCGGCCGCCTAACAATTTTGAAATTCAGTCCAAGTTCGTATCGACTGTGTTATTGTACATAATTCAGAATGGGTAGAATTCGGAGTTTATTGCAAACACATTTCGCCATGGAGAAATTTTGTTGAATTTTGTTGGTTCACGACAGCCATGGGCCTGCCGATGTTAAAAAATAATAATAAAAAATAAAATGTTTCAAGCAGTGTTGGGGGGGGGGGGGTATCCCCCGTTGAGCGACGTCCTCCCCAGCTGTCTCCTCCCCCACCTACCTCCTCCCCCACCTACCTCCTCCCCCACCTACCTCCTCCCCCACCTACCTCCTCCCCCACCTACCTCCTCCCCCACCTACCTCCTCCCCCACCTACATGTAGCTGATGACGGGAGCTGATGACTCAAATAATGTTATTTGTCAATGTGGCGTCGAATTCAGCTGCGGTCTGCACGTGCTTCGCTATTGCATCTGTACTGAAACGGTGCCAATAATCCTATGCATTTAAATGAAAGGTACGCTGCAAAAACTGTGGTGTTAAAAACTACACCATTGGTGTTTATATTAGGCAACTCGCACAATATAAACACCATGGAAGAACAAAGTTGACACCACTAGTGTTATTTTAACACTACAGTTTTTGCAGTGTACACCATTGATAATTATCAGATTATCGAATTATTAAATTAAGTATTATCTTAAATCTTACTCCAGGAAAGTTGGTACACTTATCATCAATCATCCTGAGAAATGTTTCCGTCTGAAGTGATTTCATCAAACAGGAATTGTTTTACAAAAAGTAGCCAGGCGGCATCTTAAAAACATAAAAACAACAGTTTTTCTGAAATGAGAGCACTATTTGTTTCATGATGATTTGTACCAAATTCACATCTAGTGAGCGTATAATCATTCAGTAATTACCAAATGTTGTACCGACTAAACTGATCGACACAAGGAAAACTTAAACTTTCACAGGTTGGTTTCTGTACATAATCTCTTGGTTCTTCAAAAGTACGGATATATTTTACATTTGTATTACCAAGAGTGTACATCATACACTGCCTTTAAGCTGAAACCACGCATTGCTTGTTGTACCAGGAAATTAAATGTCTAGACCGAACCAAGTATCATCTCTACATATATTTCGTTAAAGTTGTGCAATCAGTCCCGTATCGTCTCGCGCCGTTGACTTCTAAAAGGATTCGATCATAACAAGTTTTTATTTTATTTTTTTAATATATTTTAAAATATTTTTGTTTCTGCAACTCGATCAGGCCACATTATTTTCTCATGAATTCCATTCTTGTTTTGCATTATAGGCCATAGTTACGGTGACTATACATTGGTCCTGGCCTTTCGTCGACAGGGCAGAATGTAAATGCTTCTGTTGGATAATATACCGGTAATTAGTTTTGGATGTGGCCACGGGCTGAGCCGAAGGCGATAAAGGCCCAAGCCGAAGGCCACACCCAAAACCGGTCAATATCCTGCAGTAAAGACCAAACCTTGTATCGATTTCGTTTTTCAACACCGGTCAATATCCTGCAGTAAAGAGCAAACCATGTATCGATTTCGTTTTTCAACATTGAGTAATTATTTTTGAAAAAAGACAAAAAGAAATGGGAAATTTCACGTGTTGGGGACACGCGTTGCTACCGTAGTCTGGTCACCGACTCTACAACAACGAGATCGATGCAGCTGCTGGTGACCATCTTGCATGTCTTGTCGTCGTTCATGCTTTCTAAATCGGTGGGGTACACGGTGGATTCAAGTTCTGAAGTTTTGTAAGTTAGGTTTCAAAATCATTACAAATCACGAAACATCCGAATAGGCTACTAACGTTAGTTACATGTACCTAGTACTCATTTATGGTCGGGCAAAACTGCACCCAGTTTTGTTAAGGTTGTTAAGGTTGTCCAACCTCAATTATTGAATCCATTTTCTCAACAGATGACAAGAGAAATTTTAAGCGCTTATCAGGGAGGAACTTGGCAGATTTCAATGTTGGGTTGAAAAGGTATTAGGCCTAAATCCTCATAGTGCCATAAAAAACAACAGAAAAAGAAAAGGGGAAAAAAAACCAAACCCCTGGGCCCCCACTGAAAAGCAATGACTCTTCAATAAAGTGAAGAGAGTCATTATGACTCTGGAAAAGGAGTAAATGGAGACGCTTTAACGGAGTACTTTGACTACTAAAATGGAGTCATTTTTGACATAGTTGCTGGACTCCATTTGAAGAGTAAGCCTGACTCCGATTTGGCTATGAGTGAATTGCGTGTCGAGGAGTATGTAAATAACACGTTTCATGTGATCACGTTTCACCCAATCAGATTGTCTCAACTGTCTTTGGCATTTATGAATACATTTTCAAAGACCTTACTCATTTGTCATTTTACAGTACTAAATCAGTACTAACATGAGTGCTCCTAGAATCCCTTTATTTCGAGTGCAAATAAAGGATTAAATATAAACATTTTGGAAAATAACAATGCAAACCCATACCATGTTAAAAGATATAAAAACCAACATGTGAAGATTTCAGCTTATTTCGTTATGTCAGAGAGAGTGATCATATTTATTGAAGCGGTTTTGACAAGTTATTTATTTAATGTTACCGTCTTTAGTCATGACCCTGATCAAACTTGTGTGTTCACACGTTTATGTCTTTACACACCCACGCATGATGAATCATGCTGTAACGTTTGAAAAATGATCGAGGCAACCGCACAGGTTAACGGATGGGGTTTCTCGTAAGGGCAAAGGCCGCATTTGTGTAGTATTATACACAATACGTTGATACGTGTAAACGTATTCCTTTAAAACACACAGTTTAGTAGTAAGATACATGATATTGTATTTCTAACAGTTTGAAATAGGTTTCTCGCGCACAATGTGTACAGAGGATGTGACACATGACATCATAAGTTTATATTTCGATCACCTGTGAAACTATTATGGCACGCATTTACAGATAATTTCAACTGGTATGTTTACACTGAGAGTTTGGATACATTGAGGGGAACCAGTGCCTTTTCATGACAGGCAGCGCTGTGTATGTTTATATGTGCAGTTTATTTGCACATCTCCAACTAACATCTGTGGAATAAGATTGGAAATTAAGTGTAAATTTCATGTATTAGTGAATGCTGTGGTAAAGACCGTGTCATATGTTTACACTGGGAGTGCCCATGCATGTTTGACCATTTCACGGCATGCAGTACTGTGTATGTTTTTATGTGCTATTTAAAAAAAATACATTTTATACTTTGATCTCCACATAACATCAAGTTATGTAAAAACAAATATCCGATGAATATAATTGGAGATTTAATGCTTTTATAATTTGTTAATTAGTTCATGTTATATGTTTACACTGGGAGTGACCTATTGACAGTACAAGGGTCATTTGGTGGTGGGCAGGTACAGACATTACGGTGTATGGTTACATGTGCAGTTTTACTCATTTTTTCACTCCAAATTCCACAGAACATCAAGTAGGCCCTTAGTGAGTACTGGGAACATTTCCCGGTTGATGGTAGTGTCTAAGTGTTTAAATCCCCCAAATAAATAATTTTTCTGTTGACATTCTCAAAATATAAAATTTTATGGTGTTTGCCATTGACAACTGCACAGGTTTTTCCTGCAACAGACCTTTGGAGCTTATTGTGTATAAAGGCATATGTGATGGTGTGGTCTTTTTTTTATGGATGACAAAGTGTGAAATGTAACAATAAATTGTACATATAAACATAATTATATAAAGATGAAGTATAGGACTGGTAATTCAAAAATAAGTAAGTAGTCGAATAGTAACGTAAAACTTACTTTGTGAAAAGCTAATGATGGTATTGATCTTCCCTAGAAATATTTGTCCGAGGTTATGTCATTTATAAGAAAAGTGAAACAATTTCCAGTTAGACTTTAGGCTGTTAGTAGTTAACTTTTCCTTCCTCCATGTTATAAGTAACCCCTGTTTAATTGGGCAGGACTGAGGCTTTCATTGTGTACACTTTCAGTGCTGCTTTGACACTGAGTTCATGTCGAGTTCTAACAAAACGGCGCCCCTGTGTATCAGAGATAAGCAATACAACTTTTACCATTTTAAATAGTACACTCAATCTTCATTGTATGCCAAAAGTAGACCCATTTTGTTTAAACTGTCCAGAAGCATGGATATTTGCTAACATATGTATCTACATATATAGGCCTAATTGCATTTCAAAGACCCTTTAAGGTAATGTCTATATTACACAATCCATGGCCTTCCACGAATGTCGTTGACACCAAAAGAGGGAAATTGTAACAACATCACAAGTATATGCCTACTGCAATTTTCAGAAGGCGTTGGGCAGTATGCGCCCACCCCAGGGAGAGAACACCTCTCTTTTGATCAGTGTGAGAGAAAGTGAATAGTTTTTCCCGCCTCTATTTTGTGAACAAATTCTGCCCTGTGTGACACCGATATTGTAGATATATTTATGAGTGGAATCTGTCCCCAGTAGTCATGATCATTTGGAATTTCAAGTATGGCGTTGTGTGTCTAAGCATGAGTGGCCATGTTGTTCGTCGTGAACCACCATGTCGACCCTGGCCACCGCTCTACAGTCGACGACAAAACGAAAGTCCTTGCTTTTTTGGTTTGTTCAGAAATTGTTGATCAAGTTACAAATTTGTAATTTGTAGGCCTACGTCGTCTCAGTTCAAGGTTTGTGTACATTTAAAGGGAAGGTACAACATTTGTACTTTTGGCAAATTGCTTCCACGAGTATGGCCACTTTCTTTGAATCAAAGTATAACATTAACCAAACTGAAAGTTTTTGCATATTGCTTTGTGTGAAAATGCATTCTGATTTTGTCTATTCAATTCTTATATGAGATTCACTAGGAAAGAATACTGGACGTTATTTTCACTTTGCTAACAAATTTCAGCACTCGGATAAACAAATTACTATGGGGAAGATTAGTGCAATCATTAGCTTTAGTCTTTATACCACATACGTTTTACATTAAAATTCGACGATTTTGTTTTTTGTGACTGGCTCTGGCAAAACCCTATGCCATTCTTCTATACCCTATCCGACTTGGTGTGAACCTGGTAAAGGTGCAGTCATCCTGACAAAGTATTCTCTATGAAGTGCCGCTTGTTTCAAAATGCTGGATGTAGAAATGTCATAGAATTGAATACAACAACCATAGCTTAATTATTTTGTGCCTGCCGCAAAACATATGATATCAACAGAGGGCGCACCGAATGTAAGCAAGTGGAAAATGCTTACCTGAATAATTTACTTAGCACGTTTTGTTGGTTACTAGCCAAACATTCATTAAAAATCTGTGTACTTTGGCTGGTAGTCTGTTTTATAATGCTTGGCAACATCCTCTGCTTAGCAGATCTGTGTAATTGTCCCTGGTTATAATAACATATTTTACTGGTTTAATTACTAGGCATGGAAGCGCAAATGGGTTGTAGTGCAGCAGAACACTTCATCGTCTGGCAAATCCCTCCTTCTGGAGTTGTACGTAGAGAAGGGTGCCTACCACAAGACAGTGACCAGTCTACTCCTACAAGACGTTGCCAGCGTCAAGCGGACTAGGTCCAAGACCCAGGAGCACGCCATCGATATCTCATCGGCGTCCAAGGTCCTGCTGGGTGTCGGTGCTGAGAGCGAAACCGAATCGCAAGAATGGCTGAACATGTTTCACATGAACCTCTTGCCGCAGGTGAAGGAAATGCCTTCTCCACCTGGAATTCCTGAGGGTAATTGGCTGTTTTCCTTCCCTTTCGTTTTATTGTTGTTACTTCTTTCTAGATCCTATCCACTCCGTGCTCGACATGTTGAGGGCGTCTTTCACACTGTCCCGAAGTATATTGCTGATTTGAGTGCGCATTTAACTGTTGACATTCAAGTTTAAATGTTCCTTTACACTATTGGTATTTTCATAAAACATAAATGATACCGGTAACATTTTACATGAACGTCACTTACAGTGTTAAGTTGATGATGGTTAGGCCAAAAAAAAATGTTGAGTTGCCCTCCAGTGAAAATATTTGAAGGGGTCGGTCGGTCGGGATTTTTATTTGTTTTCCTCCTTGACTGTCATTTTAAAATTGAAATGCCATACCATGTTTTTCAAAGACAATGATCTAGCAGTATGCACAAGTACCTAAAGAATAAAAATACATCACACATTCAACTTTATAATAATCTTTCAACAACTTTATTTCAACATTTCATACACTTGTTTCTAGCACTTTTGTTCTTAACAACTTTATGCATCCCATTGGTTGACATATGATATTAAGGCATTTGTATACCTTTTTGCTTCAGAATAAAAGTATCCCAAGCATTTTTGTTGTACTGTTAAACACAGGTTTTGTTTTGTTTATATTTTGAGTTCTTGACTTCAAACTTCTGAAATTTTACTTTGAAAACGTGTAGATTGAGTCGCAATCGTTGACATACAAAACAGTGCGCGAAGCCAGTGGAAAACATGTGAGGGGCCATTCGATTGGAAAACGTGTAGATTTGAGTCGCAATCGTTGGCACACAGTGTGCGCGAAGGCAGTGCACCATATGAAGGCCGGGGCCATTCGATTTGAAAACATGTAGATTGAGTCTTGGGTACCGGTAAATTTGAAGTGGAAAATTTCACAAATCAAACGTATTATGTTTTATACACAGAAAATTGGTAAGTTTCATTAACCCTAACTCCCTAGGCATTGTACTAAAACAATAAAAATCCTCCAACTGGCTTTGTTGTCTAGGGAGTTAGGGTTAATAAATAGGCCTATGAATGACGGGGGGGGGGGGAACGACCCGAGATTTCAGCACTTTTGGGTCGGTCGGTGGAGGGCAACTCAACATTTTTGGGGGGGATATAAAACATCCCTGGAAATATTATCCTGCAGAGATAAAAAAAAAAATCAACGTTGGAATGAATATGAAAACCATAAATGAGCAAAAAAAAGTTTGTTATACATATCGCTGGATTCGCATGATAAGTATGGATGCATTTACAGACATACCAAAGGTGTATCATTTTAATTTAATTTTGTGTACACTTATGTACTGACAAATTACAATAGTAATATCAAACATTCATAACAACAAATAATTATAATCAATAAATTCGATACAAATTTTCCAAGACACCCATGACAATATGAGCCAGTGAGTGGCAAGGTGGAACAAATGACCATGTCACCACCTCTACAGAGCCATCCTATCATTAAGATAATTTTCAAGAAGTCGATTTTCAAGAAGTCGACAACAACGAAGAAAAGAAGGTGGGGGAGGGGATTAATTGTGGAAAAGGGTGGGTCTAGGGTGGAGGAAGGGGGACGAGAGCAGTGGCGATAGTGTCAGGGAATAGTGGCATTAAAACGAAGGTTAATGTTGTATAATCCCTATGAAGTGAAAGGAATGGCACACTGAATCGTCAGCAGAACTTGAAGAATGTTCTTGAGATCCGAAATATTTGCAGCACCAACCACATGGAACTAGATCAGGATGTTCCTCATTTGCCACACCTGCGGTTGAGTCTGCTTCAACTTGGCCTTGTTTAGTCATCAGCGACGGCTCATTGCCAACGGTTTTTCAACTCACGCACTGTTTCTTTTGCTGCGATTCCCAACGTCTTTCTGGGCCTTCTGGAAGCCCGAAATTAATTTATTTCATCAGAAGTAGACCCTCAATGCATAATGACGTCACAAACTGAAGGGCGCCTTCGTTCAGAGGCAAAAGAAGATCACTTATTGGTTCAAGTATGCGCGTTTGGAGTGCATACACACAGCACGCATACCAGAACCTATGAGACTATTAAAAGTGCCCCTATTTTGCCTCTGAACCAGGTGACGTCATTGTAACGTCATTGCACAATGCCTCTTGTCAAGCTTCTGACAAATATTTTGTAAATATTTGTCAAGCTTCTGACATTTTGTAAATAGGTTTGTTCCTTCTGGAGGGATTAGCAGTGTTCTGATTAAAACATTTCCGAAAATTGCCGTTAAAATAACGGAAAACTGATGATGAATGTTCACACTTAAAATTGTGAACTTGGCTCTAATTTATTTATCATCTTGTGGATGCAGGTATCTGAATTTCACTGTTTTCTAGTGAACTGACATTTGTTTATTTTGATCTAAAGACAGTTATCCTATTCTTAGAAGCAACTTTGCCAACATTACCGATGTTGTACATTGTCTTTTAAGGAAGAATCAGAAATGAATATCAATATGAAAGGAAAGTTGAAGCTGTACAGTTGAACAGATTAAGTTGATGGAATTCTTATTATTCACAGGATTTGTACGCGTGAGTGTGATTCCAAACAAAGATTCTGAACGTCTGAATCTGACTGGAGACTACTACGCGCACATCTCACTTGCTAACATTAATCTGTACGATACATGCACGGGTGAAATCGCTTTAACGTGGGACTTGCGACATCTGAAGAAGTTCATGCTGATCTCCAAATGTCACCCACTGGACGTGGAAAAGATTGTGCATATCTTGACTAGCAAGTAAGAAAGGCATTTATTTATTAAATGTTTTGTGAATGAATAAAGAAATATTGGCTGAAACAGGATTCGAACTAGACTGATCACTATCCATATCCTATTAGGGTATAAATATACTTGCCTTTGGCTGAACTATTCATTGGATTGTATTGGTCACATTGTGTCATGACTACCAACGATATTCCAGCAGCGTTACCAACCCTTTGACCCGAGGTGGAAATTACCAAAACACGAGAGGCCGGTATCAGGCGTCTTGTTTTCTGGCTAGATTTTAACCTTCGACCTCTGGATAAACTTACAGGTGTTCTACCATATAAAAAGCCACGCTACCTTTCTGAGTGATTCCAGACTGTCTCTTCCCAAGTTTGGTCTCATAAAACAATGGGTAGGGATCTCTCACTACCCAGCACAGACCTAAATTGGCTTCCGAACAAAGATAGGACCTTTTTGACAATTTGGGAGGCCACCATGGAACGGTACTAAATTTTTCTACCCCAGTGGGATGTAGGGTTGAGTCAACCCCACCGGAATTCGAACTCGGGTCTTGTAATTGCGATAAACTTTTGATACCATTCCTGTATATGATGCTCTTTATTCGTTGACTTAATTCCTTTATTCATTTGTTCATGTTTGAATTAATTGACGAGCAGAGTTTAAGTACTTGTACTTGTTCTGTTACATTTTTTGTCCTCGCATTCCTACTCGCATTCCTACTCGCATTCCTACTCGTACTCGTACTCAAGTACATTTTTACCCGAGCAAGTTTTCTGTACTCGTATTCGTACTCGTACGCACGCTCGTACTCGTACGCACGCTCGTACGCACGCTCGTACGCACGCTCGTACTCGTACACTCGTACTCGTACCCAAGTCTGTTGGCGACATCATTTCATATTTTATTTTAACTTCTTTATTTCCAGACGTTCTGTAAGTGGAGAAGGGGAGTTCATTTTCTTCAGTCCAAAGGGCAAGGAGCTCGTTGAAGGCTTGTATGAAAGATTAAGCAATGCCATGACCGTGAAATCCCGCCGTTCCCGGTCCACCTCGATGCTCTTTGAGATCACCCCTCAGGAGCTGGAACAGATGTTCAAGGATACGGAGCAACCTTCGAAAGAAACTCTCAAAGAAGAAGCTAACGAGGAAGCAGATGCGGTCGTGGAGAAGAAGGATGAGGGCGAGGTTAATGGGGATATCCCAGATGATCGGAGAGACGTCCCAGAGGATGCACCGAGAAGTAATGAGGATTCAAACGTGAAGGAAGTGAAAGACGGAGTTGGGCTACCGCTAGAGGTGGAGCAATCGCCTGATGAGAATCAGGGAAATGGAGTTAAGGAGGAAAATAAGGAAGCTGAGGAACTATCCGATAAGACTCAGGAGCAGGAGCATAACATCGATAATGTGGTGGATGAGAGCCAGCAGGATGTGAAAGATGCAGATGCGGACCACAACGCTGGCAAAACAGCCCCAAATGCCAGCCTTGAAGAAGTAGCTCTCAACCTGGGCAATGTCAGTGCTGGCTCACACGTTGAAAGCTTGCCGCATCCAGGGGAAAGTGTGGACACCGGAATCGCTGCTGGAACGGAAGACCAAGAAGATGACAAATGCATTCAAACAAACCCAGAGGAGATGGACGTTGGACTAGAAACGAACCCATCAATTGGTATAACTGTGGAAGAACACGCCAGGTCTAGTGATGTGGGTGTATTAACTTCAAGCCAAGATGACGAAAGGGATGGTGGTGCTTTAACACTAACCACCATCGGTGACTCGGATGGCACTGATCATCCCCAAGAACATGCTCGTGATGTAGACTCAAATGCCATTATAGAAAGTCATGAGCAGAGAGAGACGAAAATTGACACAGCTGTTTCTCCTGAAGTTGGGCAACTTCAAGAAAATGCCGGGGGTACCATCGCTGAGGTAAGTGCTAGTAACATCCAAGAAGACGCAACTGTTGCAAGCACTGCAGAGACTGAAATTCCTAGTCAAGCGCAGTCTGTCAAGTTTTCAAATGACGTTCAAGAATCCGCAGAACCACCAAAAGATGACGAGAAGAACCTTGGTGGAGATGATAAAGAAATTAATGCTGACAGTGATATGATAGACAGGATAACCTCCGAGGCCAACCAAGAAACAACGGAAGCTGACACGGAACTTGTTACAACCTCGGAGGAGCCATCGGGAAAAGACGTCGAGGAAACTACGGAGGTCACAGTTGCACATTCTTCAACATCCGAAGAGCAATCCAATAAAGACATTGAGAATAATGCAAAAGCCAACACAGAACATGTAACAACCACTGAAGAGCAATCCAATACAGATATTCAGAAAACTGATAATTCAATTTCTAATACTCCACTCGAAGAACCAGAAATAAACGCTGAACCGGAACAAAGTTCACTGCTGAGTGAACGAGAAATTGAGCCTAAAGCGTCATGTCAGACAAATTTAGTAGATAATTCACAACAACATGAAATTATTGTCTCAGTGGAGACCATTAATGAACACGTGGCTGATGAATCGCCTGATGTGTCAAATCATGATAAGCTAGATACAAACATTGCAGACACTACTGGTACCACCGTAGAATCCCCAGCAACAGAAACTGTTGACAACTCCCATGACGAGTCGTCTCAGCAGAGCCTTCCTGAAAACTCTGACAAAGAACTAGAAAATGATGCTAAAGAAAGTGACACAATTAATACAACTGAGGCAGCGGTAGAGACCCCCGTAGAACCAGTAAAATGT
The DNA here is from genome assembly GCA_029582265.1 of Zoroaster sp. YZ-2022. NCBI lineage: Eukaryota > Metazoa > Echinodermata > Asteroidea > Forcipulatida > Zoroasteridae > Zoroaster > Zoroaster sp. YZ-2022. The sequence goes on from CM055822.1 coordinate 34,653,843, forward strand.
AATCCCGGAGAGGCAGAAAGTGGAGATACTGGAGATGTGTCAAACTCAAACCAGAACAACAGCAATTCAAACATCGCAGTGAGAAAAACCAGCAAGACAATCCCTCTACCAAACAGCCTGACTTCAAGGATGGCTTCGGCACTCCGGAATGCCCAGATACGCAAAGTGTCCTCCGGAGCTTCTCCGAGCCAGGAAACCCAGACTGAATTCCCTCCAGCTTGTCATGGTGCCAATAACTCATCAGGTAACTAAAGTGTTTTAACCAGTTCGCGTCGGGAATAAAAAAGTTTTTCTGGGCCCTGGCCCTGTGCGGGTTTCTTTTTCCCACACACACGTTAATGGAAGCTTCCACAGCGCGTGGTCACGTCTTCCGAGCATGTCACCGTACACGCGTGGCTCAACCGAGCATGCATACAAATATTCCGGAGTTTCCTATGGCGTGTTTAGACGCTCTCCGATCCGTGGTGCAAAAAAAAAACCGACGCGAACTGGTTTTAAAACCAGCATACACATTTGGTCACTGCATCCATATAATTCAGGTATATAATTATTATATATGCATAAACAACCAGCTTATTTCGTTGTGTCGTTATCAAGAAAATAAAACGAACACTGTAAAACTGTGGTGTTAAAAACTACACAAACTTGGTGTTCACCATGAACACTTAACACCCCCAGTTTTTGAAGGGTTATTTGTGTAAAAGTAATTGCGTGCACAGAGCGGATATATTGCTTCCCTCAACAGAATTAGAATTAGAGTTTAACACGAAACTTAATACGTGGGTGTATAACCGTTTGTTGTTGATGATAGCATCAAATAACCCCTGGAATCTTTTTTGTCTGACGTACTATCTTTGTAGTAAAATAAGTCAAATTATATTTTGACTGAATCCAATTTCCACAAATAATTTTCCGGGTGAGAATTGTAAATGTACCACTGCAGTTTTCCAAAACAAAAATTGTCATCCAATATTGAGCTTGCAATTTCACAGGTTGTTTTTAACCATAATTACCAGATTCTCATTAAAGGGAAGGTACAACATTGGTAACCAGGTTATCAAACTAACGAATTATTATTTAAAAAAAAACTGGATTGATGTAAAGTTGGTACACAAATCAATCATCCTGACAAATTATTCCTTCTGAAGTGCTTTCATTTTAGAATAAAAAACATGAATTGATATGTCGTATTTACCACAACAAAAAATCTGTCCGGCAACTTTTTGTAAAACATTACATTTGTCACTTTATCAAAAACGTGAGCACCTATTTGTAATCAAACTTTCATAGGCTTATAGTTTTATGATATATTTCTTGAAAACAAGAAGGTTGAAATGAACGTACGTTACTAATTATCATTGTTATACATTCCCTTTAGGTATAAATGCAATAAGTGACTCTTAACTAAGACATATGAAGGCGATTGACTTGCGAATTGCGTTATTACACGCACAACTCAAATAATGCCAAGGTGATGTTGTGGCACATTATTAAAAACGAACAAACATTAAACTGTTTATAAAAAATATAAACGAAAACATTTTTGAATTTATGCAATTTTATCTATTTCCTTACTCAGAAATAATTGTGTAGCCGGAATATAACCTTGCCATTCGTTTGACGACATCAACCCCAGATGACCTCGTCGACATCATAATTATATTGATGATGTCATCAACTGAGGATGTCATCTCCTGATGTAGTGTTTGTTCGTGTCAAGCATTTCTCTAAACGAGACATAGTTACGTTGCTAGAAAGGCTTATTTTATTTGCAGATTAAGTAATTATCGCAAAATGTGTTAATTAGCTATTGCTTTGTCATATTTATCTACTCCCCCTAAGCAGATAGTAGATTACATTTGTGATTTTTATCTTCATTTTAATTAAACTACGTTTGCTGTGCTCCTTTTTTTGGAAGGGAGATACTTACCTGTTTGAGATATTTGCATAAAAGCTATGCAAAGCTATCATATTTTACATGTATTAGTGTGTATTTTTGCTAACACATACTTGCCTGTCAATCAAGATGCGCTATAAGTGCTTGACCGAAATTTCCAGGTGGGCGGAGATTGAATTGGTGTATTGGCTTATCGCCCTTTGAGAGTTAGACGTGCCCTCTGAAGACAGCCCGCATGGAAGTTTGTGCAGTAGGAGATGGACATTGTTTCATTATTAAAATGCGTGCACGTGATTCTGCCGCGACATATCAAGGAAGGTCAATACGTATCTGGTCAACAACGGCGAAGTGACGAGGCAATCTTAATTGTTATTTTGTTGTATTTTTGGTTGCATTCGACCTATGAAAAACCAACCTTCATTAGTTGAAACATTTAGCAGAAAATTGGAAACGGTCATTTTTTAAATTTCAACACTAGTACCAGTTTCAGCAGTAAAACCTATTTTCAGTAAAGATTGATGCTTGCATCGGCTTTATACCAAGTAATTTTACACTATAAATCGACAATTTGGTTATTTTGGAATAACCCAAAACTAAATATTACCTTTAATGAGATTTCTTTTGCATCAATTGCATGCACTCAAACAAATCAGGAAGTTGTGTTCCAAAAGTGAGAGAATATGCGCGCATGAGCATATGATTATACCTGTTCTCAACTGGCTACGGTGCTGTTTCCAAGTTTCTATCGAACAGTTGCTGTAAACACTTCAAAATCAATAATTAATAAGCAGCGAACACCCAATGTGGGTTTCGTATCAACTCGACTGCAGAAACATGTTTTCAATCGTGACATTTGCATGTGTATTTAATTTTTTTTTTTTTTTGTATGCAATTCGCCCCACACAAGGCCAATGGCCACTCCAAGGTGGGGGCTACTAAGTCATTGAGTTGTTACAACGACTCCACACTGAAGAAACCAGCCCCTCACACCGAAACAAGACAAGTTAATAACCAGCCTCTTCACGGTGCGAATAGGACTGGGAGGGGTAACTAGTCCAGAACAAGGCAGTTGTTAAACTGCCTCTGCCCCTATAAGCAATTATGGTTAAGTGTCTTGCTCAAGGACACAAGTGTCACGGCCGGGACCCTAACCCACATTCCGCTGCCAACACCAGAACCCGAGTCCGGCAAGCTAGACCACTCGGCCACGACACTCCACATTGGTTATGTCAGTGAAATAATGATTTTACTTCAGGGTTCTATATATCCAGATTCTGCACGACTTTGGGGGTATAATATTATTATCCCTCATAAATTTTAGAGGAGTGATAACAGAGGAGGGATATTCATATAGAGGTATATTCATATAGAGGTTATAATTATACAATTCTTCCATATTTTCGTATTCATGATCTGTACCATTAACGCCCCATAAACACTATTGGTAATCTTTAAAAACATAGGCTAAATGATCACAGTTTTCGATAACACTTTTGGTAATAATATCTGTAAATGCATCAATACTTTATAAGAATCAAGATATTCTGTTAAAAAAAAAACCAACCTCTGAAAGTTTCAGCTTATTATATTGTGTCGACGAACAAAATATTGAAAATGTGAAAATGCAATTTCTGTCCTTGGATGATAGAAATTCATTTGGGAAATTATTTCACTAATTTTACCGAAACGATAACAACCTGAGGCATCAATATTTCAAGGGATGTTTAATACCATCTTCAGCTTTACACCTATTAAGTTTTATGCAATAATAACAGCTTTATTTAGTGATGGTAACCATGTCACCTAAAGATGATTTTTAATGGGCCATCAATTTGCTACTAGAGACACCAGGGTAAACCCCTACTCTTATACGATAAGTGTCTTGATGGGTTCTTTGACTTGCATTGATGTTTGTAGTACACGTGACCTACGGCTTAACGCCCCATCCGAAGGACAAAGCAATTATGTGGTTAAGTGTCTTGCTCAAGGACACAGCGCCGCTACCGGTCAGGACGGGATTCAAACCCACATTCTGACGCTACAAAACCTGAGTCCAATCATCGGACTCCGATGTACTATATAGACCGCTCGGCCACGACACAACAAATTCTAAACAATTTTTTAAAGTTGTTTTTCGAGGTGACCAATAGTGTACAGTGTGTTTAACCAGAAATGTTTTTAACCAGAATGTGTTAACGGATAACAATTTGCATGAAATTATATTACACGTATAATCCTGATTGTTGTTATATTCCAAGGCGTATATTTGTATATACTTCTAATATTAACCTAAATTTATCCACAAAATTTAGATATGGTAATTTACGTTTTATGGTTTGTGTTGCATTTACGTTTTATTTAAATATACCAACCTTTTTTAATACATGTAGCATTTTTCTAGATGCAGGGGTGAAGGTTTAGTATGTTATAATTGGAAATCGAAAATATAGTGCGACACCAATTGATGAAAGCATGGCAGTGATATTATGAGGCAATGCAATTTGTTTTGGGCAGCCATCAGTGAGCAACAATTTCAGACAGATTGTGCCCAAAATGAAACATGTTATGCCCTTAATATTAAAGAAAGATGTATCAGCATTTTGTTTTTGGTGTTGATTGTTGATTTGTTAGTGTCAAATAATTTTACAGTATTTTAAAAACAAAGTAAAACAGCAAACAGGGCCCCTACCTACCCAATACTGAAACCAACAGGAGTCTTTTAATTCAGTATCCAAATTCAATATCCAAACATATTTCGCCAATCTCTCTGACCGTTAAAACCGTTTTTAATTACTCTATTAAAACAATTGTTTTGCTTTATACGAACAGAGTATTTTATTTGTATTAGTAGTAATAGTGTGCCGGAATATTTAACTGTCTTAAACAATGTATTCTACACACAGAGTGACACAAACATAAGACTTATAGATTTATAGCTTTGCATGGTAAAAAGAATAAATGTAATTCTCGTTTGACTAGTAAGTGGTTCTGAGAAGACGACGAAGCATGCTTTTGAAGATGATCAGATCATACTGATCGAAACGTCGAATTGTAACCAACTGGTTCCTTTCAGAATCACTATTCAAAAGAGAATCTTTACATGGTGTCATCGATAACAGTCTTTACTTACAAACAAAATACAATTTGTTTATGAAGTACCGTAACTGCTCATTTATTTTATCGTATGGTGCCAATTTATTGTACATATGTAATGTTTCGTGAATTGTTGGTCGCATTTGGTTGCCGTCTTTTGAAAACAAAGGCAATTTTGTAACATTGTTGCTGGTTTTGCTGTTTTGCGAGTAAGAACGCCTGTTTTAATTTGCGGTTCACATTCACAACATAACTGCCAGATGTGTTTTCAAAACAAGTGAATCGAATTCTATGAAGATTACATAGAACATAGAGCGTCATATTTCAGGCAAATGTAATGCTTGATTATCATGAATTTTAAAACTTGTTTCAAGGGAATGTACGACATTTGTTTATGTTGGCAGAACTTACTTTCTTTGAATGAAGATATACATTAAACAACCAAAATGTGAAAATTTCAGCTCAATGCCTAATTCATGAGTAAAGTGTGAACAAATATTCACAATTTGTACAGGAAACGGTTATTTTCGTATTTTCTCTGAAATTTGAGCCCTTAAGACAAAGACGATTGTTCTGGACGATTTTTTTTTACCAATTTCACATAAAGTTAGATTTCAGAAAATAATTAGGTAATTTTGTAAAAATGTAATTCTTTCCAGTTAACGGGGAATGTTTTAGGGCACACTTGGATCATGTACAAATACATGTATACAATTTATTATTTTTATACGTTAAATGACAATATACATATTAACATAACACTTGTATAATCACACTTAGACCTATGGTGTTTCACGCGTTGTTGTATTGCTTAAAGTCAATACTTTTGGTAAATTGTCTGTAAATGCTTCCAAACTGTATTTGAGTCGAGAGTTCCAACTTAGTTGTGTCGATAACGAGAACATAGCAAAAATTCATCAAGTTTCCACCTCCCTTGTAGTTTTCGGCCCTCTATTGCGACAGCTCCGTTTGTCCAGTGTTACCATCACCGATGACTGTTTTGGTTAGTTTTACAGAAAGTTAACCCTATCGGGCCTGGGCCTTTTTAAGTTGTCAAACCTAGCGGGTGGAGGATTATTGTGCCAACCTCCGTATTTTCTGTATTCTTTATGCGATTTTCATGAAACTTCGATCCATATTTTACATACAAATATGGATAAAATGTTAAATTGCCCAAGGAGGGCTACTAGGCTATCTTTGCTAAATAAGCGCTACCTGCCACGTGATTTAGGAGCAAATCGAAGAAACTTATTTTTGAGGTGAAAAAAATTACAAGGCTACCCCTTGCAGTTTCCCCCAAATATTGGCATAAAAGTTCATTTTTTAATTGCCCGAGTTTCGTTGGAGAGCAGCAAGAGAGTGCCTGGAACTTAATTTTCTCACTTTTCCAACGTTTTCAGATAATCCATATTTTTAATAAAATTGTGAAGCAATACGGTGACCTTTTTTAGGTATTTTTGTTTCCAAATTAAATATGGGTAAAATTTCCTTGCCCGAAAAAAATCATAACTATAACTCAGTGGTTGTCTTCAATTTCACAAAGTCTGGTGATCGTGATCAACCAGCGTGATGATCTTTTTTGCAACATTCATGACGGTCCCCAAACCATTGCTGATCGCTAACAGCTGGGATGTCCTTGTTCCAGGAGCTGGATTCTGGACTCAAACCAGTGTATTGGTGACTAAGCCATTGACGTAACATGTAATTGCGCAATCATTTAAAATGTAAAACAGAAAGGCGTCGTTGAGATTCGAACCGTGTTTGTCGCTTGGACCTAGATCAAGCGCTTTAACCATTAATGGTTGAGCTTCAAGACAAACAACGAACATTGGTCAACTGTCATTAATAATAATAATAATGTGTGGACTTATATAGCGCACGTATCCACCAACTAAGTGGTGCTCAAGGCGCATTATATCATTACCCCTGCTCATAAGGCTCATAAATCATTCCATCTCGGCTCCCTGGGGAGTATACAGCTCAATTGCTGCCATTACAGCGCATATAGGGCTAATCAACCAACTCTGCCGTCACAGGTACCCATTTAACCCCTGGGTGGAGAGAAGCAATTATGGTTAAGTGTCTTGCTCAAGGACACAAGTGTCACGGCCGGGATTCGAACCCATATTCTGCTGCTAACACCAGAACTTGAGTCCGGTAAGCTAGACCGCTCGGCCACGACACTCCACATTGAAGATTATATACATCGATTATGTTAAAAGAACAAGGGCGCAACCACTGGGGGGGTCGGGGGGTCACGACCCCCCTACTTTTATGTGGACCTCCCCAACTTCTGGAACATTTTTGGTATTTTATGTATACATGATCCTAGTAATGTCATTCATGACATCACAATTATGCAACACTTCCATCAACACGCTGAAATACGTGATATTGAACCAAGACCCCAGCTGCTAGTGGCGTGCTCGCTTCGCTCGCCCGCAGATCACTTTGCTATTGGCTGCTTGGGACCCCCCCCCCCAACTTTCAACACGTGGTTGCGCCCTTGTAAAAGAAAGGTATACGACATTGAACATTAACAAATCATTATTTAAACAATTACTTGTTGTAAATTTGGAACACGTATCAATAATTCTGAGAAATGATTTCGTCTGAAGTGCTCACATCATTGAGAAACGGAATTATTATGTCTCATGTACAAAAAGGTTAGAGTCCAGCAACTTAGTTATCTGTTGTTATCTCAAAAACATGAGCACCTATTGTGATATTTTCACAGGTAATTTTATGATACATTTATTGAAAACAAGAGGGTCGAAATGAACGCACTTACCAAAATACCAATATTGTATCATGGAGGAAGGAAATTCCTTCCTCCATGATTGTACATTCCCTTTTGTTACTCATTCAAATACCAACTCAAAATTACTCGAACGTATATTGCACCAGAATGTAAATGATCTTGCTCGCAACTTCCAGATCCAATGCAATGGCGCCCCCAATACGAACTGTATTTTTAATTTGTTTTAATTTTTTAAAAGTTGTTTTATTGTTATTTTTTTAAAGAACGATGAGGTTCTTTAGATATCTCTCTCCCAGGCTGTGCAGGGTACCGAGGAGATCATCACGCCAGTTTGCCTGACGTTTCAGTCTCCCCAAAGCCTGGTCGACATTCCAACTATATTATAACTTTCTGCCGAAATTTGCTTTTTATGGTTATGTACAACTCTTTGACAATGTGATTTAACTGCATGGCCGCTGTCTTACGCTAATCAAAGGCTATTCCCTGACATTTAATAAGCCAATCGGAGACAACTTGGTAAATTCTATCATTCGTTTTGTTTAATTACGAAATGCAATGTTAGTGCTGTTTAAAATGAACTACAAATTAGCTTACATAGGCCTATACATGTACATGTATATAAAAATATACTGTTAGCTATATGGGTAAACTATAATCAAACTAATATAATCATTCAATATATAAATATATCATCTTGCATAAAAAAACAGATATGCGTAATTAATGTCATTATACAGTATTCAATAATCATCATAACTAATATCTAGTTTAACTTGAAATAAATTAACAAAACGAAAATATCCACAGGGCACTTAATTTGGCTCACAGTAGAACTAATGTAGTACAGTACTGTTGCAGAGATATCGAAGTTCAGAAGTTTCAAAAACGTGAGACGAATTTCTGAAATTCAGAAAAAATTATTAGTTTAACCTCATGTGAAAGAAATGTTTATAATGAGCCCATATCTAAAACAAGCTTACTTAATATACAGAAATATATTTCTGTTGTTCATCTTGCAATATTAAAGATTCAGTTGTAGAACGTTCTACAACTATATTTGTAACATATGTCATCAGTATTCAATATTTATCAGAACTAGATATCTAGTCAACAGTTGTCAGTAGTATATCCTTGCCCACAGGGCACTTGATTTGGCCCACTGAATAACTTGTGTTCTAATTAAATGTGACAAATTCCAAAAATCCAGGAAAAATGATAATTTCTTGAATTTTTTTTGTGAAAGAACATATTCCCAATCTAATTCATTAATTGTCATACCCATGAGGTTTCAAAGTGCTTAAAGTACTCATTTGGGGTATGATCCTATCTTCAGTTCTGATATCTATACTACTCAAAACAATTTAGGGAACACCAGATTTTTAACATCAAATAGGTTTGAAATGTTCCATGAACCAGGATTTTCATTTGCAAGATCCCCTCTCTCTTTCAGTAGTCATGTCATGAAACGTGTAATCACTACATGCATCCTTTATCATCTGTTTCATTGTGCAGTTGTTTCTCATAAATTCTGTGAAACATTGTGTTTATCTGAAATAAATGATCTTGCTTTAACTGAGATTATTCCGGTGTTCCCTAAATTGTTTTGAGTAGTATATAACAAACAAAAATGATCAAGAAAATAAAGAAGCCAATATTGAACGAAATTCTCAATGGTTGGGGGAAATGAGGCGGGGGAGGGGCAACAGTGAATTGTTTCAAGCCAGATGTGCATTATTTTCTAATAGACCTAATGTGTGACAGTTTAATTTGCAGACCGCGTGAGATTTGAGGCTTAGTGCGTGAGAATTGGTCCAAATGCGTGTGTCACACGTAATGATTGATATTTGGCATCTCTACTGTTGACGCAACATTAGTTACACCATTGGTAACAATAATAATAATAATAATGTAGATTTATATGGCGCACGTATCCACCAAACTGGTGCTCAAGGCGCATGACATTATTACCCCTGCTCATCAGGCTCCTAAATCATTCCTGAAACCATCTCAGCTCCCTGGGGAGTAGACAGATCAATTGCTGCCATTACAGCTCATAATGGGCTAATCAAACACAATAACCAACTGTGCCCTCACAGGTACCCTTTTACCCCTGGGTGGAGAGAAGCAATTATGGTAAAGTGTCTTGCTCAAGGACACAAGTACCCCGGTCGTGGTTGGGATTCGAACCCCCATTCTGACGACTCAGCCATCAGAACACAAATCCGATACACTAACCGCTCGACCATGGCACCCCGTAACAATAGTAACAGTTATAATATTAATAATATTCGTCACATGAGATAGTAAGACAAAAACACTACCGACATTTTAAGTACAAAATTGCGATATAATTAAAATGTCTATTATTACATGTATATCAAAACAGCAAAGGCTCATCTATACAAAGCTTAATGTATTACTAGCAGTATTTAAGTAATGATAATATACAGCTTGATGTTGCAGGCAGGAAAAGAAACAAGTGTTCATTAAGCTAGCTTCTATATGTTCATAATGTTCATCTCTGTAGATATATTTATTTATTGTACCGGTACATCTACTTGTTTTGTTTCATACCTCTAATTAACTCTTGTTTCGTCATCTTTATTTTACTCTTGATTCGTTATGTACAGGTTCTGTTTTACATTGATGCCTAGTCTTGGAATGGAAATCAAGTGAATAGAATTGAATTGAACAATGTGTTGTTGTGCCGACCTATTGTATTTCTTTAAAAATATCTCAACAAAATTGTGTGTAAGAGTTCTAGTACTCGTACTCATACTCGAGTACATATTTTGTACTTGTAGGCCTACTCATACTCATGAAAAAGTATTCGACTATAACTATAAAGTTGGAGTACCCATATTCGTACTCGAGTACAATTTTCTATACTCATACTCGTACTCACTTGCACCCATTGTCGAACAGTGATATTGAATTAATGAAGCATGGACCTATTTTCTTGGGGCAGCACAGAGCATCAGAGTCTTTGGAGCAAGGAATCCCATTTTTCCAAGGGTGGGTGGAATCTAGTGAACATAAGGACATAATGGTTCAATGTAATTCATTGTCATATTTACCCCAGTATATGAATGACATATTGAGAACCAATTTGAAAAAAAAAATTGTTGGAACACTAATTCATCTCACACAACACCCCTACGCCCTTACTCAATGTCTGCAAAAAATTCTCAACATTGTACAGTGGTACTGGAGTTAGTGTTCCAACTAATTGAGACAATTAGTTTATGAAATGGAAGCTTCAATGGCTGTGTTTATGCGATAAAATAATTTGGATACCACAGGCCATTTTCAATTTTTCAGAAGGGGGGGGTGTACCATCGGTACTTACCCAAAAGGAAGCTGAGAGAATTATTATCTTAAAGCAATACTTGGTTGTAAGATGCTAATGGTATCAAACATCTTGAGAAGTTACTCTATCTGACATTTTCAACAAAACGGTAATACAAATTCAAGTCTGAACTGATCAGCTGATGATTCAGTTTCACATTGAACACAAATAATTTGAATGCATTTGAACTATTTTCTCCTTATAACCACACAACGTAATAAGCTGAAACTTTGGTTTCTGAACATATCTCTTGTTTCCTTAAGAAGTCCCAGACATGTTACGCTGCATTTCGTGCATCATTGAAATCTTACCTTGGTCTCTGAGCAGACATCAAATCGATATTGCTGCAAAACACGCACCAGTGCCATCTTGGCTTCCAACAGAGCAAAACGCATGCCAATACAGTTACGAGGACCGAAACCAAAGGGCATGTAAGTGCAGGGTTTAATGGAGTCTTTGTTCTCGGCACTGAATCTGTGTTACAAATTGTATTTATACAAAAAAGGCAAAGTTATAAATGTATCTCTAAGGCCACAAAAAAAAAATGTCTCCGGTTTCTGGTCCCTGGGCACGTCGCCCCAAACCCGTGCACCGGCATTTTGTTGTTTTCTATTTATTGGCTATAAAGATGTCCAATTGCAGCAAATTGCTGCATTGATTGGAATTCTGCCGCATTGTGTTTTAAACGACTTTTTTCACAAAGGTGTATGAACATTTGCATGATTTGTGCGGCTTCTCTTAGCTACCATACTTTATGTATGGGAATTTGGTCTGGCTCCAATAACCGCGTATACATGTATCACTTATTTCAGTAGTTGGCAAAAAAAAAAAAAAAAGGAAAAAGACGATTACCCTGCACCCCCCCCCCCCAAAAAAAACGAAAAGTGCGTCGCTGTACCGATTTTTGAAGCTAACCTACATAGGACCAGAATCTGGAGACTTTTTTTTGGGGGGGGGGGTGTCGCCCAAATGACAAATGCACGAATCAGGCAAAATATAAATGATTGGCAGCCATGCAGAAAGGTTTGCAATGTGATATGACTTACCCCGGCCTACCCCGTGGATTATAGCCACCAGATGTCAGAGATGTTAGCCACTACACGGCAGTGCTACTTGGCTCTGACACTGGTTGCATGGCTCGGGGCAGCAACTCCAATCACCACAAACTGTTAATTTCTACATATACACACATGGTGACTTGAGTCCGAGTCCAAGTCACCAAAAAAATGGACTTGAGTCCGAGTCATAAGTCAATGCAAGTCCTGATTAAGGCATCACCTTTCTGGGTCAAACTTGGTTGGGTTGGTCCAGTACTCCTCATCGTAATGAAGAGTCCAGGCGTTGATCATCACATTGAGTCCCTTCTCGATAGTAAGGTCATCGTAACTTATAGTATCGTTACACATGCGATCAAATCTGAAAACAAAGTGGAGTCGTCATGAATTATTCATGAATACTTATGGATACCTGATCCCCAGTTAAGTGTACCTGCATTTAGGTTAACTTGTTTCAGTTAGGCGTATAGTCGCTGGTGGATACCTGCATGATCCCCAGTTGAGCGTAATTAACATTTAGGTTAACTATGAAGACTGTTTGCGGTGACACCATGTGAAAATTCTCTTTTGAATGGTAATAGTTCTGAAAAGAACTTTTGGTTACAATTAACTTAATTACTAATCAAAAGATAATTTTCACATGGTGTTACTCCAAACAGTCTTTACTTATCCTTTTCATCATGCAAAGCTACAAATCTTACTTAACTAAGAACTTCTTTCAAGACTTACACAGTCACTGGTGGATACATGCGCAGTGTCTCATTAACCACCATGTCCAGATACTCCATCTTAGAGATGACATCATAGCCAAGATTATCTCTAGTGGGAGCGATGTCATCAATTTCTGCATGGAGTTTCTCTTGTGCATCTTGGTTTGTGGCCATTAGGTATGCAGCAAAGCTCAATAAGGTATTAGTCGTTTCATACCCAGCCAGGAAGAATAAGACTGCCTATAAATTGTCACCAAAATATTGTATTTTTATGAGTTAAAGGTATAGTCTATACAAGTGTTGTTTCTGTGCTTTGCCCTAGTTTGCAAATGAATGTTTCTCATATTACCAGTAATGTATGCTTTATGCAAATTACTTGAGCCATGACTGCAGTAATGTATACAGTTGGCAAATTACCAGAGCCATGACCTCAGTTATGTAAGTTTTACACAAATTAGCTGAGCTATGACCTCATGCATGCTTTATGCAAATTACTTGAGCCATGACATCTCAGTAATGTGTGCAAAATACCTGAGCAATTACCTGAGTAATGAATACCTTATGCAAACCTGAGCCATGACCTCCATAATATATACTTTATGCAAATTACCTGTGCCATGACATCATCAGCTGACAGAGCCTTACGTTGTATAGCGCCCTTATTGCCCTTCTTCATAGAGTGCGTAGTCTCTTCATCATCATGTTCAGTGTCATTGTGGGCATTCAACATCAGCTGAAGCATATCAATGTGCTATCAAAAGTTCAATCAATATTAATTCTATGAGAATTGTAATCAACATGTTTAACTTGCTGAATCTTCTGGTCAATATCGCGAGTGTTGAATCAACATTTTAAAGAGTTCGGTCAGTGACAATTCGTTGGATTTAACTTTTAAAAGTGTTGAAAATAACATTGATAAAAAGTTATACTTAACATGACTCCGTGTTAAATCAGCACTTGAATTTAACTTCATAAAGTGTTGCCACTCACCGAACTCTTATAAGGTTGATTCAACACTTGAGTTTAAGAGTGTACGTAACTTAAATATGTATTACTCCTTTTTGGAGATTTAACCAACCCCAATACAACACATACAAATTTGTGCAAATTTAATATACAACTACATGTAGTGTATGCCAACATTTCATAACTTCATAATAAAAGGCCAGTACGCCGTCTACGTTCCAGTGATGTACCAGTGCTCATGTCTTCGTCTGCCAGACTTTAAAAGCATATGGAGATAGATGCTTTTCTCTTATGAGCACCACGATTTCTGCAACAATCGTCCAATAACTCTCAAAAATGTTATATATTAAACTTCTGTCTATGTCTACTGACCTAATATAGATGTACCTTGTTTGGTTGATCGGTTTAATCCAATGCATAACATAACTAGAAAAGCACTCTTAGAGCGCCAACCTCCAGGCTGGGCAGAATTTCATAGCCAAAAAATCCTAGAAGTCGTCAATTACCCTTTTTGATTATGCTGTACACGTAAATAAATTTTGTAGATTAAAATAAATAAACTAGAGCTGAATTAGTGTTTGGTTTTTAACAAACACTCGGTGTTTGGGTGCACTTCCAGATCAATGAAAAGATGAGTGATGACGTCACAATCATTTTTTGGAAATGTCAAAAAAATATGAAATTTTACCTTCATGTCAACGTAAAAGTAATAAGTTAGTCTCAACTTTGCAAATATGGTTTTCTCTTCAGAAAAGTTTCAAAACAAAACTCGCTCTACGGCTGTACGTGAATATGGGGTCCAGTTTGGCGTGCGACACGACTTAAGGGTCTGTTTGTTTCATACATATCCGGATCTCGATCACCAGACAGTCCATACGGTTTAGACAGTTTGCTGATCCTGCTCGCGCAGTGGATACGTGCTAGATCCAAGATGGCGCAAACGAAAATAACAAGATCAAAATCATTACAGAATTAATTAAATCAACATAAATAATCTTAAAAACTTTTTGAAACAATTTATTTGAAGGCCAAAATAAATTATCATTGCTATCAAATGATATCTAAAACAGTTTGTCAAAACAAAAATCGAAATTTAGTGGATGGATTCTGCCATGGGCACAGTTCAGCTGTAGTCTGGTACAAAGCCGTATACAACAGGCATTATCTAGCAGCTGAGTTACGACATGAATTCTATCTCATAAAAAGTTTCCATTTGTTTTTGCACTGCGCAATATCACGCGATCAGGAGTGAAACAAACACACCCTAAGACTACTGCCTCATGCTCTATGTGTGCACAAATGATGTGTGTGGGAAAAGACCGTGTGCACGAAATGGGCTGTACATAATATATGTAGGGAATAGTGCTTCAAAATCTTTTTTTTAACTTAAACTTCCGGTTTAGACCGGAAAGGAGCACTTAGATTAGGGTCATGTCTGTGAAGAAGAAGAACAAAATAGGAAATTCCAAAGAATTCGAACCAGGGTCTCGGACGTGACAGCCGTACATCTAACCCGCTGACCCACCAATGATTCTTGAAACTTGACAAAAACATTAAGTACATGTACATGGAAGTAAATAGGTCATTAGTGTGCGCCCATCGGTTCTGCTTACTTAATGATCGGCAATAACGTTAATGTTAGATATGGTCTAAAAACATCCTTTCCTTAACTTGAATCGGATCTTCATCAAATCGATTGGTCCGTGTAGCAAATTAACATATCCAGCTAATTTCATCTGAATCCGTGGAGAACTTTTTGAGGTATCTTGTACAGAAGCACACGCACACGCACACAACCTTACGGATTGAGTTTGTGGGGTACCACCACTGTCCTCCTATTATCCCTTTTCTTTAGAATTCTCTTGTGGGGAACACGGAAACAAAGACCGTCTTGAGGGGTACCATTGTCCCTATTCAGAAAGTACCCCACAAGTGGCCCTCACACACAGTGATTACATTACCACCAGACACCTTCGGTGGCGGAGGTTATTACATGTAGTTACTATACTAGGCTGGCTACGGTTGTTTCATTCAAACATCAGCAGGTAGGCCTATGTTTTTCCCAGTTGAAATATTTTAAGTTGCATCATCACTTACCTTAGAAGCCTCATCCCCCTCTTCTTTGCGCATACGGCATGCAGCCTCTGTAACCTCCATGAAAAACGCTACCATTTTCCGATCAAAAATGTCAAATTTTAGAAAGTTTAAGATGGGAGCCATAGATGGAAAAGCAGCTGTAAAAGAGAAATATTACAATCATAAGAAGTTTGACACAAAATTTCCAGTGACATAGTGAAACAAACACATTTGCCATCTTTAAACGCACCACTTTATAAACGGATGTATACTCCCCAAGGATTTAAGGAGACTTGTATGACTCTGACTCAAGTCCAAGGTAAACTGACTTTCTAGATAGCATTTGTTTTCCCTTCTTCAGGTAAAATGGCAAATTTCCAGAAATTGGTTAAAAAGTCAAAGAAAAGGTGATATATCTGGTTGAAGACTGGTTGAAAGAATGATTATTGGCCCACTGACCAGGGATAATTGTGCAAAGCTTTCTGAGCAATGCAAGGATATTGCGATTTCTTAGATTCCATTATTGTTCCATTATTATTACATATTTTGAAATGTTTATAAACTTACAGACAAGCATGAACGCAGGGTTGAACAAGCTAAAGTCAAATGCTTTCTTTGCATTCTTAACAAATGGATCATCCTTGTTCTGCAGGGAGTTAACTTTCAAACCAAAACCACACCTGGCAATGACGTCCATGGTGAAGGTGCCGAACAACCTATAAATACAAAACCCATTTTGTCAATAATAAGTCTTTACCACAGGATTAAGGCCGGTGGGGACATGGCCACAGGAGATTAATGGACTCAGCTGAGGATAAGGTTAATTGTCACTCATTAACATGACCTTTATCCACAGCCACAGTGAAGGCACAGGGGGTGGGGCGGGGGTTGTGTGGGGAAGCCAATTTGGCAACTGACTTAAAAAATACTGGATCCCCAACCAATAATTGTAGTCGTGACCAATTTTGAGCAAGGGGTTACACATGGGAAAACAAAGTGAGGGGGGAGGGGGGCACATGAGAAATGTTTTAGAAATTAAATCACTACAACCTTGCTTCAATTGTTTAATTTGGTAGTATATATATGGCAATTGAAAAATGATATGGGGGGATTGTGTTCATCAGAACATGTATGTTTTACTTGAGGATGGAAAATAACTAAAAATTACTTATTTGTCAAAACAATTGTGAGAAGCATGGTTTTACAGTAAATATGTACTAAAATTAATCCCGTCATCAATTTGTTTTGGCACCTGTTTACTGTTAAAGCAAGCTTCTGACAACTATATTGTGAAATATGTCATATCACAGTATTTTGTTTTCCTCTCAAAAAGGAAATTATCAATGTTCCAATGAAAACTACAAATCAATTCACTTACAATTCACTGATCTAAAAGAACGGTAACAAAAACCGGTAACTTACTGTTTACAATCAGCAGCTTTCCCTCCTTCCTGTGCTTTTTCGAAGCTTGTAACCAACGTATCACAACATTCATTGATTGTAGCAGACATCTAAAGAGACCACAAACAAAAACAACAGGAAAAAAATTACGTGTATTCAGAGAAAATGTCAAAATTGGGGTATTGGGGAATTATCAACTTAAAGCTAACTTGATGTTAAGTTGGTAAAGGTTACAATCATCTAGACTTGTACAACTCGTGACTTGGACTCTGACTTGAGTCACCATGTACAAGTACAAAGACTCGGACTCGACCTGGCAATGGAACTCATACTTGGACTCAAGCATTTGTAACTCGGACTCAGAAGCAAAATGGCCTGTTCAAAAAAAAAACATTTTAAACCCAGCGTCTCCCATACTTTTATTTCTGAAGCTCCAAACCACCACACATAGGTGACTTTGTTCGGTAAAAATATATTCCATGTCTAAAAGCCCCAAAGCTATACTGCATCCTGGGGTCTCAATTCTCTTTGTGAAAAATTTCATGTTATCTCACTACGGGTCATTCCATGTCAAATCACCCCCCAAAAATGGAAATTTAAACCCTACCCCCTTCAAATTGGTGAAATTTCAACTTTTAGCTCCATTGGACCAACGGTTTTCGAGCTACGACTGGCCATTTTTTTTGCAGTTTTGGCCAAAATGGGCATGACCACCTATTTTAAAATGACCATATATGTCTAACCAGTGGGCCAAATTTGTTATTGGCGTCTTTGGAAAGTTAATGTCATATGGAATCCAAATTTGTCATTTTTTTTCATGTAGGAGCAATTTAAAGTTGGATGACATGTTGACCTTTACTTTGACCTTGAATTTAACCTTGTGGACCATGTGACCTTGAGATGAACTTGGGTGAAAATTATACCCCAACATGTTTTCTACATAATATCAAAAAAATTGAGGTATATTTTTTGTATGCACATTCCAGCTCTTCTCAAAGTTGGCATACACCATGTACTTGATGCAAAAATGTGACATTCCTATGCAATGTACTATGTGTACACATGTACTTGTACATGTGTAAGAGATCATGTTCTAACCATATAGTCCTTGTTGCAGCCTGATTGAGAATGAATTAACTACTTTTAAAGTGACAATAACAATATTAATGATCCTTCAATCTAAAGATTAATCATTTACCATGTTTTCAATTATCAGTTTGATTAGTAGCTGAAAGCCATCACATCTTCATTTGTAAATTTGGTCACTCCTGCTCATGAGAATTTCATTTCCCCATTTCAAATTAGGGAAACGAGTCCCGAGTGTATTCCAAAACCTAGGACCAACTTCACACTCTATAAATAGATAATATGTGAAATTGTTCATTGACTCTTTTTTCACAGGTTGTGCTATTTCAGAAATTAATTGCACCCCCTAACGAAGACATGGGAATTAACCCCCAAAAGTCATTGTTATAGCAGTGTGAATTTCCAATTTCTTTTTTTCAGTCTCTAAGAGGTGAAGTTAATTTCTTGAATAGCCTGTTACAGAGATCATCACCCATTAGCTCTTCAAGTCGATTCTTTAAATACAAACTATACCTTCAAGGAAGTATACCAAAGCTATCCTCTACCCCTAGTTATAAACCCTACTGCTTATTCTACATATGGACAATTGATATTAGATCAAAAACAAAGCTGATTTAATCTACTGTGGCCATTGATGCATGATCAGAACCTGAACCAACATTGCAATTGGAAATAAAGGAACAAAACCTTGTCTGACATTATGACGGCTTCCCATGGATTGGTATGGTGGACAAAGTTTCTGAGGAGTTTGGTGACTACCACATCAATTTCATGCATCCTCATAGATGTAGACCAGCCAAGCAATTCAATTCAATGCTGCATTACAGAAGATAATATTTTGTGCAAGATCAACACTCCATCTCTGACATCATCCTCTTGCAGAAAGTATTTTATCTCAGAAAATGATGCAGCAAGGATTTCAAGAGTGTGCCAAGACTGAATCATTGATCAAGTTGATAATTGAAAACATGGTACATTTAAATGATTAATCTTTAGACTACTGATTTACTTAAAGGTTCTGTGAAGAGTGTATTTACCAAACTTTATTTCTTCGTGCTGTTATATTGATTGGTATGAATTAAAAACAATTTTAAATGTTTTTTTTTAATCGAGTGGATTATTAATGGTTTATCTAATAATCAAAAATTGACCCCCCGAATTGTCGAAGTTTTAACGAAACGTTCGTGACGCACACGGGCAAAAAATTTGTACGCAGCGCAAGCCCCCATCATGCGGTCGGAACACACACCGAAGGCAATGCTAACATTACGGTGTTATTTTATGAAATAACAGAAACAGTCGAGTCAAAGTTCTGATCATTTACTCAAAAGAACTCAAAACAAGCGCAGGCATAATGAGAAAGGTTTAATGTTTTTATGTTTATCTTGCAAGGATATAAAATCAGACACGATGGTTTTATTAATGCGGAAAATCATGGCATGTTTTCATGCCGTGAACACTGAATGTCGTTTGGCACGGAAGTGGACTGGGTTATGCATGGGAGTATAACTAAATAAATGGCCACTTACCTGAGTCTTTCTCGCTTTAAAAAGCACCTCTCTTCTTCGTTGGAGCCTTCCCAGCCTTCTTACTTAGCGGGAATATCGTTGGAATTGCATCTGGTAGCAGCACGGCCTTATAAGCCATACTGAACCGGCTGTGAAGGCCCCGTTCGCGTTCAAAGCATTGGTGCGTTGTATACGACGCATACTTGGGCAAGTGCTGTGGATCGCGGAACGGGAATCTCTAAGTGTACGTCACGAATTTTATGTTAATGAGGGGATATGGGCGTGTCGAAAAGCACCCCCTAAATTAAAAAATTAATATTTTTATGGTGTAAACGTGAGGGGAAAATATACAAATGACAAATATATGTTCCAGTAGACATACTTTATTGTATACAATGAAAAAAAAACCTATTTCATAGGACCTTTAAGGATCATTAAGATTGCTAATGCACTTTAAAAGTAGTTAATTCATTCTTAATCAGGCTGCAATAAAGATTACACGGTAGAAACTTGATCTCATACATAGATTTACATGCATAGATATATTGTACATGTACACGTGTATGTGTATACATAGTACATTGCATAGGAATGTCACATGCTTGCATCAAGTACATGGTGTATGCCAACTTTGAGAACAGCTGGAAAGCAAACCAAAAATACTATACCTCAATTTTTTTGATATTTTGTGGAAAACATGTTGGGGTGTAATTTTCATGCAAGTTCATCTCAAGGTCATGTGATCCACAATGTTAAATTCAAGGTCAAAGTAAAGGTCAAAAGGTCATCCATTTTGGATTCCATATGATATTATCTTTCCAAAGACACCAATATCAACAAATTTGGCCTACCGGTTAGGAAGATACGGTCATTTGAAAATGGGCGGTTATGCCAATTTTGGCCAAAATCGCCAAAAAATGAAAACCGTTGGTCCAATGGGGCTAAAACTTAACATTTCAACTTTCAACTTTGAAGGGGGTAGGGTTTAACCTATTGGGTGATCTGACACGGAATGACCCATACTTAAACTTGTTTGCCTTTTAATTCTTGGATTTTCATTGCGTGTTATTGTCGTTGATTTGCATGTTTTCGCTCCGCCGTACCCAGCATCTCAAAAAATAGATTAATAGTTAAAAAAAAAACAGGGATCATGATTGCGATTTGCAATTACTATTCATAAATAATCGAATAATCAAACTATTCACCCAGGTCTAATATACATGTACACTGATGAGTAGGTCACGTTATTCAAACAAATATGTGATCTGGCACCACAAAATACTGGCACCACAAAATAGTTAGAAAGTCGTTATTTGCTAGTACAGCCATTCAAAGGCAAAATTTGTTAAACTTATTTTATTACATTTGTGTACAGTTTCACTGCTCTTAAAGACTGAAAGATAACAGTGTCATATACTGTTGGAAAGCTCTTTTTTGCTTACTCCAGTGATACTAATATTTAAAATTTTAATTTTTGTGACTTTCTATCCATTTCGTGCTGCCAGGTCACCGTCATAATTATGGACTTACCAGTCTCATCTTCGAAGCACTGAATGATGGCGTGATAACATTACGGACTTCCTTCCAAGTCTCATTCTCAATCTGAGTTAATGCCCTGTTCATTGGTTTCTGACCTAGGGGAAATTTCTACAAAAGACAGGAATAAGTCCTCCATTTTCTCAACTAGAAAACTACTATATTCAACTTATAAGTTATAATAAGAAAATAAAACAATATCATTTGTTATTTTTAAACATACATAGTATATATTCCGCGTCTTTCACTATTTTACTGCATACTGTTTTTATATGGTAGAATTAAAGGGACAACTATCGTCATGATCAGGACATGGAATGGATGTCCTAGTTTAAGATGAACACTGTGACTCAAAATTACTGGCTCATTTTTGCAGCAGCAATGATAATATGACCTTATAATCTGCTTCCATGCCCTGTTGATTGTGACGATACTGTTCCTTAGTCTACATTGTATGTACTCTCCTTGTAGAAAGAAAAAAACATTACTTCAATCCTGAATCATTGTTAAACCATTATTTGATCAGCAATACATTTATCAAATTCTGTCTTTGTAGTCTAAAGTACAACCTTGGTAATTACCCGATTAACGTAAAGGTACCTACCAATAATCCTGAAAATTTGTCTGAATTGCTTTCATTTCAATATCAGGAAAACACATGCACATTAACAAAAAGGTTGGCAGACAGCAAAGTTTTCTTTTGAAATTGTGAATGCTTTTGGAATCTTTTCTGTGCGTATCAGATGAACCTTTCACAGGTTGGTTGTTTTAAGATTCAAAGAAAGTAAGCATACTCATCATACTAATAAAAGCAGTTTTGCCAACATTAATGCTGTACCTTAATTCCCTTTAACACAAGTTCATTGAATGGAACTGACAAGTTTGATCACCTTATTCGCCTTGACCTTTTGACCCCAAAAGACTGAGTTGTTAAACTACAATAGGGGCTTTAGCTTGTTAAATTGGTGTCCTTTCAAGTGTAAATTTGTGACCTCGAGAATGAAAACGGAGAGTATTTGGACTTCTGTCTACTACTCCATAGAATAATATTAGAATAAATTTGTCTATGCATACTGTATAAGAATAGACCATGTACAGAAATAAACCTGTTAGAGATTCAGATTATTTTGCTGTGTCATCAATGAGATCATACAGTGAAAACACTCTTTTTACTAAAACGAAAGCACCCGAGAAATACAGTGAACATGTGTGAATTCAGATTGTTCTTATTCAGTTTTTATATAAGTGAACATTTATGTTTTCGAGATGGCAAATAGTGGCTTTTAATGTATTAGAATGATTTTAATCAGGGTGTTATAGCCAGGATTTAGAAATAGGGTATCCAAATTGTTCACTTGCAATACTTTTACATTACATGTAAATGACAGATTAAATAGGGTGTCCAAATTGTTCACTTACAATACTTTTACATTACATGTAAATGACAGATGAAACAGGGTATCCAAATTGTTCACTTACAATACTTTTACATATAAATGACAGATGAAACAGGGTATCCAAATTGTTCACTTACAATACTTTTACATTACATGTAAATGACAGATGAAACAGGGTATCCAAATTGTTCACTTACAATACTTTTACATGTAAATGACAGATGAAACAGGGTATCCAAATTGTTCACTTACAATACTTTTACATGTAAATGACAGATGAAACAGGGTATCCAAATTGTTCACTTACAATACTTTACATGTAAATGACAGATGAAACAGGGTATCCAAATTGTTCACTTATAATACTTTACATGTAAATGACAGATGAAACAGGGTATCCAAATTGTTCACTTACAATACTTTTACATTACATGTAAATTACAGATGAAATAGGGTATCCAAATTGTTCACTTACAATACTTTTACATTACATGTATGACAGATGAAATGGGGTGTCCAAAATTGAAACTGGGTGTCCAACTATGATTTTGAAGGATTAGAATTACATAATGTACCAAAGTACATGTAATTCTATTGTTGCACCCGTAGGGGATCGAATGTTGATCACCTTAGGGTGTTCATTAAAAAGATCCTGTAAAAAGGATGACACAGAGACTCCAATGAGTATGGTAGAGAAACTTTTATATCAGCGTGCACTCACAGTCATCCAGTGTAAGAATGACCAAGGGTGCACACTGGCCAACACCAGGGCTCATCTTTGGGAGTCGCATTACGGCTGTTCTTTTTACAGGCTGTTGAAAATTTAGGGGGGCATAAAAACCCAGGGGGCTACACTATTCTTGCATCTACATGTATTTTACATTGAACATGTTTTGCAAACATAAGTGTATATGGAGTGCCATGGTCGAGCGGTTTAGTGCATCGGATTTGTGTTCTGATGGCCGAGTCGTCAGAATGTGGGTTCGAATCCCAACCCCGACCATGGTGCTTGTGTCCTTGAGCAAGACACTTTACCATAATTGCTTCTCTCCACCCAGGGGTAAATGGGTACCTGTGAGGGCAGAGTTGGTTGTTGTTTGATTAGCTCTATATGCGCCAAAATGGCAGCAATTGAGCTTTATACTCCCCAGGGAGCTGAGATGGTTTCAGGAATGATTTATGAGCCTGATGAGCAGGGGTAATAATATAACGTGCCTTGAGCACCAGTTTGGTGGATACGTGCGCTATATAAGTCCACATTATTATTATTATTATTATTATTATTATTATTATTATTATTATTATTATTATTATTATTATTATTATTATTATTATTATTATTATTATTATTATTATTATTATTATTATTATTATTATTATTATTATTATTATTATTATTATTATTATTATTATTATTATTATTATTATTATTATTATTATTATTATTATTATATTGTTTGTGTTTTATAGAAATTTTACCTGTTTTTTTTGCAAACATACATGTACATGCATGTATATTCATGACAGAATAATTTGCACAACTCCATCTAATTAAATGAATGCACCAAATACTTACCCTACGGTTGTAGAAATTGGTAAAATTCTTAATCAGAACATTCTTGAGGATGTCGGGGTCTGCTACGAGAAGGATAGGGCGTCTGAACTCATACAACCTATAAGGGTAAACAATCATGATATTCATGCAGTTGTTGAACACCCTTTGAATATTTTCTGAGCACAATTGGAAATTTCCCATCATATACATGTTTTTAAACATTCAGCTGTCAAACAAACAACCTATGAGGCGAAATTGCTTTAATATGAACGTATGAAAGTAAAACTGGCTGCTCATTTGCCGAAATTGACTGGGAAAACCTAGGCCTATACCAAAAGTGTGCCCTGCCTTCATGATTCTACTGTTGGAACAATGATATTGGCTTAATCTTACCCAACAACTTTTCCATGTTTCTTCACATAATCAGTGAATACCTCATGAATTCCCTGTATATGTACACAAGAAAAAAAAAAGGATAAAAACCATCATGAAACGGTAGTTCCATTGGCATACAAACTCTCACTCCATGAAAAGATTGTACAGGCTTGGAATTTCATTACTGTAGGGGCAAAACCACTTTTACTGAGGGCACTTCCATTAGAAAATCTAAATGTCTATGGCAAAATAGGGCACCAAGTCCAATTAAGACCAGAGCAACTAAGGCAATGGCATCCGTGAAATTCCAGGCCTGTGGTACCAGACACCTGAACAGGATAAATTTCCAATGAACAATGACTCAGACTCGAACTCGACCCTTCGGACTCAGACTTGTGACTTGGACTCGATGTTTGTGACTCGGACCTGACAACAAAATGCCCAATTTTCACTATTTTATAACATTTAATAAAATGAAGAATTTTGTTTCAACAAAGGTGTTTAAATCTTGTTACTTACATGAAATTTAAGCAATGTGACCAATTGTATAAATTTGATACCGTGCAGCCTACTCTGTAGTAATGTGATCAGAATCGCTGACATAACAGCCGCATGAAAACAAAGTGCGTCTTCCAGAAATCAATTTCTTATTATAGACTTATTACAATGTCCCAATCACTGGTCTCTCCAATTTTGATCAGGAACCGGATACCCGAAAATGGAAATCTTTGAATACCCAAAAACAATTTTGTAAAATCACATAAATATACTCCCGAATGTATAAAATAACCAATATGAACTTGGTTTACTCTTGTTTTATTAGTCATAATAAATGTGAAATTACTGTAATAATTTCTAGGGCTGTGCCGGGTATCCGGATATCCGACCGAAACTGTCATTACCTGGTTCCATTTTTTGGTTCCATTTACCTGTAAACGACTTTTTAGAAATCTGTGACTCTAGAACAATGTAATGTTTACACTTTTACAGACAGTTATCTTCAAATTCAAGAGATTATGCTCCAATAAAGCCTTAGTAGTATTTTATGGCCATACATTTTTTCCAACTGTCTGTTTGTGATACATTGTATCGAATTATTAAGACTGCAAAGGGCCTGGCAGAAACAATTTATCAAACCAGCAGCACAGGAGGGAATGTTTGCCTATTGTTCGCAGTTACTGGATTAGTGGGGAAAGTGCATACCGATCTTTGGGTAATTTACAGCTTGTTCTGAGTCGAGAATACAGGGACCTGACGTAAACGGCTGTTCGATGTCGGAGATACGGCAGTGGACGACATGTTGCATTACGCGAATGAAACATGCGCCAGACGGTGCCACATGAGGACCGGAAACACGCACACAGGCAGTGGGCGCAGGTTCGTGTAATGTAGCGGCACGGACTATGGCCGCGGCATTGGCAAAAAAGATCAGAAAAAATGCTGAAACAACCTTTCCCCCTCTCACGCAGAAACGACGACATCCAGGGATTTCTAAGGGCGGCCAGGACACACTCATGATTTTTCACGCCGCCGGGGGTAACATCTGGAGCCGGGGAATCCTGAGGCACCGGCAAACATAAGAGAGGCAGCCTAAGAGTCATGCTCTTATAATGTAATAACTTTAATAATTTTTCCCTGAAAAGCTGTTTTACCGTGAAATAAATAGTTCACGGCAATTTCATGACAACACAACACCGTGAAAACACCGTGAAATACTCTTGGGATTCCTTCGAAAATGCCGTGAACTTCTTGTGGCAGTTATGGGGCAGCTCCTTAATTCTTGAGAGTGCCGTGAATTTGCCGTGAAATCACAGTGAACATTATTGCCAATATCTGAGAGGAAGAGACGCCGTGAAATTACGGTGAACTGTTATTTCACGGCAAAACAGATTTTCAGGGCATTTTCAGGGTAAAATTATTCATAGTGTAAAGGTCAATTTTGTTACCATTTACAGTACATGTATTTGTTCTGCACTGGAGGCATGTTTTCAACAAAAATGAAAGCAGGTATCTGGATATCCAAAGTTTCCTGAATTCGGGTATCCGGTTCCAAAAATATCCGAAAACGCACACCCCTAAAAATGTCCTGCCTTCTATATTAAAAAACGACTTGTAGCATCCCCATTCCCCATCACACACATTTTGTTAACAAAAATTCGAGACTTTTTGTGTGGTTTTTTAAATGTTCAGTAGAAATATTAAAAAGACGTTTACGGGTAATTGGAACCAAAAAATGGAACCGGGTAGGCCTAATGACAGTTTCGGTCAGGTATTTGGATACCCAGGTACCTGGCTCAGCCTTGCATGTAAGTTAGGTCAGTCTTAGACATTTGTTTACCGAGATAGTTCAGTGGTGAACTAGCAAGCTTTGCACAAAAAATAAAATAAATAAATACATACAAAAAAATTAATAAAAAACTTTAATGCAAGAAATATGCAAACACTTACATGGCGCCAGTGCAGTACGTTACCAAAAAAGGGAATGTAACCCTTAGCAACAGCGATGCCTCGTCGCTGGAAATACTGATGGCACCACCAATCATACCTGAATGGCGAACAGGAAGGTGACAAAATTAACAACAAATTGACTAGACTGCATCCAACTAAATGCAATTATTAATAGGTTATTTGCTGATTAACCCTCCTACTATAGCTGCACTTTAGTGGCAAGTAGCTATAGAGGTCAAAACCAGTCGAGTGCCTGTTTTGACTGTTGACCCAAATGTGCACACAGGGGAATTTTTTACTGGTTTTTACTGTCATTTTGACCACCCTGAACAATACAAGACAATGCTTTTTCAAGTAAAAAACAGTCCACTCATTTTGACCTGTAAACGTACTTACTACACGTACATGTAAGGTTTGACAGTGTTTGACTTTTAAGTGCACTAGATATACCTTGGCAAGTATATCAATTTTTTGACTGATTTTGACCCTTGTAGTAGTAGGAGGGTTAATCATTTGTAATAAGGTTTACAAAACTGCTTATCTGCATTGTATGCTTTTGAATCAATACATCCAACCTGTGCTCAATGCAGAGTCTGTATGATCGAGACTAAATGTGACGTGTTCTCCCGAAATCAGACACTTTTGGGCAGGTTATCAAAATTGAGTTAGTTATTGATTATGAAAGTAGAGATCCTCAGCTTTACAATGATACCTTTTTTTTTAAACTGGACTCCCCAAAGCGGAGTTACGTAATTTTTAGGTTTGTCTTTACGAAAATTACAAACGGAGATAATCGACTTTAAAGTTACAAGTTTCATTTGGTATGTTTTAAGTAATTAACTTCTTACAAAGATACTTCTGTTCCCCTAGCAACAGGCATGTCAACAGATTAATATTGCCTTAAATTGCTTTATTAAGGGTTATCTATTAATGAAATGACTTGCTGAGGAAAACAAAAACATACTGTGCAAAGTTGGTAAATTTTGCTTCATTTTGAAACCAAATTAGAACAAATTCATCATTTTCTGAACTGACATGCCCTTCTATTAATCGGTAAAAACTTGTACTTATCATTCAATGAATTTTTAATCTGAAACTCTCACAAGATGTTATAAACATTATAAATATTTATAATTTACAAGAAACTCAAATTCCACAAAAACACCCCCAGGCATATTTTTGCCCGTTTCTCAGTTCCGAGCTCTGCCCAAAAGTGTCTGATTTCGGGAGAACACATCACAAATGTGTGATAAAGCATGAACTAAACTTGGGGGATAACACGATAATATCGAATATCGCGATACCTTTTTTTTATTCGATTATGCTATCGAGAACCTATTTAAGTTATGCTGATACATGTGGGCAATTCTCCGGTAATGACGAATGACGAAGGACAAGCAGTTTTCAAGTCTTACATAAATTAATAAATCTCTGTGAAGTTTAGTAATTTCCAAAAGGGGTGTTATTTGTAGTATATAGACTTTAGTAGGGTTAATAAGTGCAATGAAAAAATAAAATTTAAATATTATTCCTTCATTGAAAAAAATTACCTTCAATAACGGTAACAGAATTACGTCAGGACAGTAACGGAATTACCTATTGTATTTGTACAGGTCTAAAAATAGCGCTAAATGCAAGGCAAAAACAGTAATAAAAAACAGTATTTTACTTGAATTTCTACATTTATAGGCATATCTATTTTGTGTTTTTTTATGATATGCAATAATGTTCTCACAAGTACATATCCTGACAGTGTTGGAGCAAAGGCTTTGATCCTCAAGGCCAAGGCTTTGACCCTCAAGACCAAGGCTTTTACCATCAAGCCTTAAGGCTAAGGCCAAGGCTTAACCCTCAAGGCCAAGGCTAAGGCCCTTTAGTATCAAATTACTACTAATATAAAACATGTCACATCATAACGAATCGCTTATAGTACGAATAAAACATTATCTTTATTTGCAATCAAAGTATTCACGTACAATGACTGAGTAGAAGTTCAGGTCTTCGTGGATACCATTTAAATATAACAAAAAGAATGGTTTGCTACCATACTGATGCACATTAATCTAAACCGAGTATAACAAAAGGGGGATCTAAGAACGGCTGTTTTTAACTGATGTTACCTCTTTATTATGTAACATGGAAGTAATTTTATTTTCTGGGCCAACATGGTTAGAAATATTAGCATTACCTAAAACAGACCAGACTATATTCACCCAGAATTTGTCAAAATCTTGGACCAAAATCCACTGAATGGCTTCGAGATTACTTCAGCACCTGTATCAAAGTTCAGAAAATCCCCAAAATATGGAGACATGCTAAAGTAATGGTAATTCTCAAACCGAACAAGGCCGCCGAAGACCCAGGCACCGTCCAATAAGCCTACTGTGCATAATCTAGAAAGTGATGGAGAGACTAATATACAATCGTATCCAACCCATTGTGGATCCTCAACTCCCACCTGAGCAGGCCGGCTTCCGTACAGGACGCTGTACAACAGACCAAGTAACACTCCTCACAGAAGACACAGAGGACAACTTCCAAAAAGGTCTCAAGAATGGTGCTGTACTGGTCGATCAATCAGCAGCATATGACACGGTATGGCATAAAGGTCTTGCCCTAAAACTACACAAAATCATACCTGATAAAACCTTAGTAAACTTTCTCATGACAATGATCACCTGCAGAAGCTTTACAATGACGGTTGGCGAAGAAACCAGTAAAAAAATGCTTCCTGAAAAACGGGGTCCCGCAGGGCTCAGTGCTCGCACCGATTTAATTAAACATTTACACTGCTGACCTACCAACCACTGTCTCAAAGAAATACATCTACGCAGATGACATAGCACTCCTAACCTCTGCTAAAAACTTTAACAAGCTTGAAACAACACTTGGCACCGATATGGAATCCTTAAGCAGTTACTTCAAAAACTGGAGACTCCGACTTAACATCACCAAAACTGTTTAGCAACTAGACTGGCTAACTACAAAATCAAAGTCGTTTGCAATGGCACAACCATCCCGTATGATGATTTCCCCAAGTATCTTGGTGTTACCTTGGACAGATCTCTAACATAAAAAATTATAAAAGTCATCTCACACAGCTCGCACAGAAAGCCAACGCTCACAACTGTCTCATTAGACGACTAGCAGGCCTTTCCTGGGGCGCAGACTACAACATTCTTCGAACCTTGGCAATAGTTTTAGTATACTCTGTTGCAGAGTACTGTGCACCGGTATGGGCAAGGAACACCCACACCAGCAAGATTGACGTAGCCCTTAACAACACCATGCGCATCATCTCAGGATGTATCAGATCAACTCCCACTCAATACCTTCCAGTAGTCAGTGGAATTGCTCCTCTAGAAGTGAGACGACAGCAGCAATGCCTTGCTCTTGCGCAACGTGCCGCTGGGTGTGACTCCCATCTGCTTCATCAACTGTTGACAAACACCAATCAAAACCCCCACCACAACTGCGACTGCCATCAAGAAATCATTTCCATCGACAAGCCCACAAACTGCTAGAAATTAGCACTGGATCGCACCCAAAGACTTGGGCACTAAACACGTGGCGGAATATGTGGCAAGAATCAGAATCCAGGACGTGGATATTTAACTACATTTCCTCACCTTCTACCAACCCACCAGGATGCAATCTACATCGCCACTGCTGGGTCAAACTTAACAGACTAAGAACTGGCCATGGCCGATTTGGACATAACATGCTCCGCATGGGACTACGTGACAACGCTAAATGTACCTGTGGTCATGATGACCAGACTGTACATCACATCGTTCATGACTGTATTATTTACAGATGTGATGGAAATTTAACTGAACTCGACCAGTCTGCATTAAACTGGATCCATAACCTAACCTTGTCATGTTAACTTTGTATGAACCATACGATAAATAAATAAATAAAGCAGTCCACAGCACAAATCAGATTATGTTCTATCTAACCCATATAACTGTATGCAAGTTAAGTATAATTATATCTCCCTGGCCCCACAAGTACATGTATACAGAAAATTATTATAGCTTTGTTTTGGGGGAAGCAGCAAAATGTACTATCATGGTAACAAAATGTGATGCTGTAAAAGTGAAAGTGTGTCAACATCACACAAATCTAGGGTGTTTTCCCTCCTCCGTGGTAAAACATGATTAAATTAGATACTGCAGACTTTGCAGACAGCCGACTCCAAGTTGCATGTTTGCAGAAAAGCAAAATTTCAAAGAAATTTACCTGAAAAATTCAAAAATTTATGGGCCTTGAAGAGCAAGGCCCTAAAGTTGCAAGGCTTTGACCCTCAAGGCCAAGGCTTTTGCCCTCAAGCCTTAAGGCTAAGGCCAAGGCCCTAAAATCAAGCCTTAAGGCAGCCTTAAGGCCAAGGCTCAGCATCAAGGCACTACATCACTTATACATAATCCAATTAAATCAAGCCAACTTTACAATTTCCAACCAAATTAATCAGCATTTACTACAAGTACTGCCCATAACCACTGTATAAATACCTGTACAATAGCATACTTTTGCATTCAAACTAAACATTGTGTCATATTTTTTAGGAAACGGTGTTTTTTAAAGTTTTGTTATTGAAAAATATTTATTAATTAACATTAAATAAACTTTGTCACAGAAGATGTCAAAAGTCACAGTAAAAGTCATTGTAACAGTAACAAAAACTTAAGTGCAGTACAAATCCGTAACCATGGTTACCGTAATTCCGTTACCGTATATTAAAGTACTAAGCAAATGTCCGAAAGTGAATTTAACAAAAAATAAAATTAGAGGGAGGTATATTTAGAAAAAAACAATGTTGGGATTTTTATTTTTATTTTCTTTGCCCAAAAAATTACTTTTGTGCATTATTTTGGTAACGGAATTACGTGTGATTTTCTCATGTTTTATTTTTTTAATTTTTGGACAACACGAAAAATAATTTTAATTTTTTTTTACATACAAAATTAATCTTTGGTACCATGGCTATCTAGACACACAAACAATTATTTTCCCACAAGGCCTCCACTAATCACAATGTCCAAGAGAATTAAATTTGAATTTTTAACAACAATTCCACATTTTCAGACTTACTACCCAAAAATCCATATTTCTCCCAGAAAACATGGGTTTTTCGAATTTTAACCACTTGGATTGGATTCCTTATGAAATTCTGGTCTATAGGATCAATATGAAATATTCCTCTATTGCTAATGTAAAAATTTGACAATTTTTTCTCTCCCATGGAGAATTGCCCATGTATATCGTGCATGAAAAAAAAAATTGATATCGCCCAAAGCTTAGCATCAACAATTTGTACAGAAAAAATGAGTGTATGGTACCCAGGCAATCTCAATGCATACTCTCTAGTGAACCCGCTGCTATATAGGATTCTAGCCGGCCAGTCGTCATCGGGCAAGCTCGGTGGTCGAGAGGTTAAGACGTCTGCACTAGTAAGCAGGAGGTCGTGGGTTCGAATCCCGCCCGAGTCGCCTGTGTAGTTTTTTCACAGACACTCGGAAAGCACTGAGCATACAGTGCTATACACACGTCGGTGTAGGGCAAAATTAAATCAATTGTGTATCTCCCGACGCAAGAATTTCATAAATCTATAGTTTTATGACATAAAAGAATTCAGCCTGAGAGACCAATTGGACTAAGTTAACAAATAATGTCACGATCATGGATTCCAACAGTGCATGGAATCAGAGTGCTAGTTTTACTGAAAATAATACCCCACAAGATAAGGTCATATACCATATCTGCTGTGAGCCAGTAATTTTCAGTCACTGTGTTATGGGGGACCAAAAG
Source organism: Zoroaster sp. YZ-2022 (assembly GCA_029582265.1). Classification (NCBI taxonomy): domain Eukaryota; kingdom Metazoa; phylum Echinodermata; class Asteroidea; order Forcipulatida; family Zoroasteridae; genus Zoroaster; species Zoroaster sp. YZ-2022. The sequence goes on from CM055822.1 coordinate 34,686,867, forward strand.
TGGACATCAACTAAGTTTTCTGTGATTTGACAGTTGACTTAGAAAAGCAGAATGAACATTTTCGTAAAATGTATTTTTCTGGTAGCAGAAAATGAGATTTAATGTTTTGGTAAAACCCAGATTTCCAAATTCCCATTTTTCAGCTTTCCAAAATTTAGATTTTACATTTTCTCAAACATTGGCAGTCCAAAAGTGGACATGTGTTATTCTGATGTTCTACTAGCCGAAAAGCAGATTGAACGTTTTGGACAAAACCCATTTTCTACTAGCCGAAAAGCAGCTTGAACATTTTGTTGAATTTTTCCCACTTTTTCCATTTTCCATTCCATTCACCAGCCAGAAATGGGCACTTCTAGGATCCATGGTTTCACTGAGTAATGTCCCCTGAAACCACAATTGAAAAGTGGGCTCAACGAAGCCCATACATGGGTTAGCTGTTCATACAATCGTATCTCATACAAGTAATAATAATGTTGAACACATTTTAGGGGCTGCGTTTAAGATGGGATTATCCAACCAGGAATGGGGAGAAGTGGGGCTGTTAAGTCCCAACTGCAGTGGTGGCAGCACATAGAACTTTAGAAGGAGGAAATTTAATTTCCTTTGAAAATTTCTTTGCTCTCCCCCAGTTTTCCCCAATTACAAAAAATATCACTGATGTAATGTCTTGGTATACTTGTTTTTCATTGCTGATATAACACTACCAAAATTTCCCTTAAAATAAATTTTGGCCCCTAAAATTTATGCTTTCCCTCACTTTTTCCTCTACATTTTTATTGAGCTGGTGCCGTTGCTGCCCAAAGCTGTATTATTGTCTGAACTATACTTTGGCCTTTCCCAACTATAATTGGAAAGGGCCAAACTATAGTTTGGAAGGGCCAAACTATAGTTTAGTTGGGACATAAACTGGGCTAATTTTAAATCCTGCCGCAAAAGGGGCTGTATGGGCGCTATGTTTACGGGGAGTGTTTGGCGTTTGGAGTCCAAAGGCATCGATTTGATGGGGGACGGGGGACCCAAATGTCCCCCACCCACTTTCTGATGGCCCATAAAAAAATATGTTAGCCTATCCTGGCTACTGAAGAGTAGGCTATCATTTTTCTTGCAACAACAAAAATATTAATATAAAGCGATCAGAATGCACCACTAGAAAAATGCATTTCATGAAAACGTTCATTCTGCTTTTCTCCTGTCAAAAGTTGTTCAATTTTGGTCCCCCGTTACTGTGTTCATCTTAAACTAGGACACCTATTCCATGCCCTGTTGAAAGTCTGCTATATGATCGTGATGGTCGATACTGTCCCTTTAAATAGATACCTCTATGGCTGCGCTGCAGTGGAACAGGGCTAGTGAAGGCCAGTGGCGTAGCTAGCGGGGGGGGGGGGGGCAGGGGGGCGCCCGCCCCCCTGGCTCCAGTTCCAGAATAAGTGGGCCCCCCTAACACATGCGAATTTTTTTCACATGCTTATGGGACTGACTGACGGGCCCACCAGCAGGCAGGACTATACAGGCAGGGCCGGATTTAGACCTTGAGGGCTGGGCACTTCAGGTTCGGGGGCCCCTCGACATAGAAATTAAATTACATGACAAATAAAAAATGAACTAAAATGAATGATAAACCGCATTTCTTCGAAAAAAATATAAAACTAATTTTATAATTATTAAACAAAATTTTATAAAGGAAGTCCTTAGTCTGGGGGCCCTCTGGCAGGTGGGCCCGGGGCAATTGCCCCCTTTACCCCCTTATAAATCCGGCCCTGTATACAGGGCCGCTTTTACATAAGGGCAAAAGGGTAGTTGCCCACGGCCCCAGGTAAAGAGGGGGCCCTAAAAATCTGTACAGTAATTTTTTTGGTGGGCCCCCTGGGATCGGATTCGCCCCCCCCCCCCCCCCGGCGAACATAGCCAGCTACGCCACTGGTGAAGGCATGGGGGGTTAAGGGTGCTAAATTGGTGGCCGACAGATCTGAAACTGGAGGGGGGGGATTGTTTTTCCAAAAAATTAACATCTTCAAAGTTGCTGGACAAAGGGGAGGGAGTAGGCATGACAAATTTTAACAGGGGAGGGGCAGGCATGAAGAATTTCCTCGCCGAGTTAAATCAAGCAAGGCACACCATGGCCATGGGCACAAAAATCACAAAAGCCTGATGGTTTGATTTGGTGGTTTATCCACCCCCTTTCGGTGGCTGTATATGTATGCGAATTAAAGCTAGAGTGCTGACGTTACTACACAAAAGTAGGATCATCCTTACCATGGAGGAGCTATTTTCCTTCCTCCATGATCTAACGTTAGCAGCTATAGCCTAACGTAATTACATGTACGTAGCAATCGCAATGCAAAACGACAGACAGTTGAGATGAGATACGAGAATCGCTGCAGCTAGCTACATACGTTAATTTATAATTATAAACCGTACTATGTAGCACTATAACTACGTTAGTTTACCATGGACGGTGTACCTACCATGCTAAAATTACAATTACGCCAACAATTAGCGCCAAAGTGACAGTCACTTCAAACCCCCAAATCTCCATATTTGTTGAATCGGTGAATACTGTTGACACCAACTCGATCTGTACCACCGGTTAAATTCGAAGCGAAAAGTTGAGCACACCGTGTACACACTTTATATCATGTAAGGACAGCACGGTGCGTCGTCTACGAATAAGTTCTAAAAGGTATTGGTTTGCATCGTACCGGGTGGTACCGGTACCTAACCTAACGTTATTGACATTGTTGCATGTTGTTGTTTGCATATTGCTGGCCGGCTGTACTTAGCCTATAACCAAACAACTTATCATAACGCCCGTCACCGATATTTATAGAACATTGCACCCCTGGCCGCGATTTTGTTTTCTGCAGTAACGAATTGCCGCTGTAGACTGTGCATTTGTAATCTAAAAATGAACTTTAGACTTTATTTAAAAAAAAATAATAATAACTAGACATTTAGGTTTTTGTCCTTTGGACGAACACAGCTGTTACACGTTAATGACGTTGTGTTGTTTACAGTTAATGACCTTGACCTTAGATACTGGAGTATGCCATGAACTATTTCAACGGAGACTGATACTGAGGGTGAGGGTGTCTTGTTTTGTCCTGTTTGGACTGGAAGGAAAGGTCAAAGTGGGGTCGTGTTTGTGAATTTAATGTCAGATAAGTTGTTATGGTACAGGAGTCTGCATGAAATGATCTTGACCTTTGTTTTTGCAAGGTGTTTGTCCTTCGGACGAACACAAAGCTGTTACGATTCATAATGTGTGGTTTATTTGCATTTCATTCGTGAGGATTTTTGGGTGCAGTCAAAAAAATAATAAGAATTCCTCAGTACTATTTTTGTTCTAACATGTTAAAGAAACTTCATCGCATTGTTTTTGTACCCTAAAATATTGATTTTTATTAAAGCTTCCTGTTGACCCGGAAGTAGAGGTCATTATGAGGTCACGATACCACAGCGCACATTCACAGTACCCATTAAGTCTATAACTGCAAAAAGTTTAAGTATCAAGTGTATACTTCTTGAGTTATGGTTCAAAATGGATTTGCTAATTAAATATTCATGAGACTGTAAATGGAAACCGGATGACATCACGATGACGAAATTTAGTTTTTCATACTAAGTTTACAATTTGGTGTATAGTTTGACCCAATACAATAAACTTTAATTTTGAACCGGAAGTAGAGGTCATTATGAGGTCACGATACCACAGCGCACATTCACAGTACCCATCAAGTCTATAACTGCAAAATGTTTAAGTATCGAGTGTATACTTCTTGAGTTATGGTTAAAAATGGTTTGCTAATTAAATATTCATGAGACTGTAAATGGAAACCGGATGACATAACGATGACGAAATTTAGTTTTTCATACTAAGTTTACAATTTGGTGTATAGTTTGACCCAATACAATAAAGTTTAATTTTGAACCGGAAGTAGAGGTCACGATGCCACAGCGCACAGTCACAGTACCCATCAAGTCTATAACTGCAAAAAGTTTAAGTATCGAGTGTATACTTCTTGAGTTATGGTTCAAAATGGATTTGCTAATGAAATATTCATGAGACTGTAAATGGAAACCGGATGACATCACGATGACGAAATTTAGTTTTTCATACTAAGTTTACAATTTGGTGTATAGTTTGACCCAATACAATAAAGTTTAATTTTCGGCCCTTTGCATTGTACACTGTAATTTGCAACGCTAAGAACAATGGTTATGTCACTTTTAAAACCGGTCACTTGAGGGCGCTATACGCGAGTAAATCTATAATTTTTAAGACTTTGGACCTCATGTTTGATATCTGACGCACAAACTTCACAAAAATCTTACTTACATCGTTGTTGTCCCCTAAAATATTGATTTTTAGTCAGACTTCCTGTTGAACCGGAAGTAGAAGTCAATATGGGTCATTCTTTTGATGAACTATAACATGGATAAAATCCGAGAATATGCCACAAAGATTATCAATATCTGCCATGTGGTTCAGAAGATATGAATTGTTGATTAATGTTGACCTGGATTCTGGGTCTAATGAAATAAGCATGTATTCCATGTATTAAGAAGCCTTATCCATGGCAAGAAATCAAATAAAACAATGTCATTGTTTTTTATGTAACATTCAGCTGAATCATTACCTTTAAACTGTAAAATTTCCATAGAAAATAGCCATAAATAAGTACATCTTTTATAAGGAACACATGCTTACCTTGTTAGGATGGCCTAGGAGACAACACATTGTAATTTGAAGGATAACTGTAAAATGAACAGAAACAAACAATAATGAAATGATCTTCTGATTGTTTTATGTATTTATTTCTCTGTAACTGTTGAAAATACATGTTCATAAATAGTCTTTGTAAAGTTATTGTTTAAATGTGGCTTTTAGAGTTCATGTTGTAGATGAACTCAGTGACTGAAAATAATATTCACATGATAAGGTCATATTCGTGTTGCTGCTGCATAAATGAGCCAGTAATTTTCAGTCAATGTGTTTATCTTTAACAAGGACACCGATTCCATGCCCTGTAGAAAGTCTGCTCTGATTGTGGCAATACTGTCCCTTTAATATCTTTACACCAACTTGTGTTTATGGGATTGATGGTCAGTACTTGGGTTCAACTATCCTAAATGCTTGCATAAAATAACTATGACCTTGAATTGGATAATCTGACAAAATGTATAGCAAAGGCTGACAAGAGTGGGGATGTTTACTATGTTTACATAGCCCAACTCTCAGTAATATACATTTTACTAGATCACACAACAGATATTGTTTTATAATAACTACACGTGTGAGAATTTTGGTCTAGTCCAAAAATTTCCTGTGTACTATGATTGTTCTAACATGTTAAAAAATACCTTAAATTAGTTAGATGTGTGTTTTAAAGGTACTGAAAACAATTCTCATGAAGGTACAGACTTCTACAGATAGGATAGATCCATATAAATTAATTTGAAACATACATTAACTCCTTTTTGAAGAATCGACTTCAACTCTTGGCCATTGGATCGAAAAGTTATACAGACTCTGACACACCTCGTAGCAGTAGCAAGTGTTCTTTGGTTTCAATCTGGAGTAAAAAGGGTGGAAAACTTTATTTTACAAGTGTGAAGGATTAATACTTGTGTGTAGTTATGATACGATGGGCTGTAGACAATTACATGTACTATTTATACTAATTAAGATACATGTGTATTCAATATATACTGATAGTGTATATAATATTGGTGTGGTCCCCTTTAAGTTTTTCTAGATATTGAAATTCCTAAATTGTTATTCATAATTAAGGTTCTGCTAATACAAACTCAGCTTAGATGGTGATGATACATGCCTAAGAATTGATGGCCAATTAATCACTTATTCAATGTAAAAAGAAACAATAAACATTTTAAGCTTTCTCAATAGACCTTATGCATTGACGTCATCACGCCGCCATCTTTTTTAGAGGTAAAATGATGATGAAACAATGGAAAACGCACATTTATACACACGCGGTGCACAGATTGGGCCAATGAGCAACCTTCTTTTGACCTCTAGCCGAGGGCGCCCTACTCAAATGACGTCATGTGCATAAGGTCTATACATGCTTGCTAGGAATTGAGCGACAACACATATTTTAAAAAATTTGGTGAAATAACCAATAATGCACACCCCAACCTAATATTAGTTTTCCACACTAAATCTGCCCATAAAATGCTTTTATTTTCTCATTTTGTCTTTTTCTGTTCGGGGGGGGGGATAGATTCATCAAAAGTTAATTAATAATTGTTTGAGTGCAGAAAAACTTACATGATGTTCATCATCCACACCATTATAAGTAGTGTAAACTGTAGATGTTTTACCTACTACTACTAGTAACGTTAATAGTAGTGTAACATCCCCCATGTGTGTGTATTTTGTTAATAAAACAGCGAACAGATCATGTCCACATATCATGGTGACCCTCCATCCATATTTGTACAGAACAATGACATTGACAATGGTTGTACACATAGCTATACTACAGTCAACCCGTACACACATACACATTTACATGGCCAGCACACTAATGACAAAATGTTAACGTTAGTTTTGTATCGTCATTAGCTGTATACATGTATAATTAATGTGAAAGTTTACATACCTTCAAATGAAACAAAGTATTGAAGACCCCTTCCATTAACTGTGAAACGATTCTCCAACGATCATTGGGACGAAAACAAATGATATCGTATCGTCACATTTACAGACCTAACTTTCTAACTCAAAAATACACAACGTCAGTTTTAACACTCACGGACAAGTTGTGCATGAGAAACTCCAACTACAATTGCGTTATCAGACATCGTCATTTAAATAGACTCGATTAAGTCGCTCGATTAAGTCTGTGTGTGTATTATGTACGAAGATATTATGGAGAATCACTTCCGAATAATGTAGGACTTGGTCACATAGTCCATGTGTTTTGTACACAGATACAAAATGCGCTATAAATGATGTCATGATGACGTCACAGGACATTGCAGGCCAAAAGGCACATCTACAGTACCCCACAAATGTATAACTGAAAAAAAGTTTGATGATCGGGTGTATACTTCTTGAGCTATGCTGGTAACAAGATTGCCTAATTAAATATTCACGTGACTATAACTAAGCTAATTAATTAAGAATTTTAGTCTAATGACATTTAGAAACTACGTCAAGGCATAAGCTTCCATATGGTATATGATTTGATTCTTTCTGATATTCCTAAGAAGGACTTTTGCCACCAAGATCTCTCACACGTTAAGGCAATAGGGTTATGGTGGAAAGGAAGAATAATAATAATAAATAAATAAACAAATTGTAACCGGAGCTTTTGCACACCCAGGAATAATACACAGAATGCAAGTAAGGATACCGTGGACCAATAAACTTTAATGAAATCACAAATCGAGGGAAACTACAACCAAATGAAACGTCCAACCAAACAAAAAGAAAAAACCCCAACCAGCGACACTGGGTCTACAGATCACGGACCCACCATTTCGGCAACATGATAAAATCCGGTCTCTGGCTAAAACAGGTCATCAGCAGGTGGACGATGGTCTGTATCAGACATGTACTGTAATAGTCGAAGAACATCCTGACACAAAGACGAAACTACAATTAAGGCTCACAGACGTTCGCCTTCGCAACCGCCGTCACCAGCAGCGCGTTGGCAAGTCCCAGCCAGGCTCTAAATCGCCGTACCCGCTGCAACCCCCCCAAAATTGCCACCGGGCTAGACAAGGACGTAGGTGTTAGCCCTCAGTGGTGGCAAGACCCCTAGCTTTACCGCGTTTTATAACTCGGACTGAACATTCCTAAATGTAACACGAGAATGCAATAATAACACTACATAGCTAATATTAAGCAAACAAGATACAAAACGTACAACTACAATAAGGAAATTCCTTTCAACGTTGCGTCCATAAGGCCCCCCCCAAAAAAACATGTTTAGCGTCCTGCCTTTTTGAAAAAAGGAAGGAGGAGGGCCTTTTTTTTTTTTTTTTTTTTAAATGGCCGACTGTAAAAATGGTAATACGTTTTACACGTACGCTGGTTTCCGTGTTCTCTTTGTCTTTCAACACTTTTCTATTTGCTAGTCCTGAGTTCCTAGACGTAGAGAACCAGTTAATATTTCACACGGGGCGAACTGACACGCGTATGATAATCGACAACTTTATACACGGTGTGCTGAAGTTAAAAAAAATACGATCTTATTTATTTTAAAATTAATTTTTTTCGTCAGATCGTTAAAATGTATCCTTTTTTTTCGTTAAAAAAAAAGGAGGCGGCCTCTAAAAAGGAAGCGGGCGGGGACGCTAAACATGTTTTTTTTTTATTTGGCCTAATATAACCGACATGGTTGTATATTCCCCCGGTTACAAAATAAATAAATAAAGTTGTGCATTTTATATTATACAGAAAGGCTGTGCTTCTGAATTAATTTTGATATAGCAAACAAAAACAAAAAAAAACTAGACATTTAGGTGTTTGTCCTTTGGACGAACACAGAGCTGTTACGTTAATGACGTTGTGTTGTTTACAGTTAATGACCTTAACCTTAGATACTTAATGGAGTATGCCATGAACTATTTCAACGGAGACTGATACTGAGGGTGAGGGTGTCTTGTTTTGTCCTGTTTGGACTGGAAGGAAAGGTCAAAGTGGGGTCGTGTTTGTGAATTTAATGTCAGATAAGTTGTAAGGTACAGGAGTCTGCATGAAATGATCTTGACCTTTGTTTTTGCAAGGTGTTTGTCCTTCGGACGAACACAAAGCTGTTACGATTCATAATGTGTGGTTTATTTGCATTTCATTCGTGAGGATGTTTGGGTGCAGTCAAAAAAATAATAAGAATTCCTCAGTACTATTTTTGTTCTAATATGTTAAAGAAACTTCATCGCATTGTTTTTGTACCCTAAAATATTGATTTTTATTCAAACTTCCTGTTGAACCGGAAGTAGAGGTCATTATGAGGTCACGATACCACAGCGCACATTCACAGCATCAAGTCTATAACTGCAAAAAGTTTAAGTATCGAGTGTATACTTCTTGAGTTATGGTTCAAAATGGATTTGCTAATTAAATATTCATGAGACTGTAAATGGAAACCGGATGACATCACGATGACGAAATTTAGTTTTTCATACTAAGTTTACAATTTGGTGTATAGTTTGACCCAATACAATAAAGTTTAATTTTCGGCCCTTTGCATTGTACACTGTAATTTGCAACGCTAAGAACAATGGTTATGTCACTTTTAAAACCGGTGACTTGAGGGCGCTATATGAGTTTTATGGTGGACAGGTCTTAATAGATTTGTCAACTACCAAATTAAGAATTGTTGACTGGTAATGCACAGGCTATAGAAGACAGCCACTACAGGGCTTAAGTTGTCATGCTGGTGTAAGCATAGCTCAATTGAGGAACAGTTGATCAAAGTTGACAATTGGATGGATTTGGGGAAATTAAAACTTGAGGTAAAGGAGTGAGACACAAACAAAATCTGTAAAAAGTACAACTCTTCATTAAATATATAGAAAACTGTTTTAAAGAACTTACAAAATAAATAATAAGTGGGTCTTTCCACACTAATGGGTATACATATGATAACTATTGGAGTGTGACATGGGAGGGTCAAATAAAGACAACTATTTTGTCCTAATCTATTCCTGAACATTCCTTAGCATTTAATGATTGTGCATAACAAATAATAAGAAAATAATATTGGTACTTAAGAAATTACAGGATCATCTTTAAGACATGATGTTTGTAACATGGACAGACATTTTGTTTGAAAATCGACAGGAAAGTGATAATAGAATTAAATAATTACTCAAATGCTTTTTCATTTACATCCCTAACCCCTTTTGGATTGTTATGAGCCAAAACTAAGACATCTTCTGGGTATTTAAGAAATTAGCATGTGAAATATACCCCGTATGTAACGTGGACAGACAATTTGTGACAAATGTCTGTCCACGTTACAAACATAACATTTTGAAGATGATCCCCTGTTATTTGTTTAATACTAGGAGGGTTGTCTTGATTTTTGAAAAGCACAATCCTCAAGGCACATGGAATGTACACAGACAAACGTTATGAGTAAAAAGTACTTCATTTTATTATCAATGTCCCATGTTCCTAAAATGTCACACTTTTGTACATTAGTGTGGAAAGACCCAAATACATAATTTCGTAAGTTAAGATTGGTGTTAAAAGATAAGACAAAGTGTATGTCAGAGCTATAAGAAATAGTTTGCGTGGGTAGTGAACTCATTGTACAGTTATCCTTCAAATTACATTGTGTTGTGACTTCGTATAAGTTTGTAAGGCCATCTTAACAAGGTAAGGATGTGTTCCTTGTAGAAAGATGCACTATTGTGTTTCTTGAAGTTGTATGTGACTAAACAGGTAGTCGTAACAGCTAATTAAAGTTATTGCTTGAAGGTGGGCTTATCGTCACGATCAACAGGACATGGAATCAGAGTTCAAGTTCTAGTTTAACCCAGTGACTGAAAATAATACTCACATAATGAGGTCATATTCGTGTTGCTGCTGCATAAATGAGCCAGTAATTTTTAGTCACTGTGTTCATCTTAAACTAGGACGCCGATTCCATGCCCTGTTTGTAGAAAGTCTGCTCTGATCGTGACGATACTGTCCCTTTAACATCTTTACACCAATTCTGTTTATGGGATTGATGGTCAGTACTATCCCAATGCGTGCATACAAATAAATAGGTACTTTACTACTTAACGTTAATTTGTGCACAAACTGAAGATTTTTTTAGAAAACAAAAATTACAAAATACGGTTTAGTAATTCGAAAATAGCGGAATTCATGCTCAATTCCCTATAACCAATCTTCCCAAGCTTTCCCGGTTGATATCTGATCGTCGGAGTGAGTGAGTGGTTCAGTTTTCAAAGTCAGCTTTTGTTTTCAAAGACAGGAAAGTGATAATAGAATTAAATAATTACTCAAATGCTTTTTCATTTACATCCCTAACCCTTTTTGGATTGTTATCAGCCAAAACTAAGACATCTTCTGGGTATTTAAGAAATTAGCATGTGAAATATACCCCGTATGTAACGACGGTCACTGCTGAGTGCTAGTGGTTGTTCCGCCATATTGCTACTGGTTAAACTAACGATGTGTATATTGCTGCACTTACATGTACGTAAAACAATGGGACTTAACGTTACGAAAATGTCCGGCCCTCTTTTACTATTTTCCTTTTTGCTAGAAATGTATGCTATCATATGAAAAGAATGCTCACCGGTGACAGTTCAAATCAGCTTTTCATCCTCGTCGCCAATGTAATGGACTCATTGTAATTATCAAAATGAAACTGAAAGGAATCGGACGCACTCTGCTTTCATGTCATTTACTTAGGAATGAAATAACTACACAACGTGTGTACACGTTAGTAATGGTGCCTAGCTAGAGCAGCATCAGTTAAACATATGTAGGAGTTGAAAAACGGGTCCATAACGTGTATTATGTATACGTGTCGTGCACAAAGTAATTGGCCCTGAAGCCTGTTAGCAATGCAATAACTACACAACGTGTGTGGACTGGTATAAGGGATCTATGTATTATTATTGCGTTCAGACATCGTAATTAATTAGACCCGGTAACAAGTCCCACGTCATATCTGTTTGTGTATTATGTACAAAGATATATGGAGAATTACTGCCGAATAAGGAAGCGACTTTGTCACATCAACTTTGTCAGTGCATGTGTTTTGTACACAGATACAAAATGCGCTATAAATTATGTCATGATGACGTCACAAGACATTGAAGGCCAAAAGGCACATCTACAATACCCCACAAATGTATAACTGAAAAAAGTTTGATGATCGGGTGTATACTTCTTGAGCTATGGTGATAACAAGATTGCCTAATTAAATATTCACGTGACTATAACTAAGCTAATTAATTAAGAATTTTAGTCTAATGACATTTAGAAACTACGTCAAGGCATAAGCTTCCATATGGTATATGATTTTACTCTTTCTGATATTCCTAAGAAGGACTTTTGCCACCAAGACCTCTCACACGTTAAGGCAATGGGGTTTTGGTGGAAATAAAGAATAATAAAAAAAAAACTAGACATTTAGGTTTTTGTCCTTTGGACGAACACAGCTGTTACACGTTAATGACGTTGTGTTGTTTACAGTTAATGACCTTGACCTTAGATACTGGAGTATGCCATGAACTATTTCAACGGAGACTGATACTGAGGGTGATGGTGTCTTGTTTTGTCCTGTTTGGACTGGAAGGAAAGGTCAAAGTGGGGTCGTGTTTGTGAATTTAATGTCAGATAAGTTGTTATGGTACAGGAGTCTGCATGAAATGATCTTGACCTTTGTTTTTGCAAGGTGTTTGTCCTTCGGACGAACACAAAGCTGTTACGATTCATAATGTGTGGTTTATTTGCATTTCATTCGTGAGGATTTTTGGGTGCAGTCAAAAAAATAATAAAAATTCCTCAATTACTATTTTTGTTCTAACATGTTAAAGAAACTTCATCGCATTGTTTTGTACCCTAAAATATTGATTTTTATTAAAGCTTCCTGTTGACCCGGAAGTAGAGGTCATTATGAGGTCACGATACCACAGCGCACATTCACAGTACCCATTAAGTCTATAACTGCAAAAAGTTTAAGTATCAAGTGTATACTTCTTGAGTTATGGTTCAAAATGGATTTGCTAATTAAATATTCATGAGACTGTAAATGGAAACCGGATGACATCACGATGACGAAATTTAGTTTTTCATACTAAGTTTACAATTTGGTGTATAGTTTGACCCAATACAATAAAGTTTAATTTTGAACCGGAAGCAGAGGTCATTATGAGGTCACGATACCACAGCGCACATTCACAGTACCCATCAAGTCTATAACTGCAAAATGTTTAAGTATCGAGTGTATACTTCTTGAGTTATGGTTAAAAATGGTTTGCTAATTAAATATTCATGAGACTGTAAATGGAAACCGGATGACATAACGATGACGAAATTTAGTTTTTCATACTAAGTTTACAATTTGGTGTATAGTTTGACCCAATACAATAAAGTTTAATTTTCGGCCCTTTGCATTGTACACTGTAATTTGCAACGCTAAGAACAATGGTTATGTCACTTTTAAAACCGGTCACTTGAGGGCGCTATACGCGAGTAAATCTATAATTTTTAAGACTTTGGACCTCATGTTTGATATCTGAACACAACTTCACAAAAATCTTAATTACATCGTTGTTGTCCCCTAAAATATTGATTTTAGTCAGACTTCCTGTTGAACCGGAAGTAGAAGTCAATATGGGTCATTCTTTTGATGAACTATAACATGGATAAAATCCGAGAATATGCCACAAAGATTATCAATATCTGCCATGTGGTTCAGAAGATATGAATTGTTGATTAATGTTGACCTGGATTCTGGGTCTAATGAAATAAGCATGTATTCCATGTATTAACCATTAATGGTTGAGCTTCAAGACAAACAACGAACATTGGTCAACTGTCATTAATAATAATAATAATAATGTGTGGACTTATATAGCGCACGTATCCACCAACTAAGTGGTGCTCAAGGCGCATTATATCATTACCCCTGCTCATAAGGCTCATAAATCATTCCATCTCGGCTCCCTGGGAGTACAGCTCAGTGCTGCCATTACAGCGCATAGAGGGCTAATCAACCAACTCTGCCGTCACAGGTACCCATTTAACCCCTGGGTGGAGAGAAGCAATTATGGTTAAGTGTCTTGCTCAAGGACACAAGTGTCACGGCCGGGATTCGAACCCATATTCTGCTGCTAACACCAGAACTTGAGTCCGGTATAAGCTAGACCGCTCATACGACACTCCACATTGAAGATTATATACATCGATTATGTTAAAAGAACAAGGCGCAACCACTGGGGGGTCGGGGGTCACGACCCCCTACTTTATGTGGACCTCCCAACTTCTGGAACATTTTGGTATTTATGTATACATGATCCTAGTAATGTCATTCATGACATCACAATTATACAACACTTCCATCAACACGCTGAAATACGTGATATTGAACCAAGACCCAGCTGCTAGTGGCGTGCTCCTTCGCTCGCCAGATCACTTTGCTATTGGCTGCTTGGGACCCCCCCAACTTTCAACACGTGGTTGCGCCCTTGTAAAGAAAGGTATACGACATTGAACATTAACAAATCATTATTTAAACAATTACTTGTTGTAAATTTGGAACACGTATCAATAATTCTGAAAATGATTTCGTCTGAAGTGCTCACATCATTGAGAAACAGGAATTATTATGTCTCATGTACAAAAAGGTTAGAGTCCAGCAACTTAGTTATCTGTTGTTATCTCAAAAACATGAGCACCTATTGTGATATTTTCACAGGTAATTTTATGATACATTTATTGAAAACAAGAGGGTCGAAATGAACGCACTTACCAAAATACCAATATTGCATCATGGAGGAAGGAAATTCCTTCCTCCATGATTGTACATTCCCTTTTGTTACTCATTCAAATACCAACTCAAAATTACTCGAACGTATATTGCACCATAATGTAAATGATCTTGCTCACAACTTCCAGATCCAATGCAATGGCGCCCCCAATACGAACTGTATTTTTTTTATTTATTATTTTTTTTAAAGTAAAGAACAACGATGGGGTTCTTTAGATATCTCTCTCCCAGGGTGTGCAGGGTACCGAGGAGATCATCACGCCAGTTTGCCTGACGTTTCAGTCTCCCCAAAGCCTGGTCGACATTCCAACTATATTATAACTTTCTGCCGAAATTTGCTTTTTATGGTTGTGTACAACTTTTTTGACAATGTGATTTAACTGCATGGCCGCTGTCTTACGCTAATCAAAGGCTATTCCCTGACATTTAATAAGCCAATCGGAGACAACTTGGTAAATTCTAGGTAAAACTTGTAGCTTTGCATGGTGAGGATGATAAGTAAGACTAATTGCGGTGACACCATGTGGAATCTCAATTGAGTAGTAATTAGTTCTGAAAAGAACTGGGGGTACAACTCGACGTTTCGATCAGTATGCTCTGATCGTCCTCAGGAGAATGCCGGACTCTGGAAAATGCTGCTGCTTAAGTAGGCTGCTGGAGGATCATCCCCTGCTGGAGGATTAGTTCGTTGGGGCGCGCAGGCGGGAAACTGTGAGACTATGAGACTAGGATCCTAGGGATTGGGGAGAGGTGTGTGCTCACTGAACTGAATCAGTTGTTAACAAGCACAGGGGAAGGAGGTGGTTGACTTAGGATATAGGGGATCCCTCAGTCTGGGGTTTGGTTGTGGACTTTGGATATAGAAGATCCTTCAGTCTGTAGTATGGTCGCCAAATGTCGCTGATGAAGAAACCGATGTCCTGTGGCACAGTGTCGTGTTTGACGATCTCGATGGCCTCTCTGATGCGTCTGGGGGTGCCCTGCGTCGTTGGGGGTGATGAGTTGGGCTGCCAGCCAGTCGAGTTGGTGGTCCTTGATGTGCGAGTGCTTGACGATGGCGGACTTCTCGAAATCTCCTCTGCGGCCGTGTGCTCGGTGTTCCTTCAATCTGATGGGGAGGTTGCGTTTTGTTTCCCGATGTACACCACCGCACTCACAGGGGATCCGGTGAACTCCCGCTCTGTTGTTTGGGTCCGGTTTGTCCTTGTGGGTATGTAAAGTCCTTGGAGTTTGCTGGGGGCTGAGTGGAACACATCAATGCCTGCTTGTCCGGAGGATGCGTTGTAGTTTGTGAGACGTCGAACCTAGATGGGGAGACAAGCAGAGGGTTAGATCACTTACCTTGCTTTTGGAGTTTGGAACCGGCTTCGCTGTGCTGATCTTGTTGGGATTGTAACCGTTGCGTTTGAGGGTAGTTCGGATGTGCTGTAGTTTCTTGGGAAGGCTGTCCTTGTCACAAATGTTGTAGGCGCGTTGTACGAGCGTACGGTTGACCGATGACTTGATGCTTGGATGATGGAAGGAGCGCTGGTTCAGGTACCGATCTGTGTGCGTGGGCTTTCTGTAGACGTTGTGGTGTAGGGAGCCATCTGGGTTTCTGGAAATCCCGACATCAAGGAACGCGATCTTGTCATCTTCTTCCGTTTCCATGGTGAACTTGATGCTCGGGTGTTGCTGGTTTAGATGTTGTAGAAAATCCTGGAGTGTGTCTCTGCCGTGTGGCCAAACCACAAAGGTGTCATCCACGTATCGGAGCCACAGCTTGGGTTGGAGGTCGGCCATCGAGATCGTCAAACACGACACTGTGCCACAGGACATCGGTTTCTTCATCAGCGACATTTGGCGACCTATACTACAGACTGAAGGATCTTCTATATCCAAAGTCCACAACCCCAGACTGGGGGATCCCTATGTCCTAAGTCAACCACCCTCCTTCCCTGTGCTTGTTAACAACTGATTCAGTTCAGGTGAGCACACCTCTCTCCCCCAATCCCTAGGATCCTAGTCTCATAGTCTCACAGTTTCCGCCTGCGCCCCCAACGAACTAATCCTCCAGCAGGGGATGATCCTCCAGCAGCCTACTTAAGCAGCAGCATTTTCCAGAGTCCGGCATTCTCCTGAGGACGATCAGAGCATACTGATCGAAACGTCGAGTTGTACCCCCAGTTCTTTTCAGAACTAATTACTACTCAATTGAGATTCCACTTGGTAAATTCTATCATTCGTTTTGTTTAATTACGAAATGCAATGTTAGTGCTGTTTAAAATGAACTACAAATTAGCTTATATAGG
Organism: Zoroaster sp. YZ-2022; assembly: GCA_029582265.1. NCBI lineage: Eukaryota > Metazoa > Echinodermata > Asteroidea > Forcipulatida > Zoroasteridae > Zoroaster > Zoroaster sp. YZ-2022. The sequence goes on from CM055822.1 coordinate 34,703,650, forward strand.
CCTATACATGTACATGTATATAAAAATATACTGTTAGCTATATGGGTAAACTATAATCAAACTAATATAATCATTCAATATATAAATATATCATCTTGCATAAAAAAACAGATATGCGTAATTAATGTCATTATACAGTATTCAATAATCATCATAACTAATATCTAGTTTAACTTGAAATAAATTAACAAAACGAAAATATCCACAGGGCACTTAATTTGGCTCACAGTAGAACTAATGTAGTACAGTACTGTTGCAGAGATATCGAAGTTCAGAAGTTTCAAAAACGTGAGACGAATTTCTGAAATCCAGAAAAAAATATTAGTTTAACCTCATGTGAAAGAAATGTTTATAATGAGCCCATATCTAAAACAAGCTTACTTAATATACAGAAATATATTTCTGTTGTTCATCTTGCAATATTAAAGATTCAGTTGTAGAACGTTCTACAACTATATTTGTAACATATGTCATCAGTATTCAATATTTATCAGAACTAGATATCTAGTCAACAGTTGTCAGTAGTATATCCTTGCCCACAGGGCACTTGATTTGGCCCACTGAATAACTTGTTCTAATTAAATATGACAAATTCCAAAAATCCAGGAAAAATGATAATTTCTTGAATTTTTTTTGTGAAAGAACATATTCCCAATCTAATTCATTAATTGTCATACCCATGAGGTTTCAAAGTGCTTAAAGTACTCATTTGGGGTATGATCCTATCTTCAGTTCTGATATCTATACTACTCAAAACAATTTAGGGAACATAGATTTTAACATCAAATATGTTTGAAATGTTCCATGAACCAGGATTTTCATTTGCAAGATCCCCTCTCTCTTTCAGTAGTCATGTCATGAAACGTGTAATCACTACATGCATCCTTTATCATCTGTTTCATTGTGCAGTTGTTTCTCATAAATTCTGTGAAACATTGTGTTTATCTGAAATAAATGATCTTGCTTTAACTGAGATTATTCCGGTGTTCCCTAAATTGTTTTGAGTAGTATATAACAAACAAAAATGATCAAGAAAATAAAGAAGCCAACATTGAACGAAATTCTCAATGGTTGGGGGAAATGAGGCGGGGAGGAGGGCGGGGGGGGAAACAGTGGTGTTTCAAGCCAGATGTGCATTATTTTCTAATAGACCTAATGTGTGACAGTTTAATTTGCAGACCGCGTGAGATTTGAGGCTTAGTGCGTGAGAATTGGTCCAAATGCGTGTGTCACACGTAATTGATTGATATTGGCATCTCTACTGTTGACGCAACAATAGTTACACCATTGGTAACAATAATAATAATAATAATGTAGATTTATATGGCGCACGTATCCACCAAACTGGTGCTCAAGGCGCATGACATTATTACCCCTGCTCATCAGGCTCCTAAATCATTCCTGAAACCATCTCAGCTCCCTGGGGAGTAGACAGATCAATTGCTGCCATTACAGCTCATAATGGGCTAATCAAACACAATAACCAACTCTGCCCTCACAGGTACCCTTTTACCCCTGGGTGGAGAGAAGCAATTATGGTAAAGTGTCTTGCTCAAGGACACAAGTACCCCAGTCGTGGTTGGGAGTTCGAACCCCATTCTGACGACTCAGCCATGGAACACAAATCCGATACACTAACCGCTCGACCATGGCACCCCGTAACAATAGTAACAGTTATAATATTAATAATATTCGTCACATGAGATAGTAAAGACAAAAACACTACCGACATTTTAAGTACAAAATTGCGATATAATTAAAATGTCTATTATTACATATATCAAAACAGCAAAGGCTCATCTATACAAAGCTTAATGTATTACTAGCAGTATTTAAGTAATGATAATATACAGCTTGATGTTGCAGGCAGGAAAAGAAACAAGTGTTCATTAAGCTAGCTTCTATATGTTCATAATGTTCATCTCTGTAGATATATTTATTTATTGTACCGGTACATCTACTTGTTTTGTTTCATACCTCTAATTAACTCTTGTTTCGTCATCTTTATTTTACTCTTGATTCGTTATGTACAGGTTCTGTTTTACATTGATGCCTAGTCTTGGAATGGAAATCAAGTGAATAGAATTGAATTGAACAATGTGTTGTTGTGCCGAGCTATTGTATTTCTTTAAAAATATCTCAACAAAATTGTGTGTAAGAGTTCTAGTACTCGTACTCATACTCGAGTACATATTTTGTACTTGTAGGCCTACTCATACTCATGAAAAAGTATTCGACTATAACTATAAAGTTGAGTACCCATATTCGTACTAGAGTACAATTTTCTATACTCATACTCGTACTCACTTGCACCCATTGTCGAACAGTGATATTGAATTAATGAAGCATGGACCTATTTTCTTGGGGCAGCACAGAGCATCAGAGTCTTTGGAGCAAGGAATCCCATTTTTCCAAGGGTGGGTGGAATCTAGTGAACATAAGGACATAATGGTTTAATGTAATTCATTGTCATATTTACCCCAGTATATGAATGACATATTGAGAACCAATTTGAAAAAAAAAAATGTTGGAACACTAATTCATCTCACACAACACCCCTGCGCCCTGACTCAATGTCTGCAAAAAATTCTCAACATTGTACAGTGGTACTGGAGTTAGTGTTCCAACTAATTGAGACAATTAGTTTATGAAATGGAAGCTTCAGTGGCTGTGTTTATGCGATAAAATAATTTCGATGCCACAGGCCATTTTCAATTTTTCAGAATCCTTCATGTTAAGGGGGGGGGGGGGTGTACCATCGGTACTTACCCAAAAAGAAGCTGAGAGAATTATTATCTTAAAGCAATACTTGGTTGTAAGATGCTAATGGTATCAAACATCTTGAGAAGTTACTCTGTCTGACATTTTCAACAAAACAGTAATACAAATTCAAATCTGAACTGATCAGCTGATGATTCAGTTTCACATTGAACACAAATAATTTGAATGCATTTGAACTATTTTCTCCTTATAACCACACAACGTAATAAGCTGAAACTTTGGTTTCTGAACATATCTCTTGTTTCCTTAAGAAGTCCCAGACATGTTACACTGCATTTCGTGCATCATTGAAATCTTACCTTGGTCTCTGAGCAGACGTCAAATCGATATTGCTGCAAAACACGCACCAGTGCCATCTTGGCTTCCATCAGAGCAAAACGCATGCCAATACAATTACGAGGACCGAAACCAAAGGGCATGTAAGTGCAGGGTTTAATGGAGTCTTTGTTCTCGGCACTGAATCTGTGTTACAAATTGTATTTATACAAAAAAAGGCAAAGTTATAAATGTATCTCTAAGGCCACACAAAAAAATGTCTTCAGTTTCTGGTCAATGGGCACGTCGCCCCAAACCCGTGCACCGGCATTTTGTTGTTTTCTATTATTAGCTTATAATGATGTCCAATTGCAGCTAATTGCTGCATTGATTGGAAATTCTGCTGCATTGTGTTTTAAATGACTTTTTTTCACAAAGGTGTATGAACATTTGCATGATTTGTGTGGCCTCTCTTAGCTACCATACTTTATGTAGAATTTAATCTGGTTCAATAACCGCGTATACATGTATTCACGTATTTCACTGGTTGGCAAAAAAAAAAAGGAAGACGATTACCCTGCCCCCCAAAAGAAAAGTGCGTCGATGTACCGATTTTTGAAAGCCAAACCTACACTAAGGACTACCAATCTGGAGGAGACTTGGGGCTTTGGTCTAAATGACAAATCAGGCAAAATACTTGGATGATTGGCAGCCATGCAGAAAAGTTTGCAATGTGATGCAACCACCCCAGCCTATATCCCTGGACTATTTTGAATGTTGCCACTACACGGGGAATTACTGCCAAAACTTTTCCCCACGCGGTGGCTTGGTCAAATTAAACAAAGGTGGAGTCGTCATGATTATTCATGAATACCTGATCCCCAGTTAAGTGTACCTGCATTTAGGTTAACTTGTTTCAGTTAGGCGTATGGTCGCTGGTGGATACCTGGGATCCCCAGTTGAGCGTAATTTTAGTTTGGGTTAACTGCGAAGACTGTTTGGGTGACACCATGTGAAATTCTCTTTTGAATGGTAATAGTTCTGAAAAGAACTTTTGGTTACAATTAATTTTAATTACCTCAAATTACCGAATTTTTCATGGTGTTGCTCCCAAAAATCTTTTTATCCTTGTCAAAAAACTTTTTAGTTTCTTAAAACTACCGTTTAGTTACCCAAACAGAATTTTCACATAATAAACTTCACGTTTCCAAGTAAGAATAATTGCGGTGACACCATGTGGAATCTCAATTGAGTAGTAATTAGTTCTGAAAGAACTGGAGGTACAACTCGACGTTTCGATCCAATAATTTCTGATCGTCCTCAGAACTTCTTTCAGACTTACACGGTCGCTGGGTGGATACATGCGCAGTGCCTCATTAACCACCATGTCAGATAACTCCATCTTAGAGATGACATCTTGGTTATCTCTAGTGGGGTGATATCATCAATTTCTGCATGGGTTTCTCTTGTGCATCTTGGTTTGTGGCCAGTGGTATGCAGCAAGCTCAATAAGAGTATTAGTCGTTTCATACCAGCCAGGAAGAATAAGACTGCCTATAAATAGTCACCAAAAATATTGTATTTTTATGGAGTTAAAGGTATAATCTATACAAAGTGTTGTTTCTGTACTTAGCTTGCCTAGTTTGCAAATGATAGTTTCTCATATGTGTGGCAGTCCAGGAAAACCGTCGTGGAATCCCCCACGCACATTTTGATTTATGCCGTTTACGTAAAAATTGACCATAGTGTCATTTTTTGAGATTTTGGTTCAAAATGGAAGTTGTTGTCTTTAAATTTTCTCTTAAAATTTTTTTTAGGAAAATCAAAATATAAAAATGTTTTTTTGGGGATGTTTTGAACCCAATGCATTTAAAATAATTAGAAGATTAAAAATTCACTCTAAAACAATGCACTTTTGGCCGACGCTCATGAATTCTCCAAAGCACCCCCTATGAATAACCCATCAGTAAAGCTCTACACTAGTCCTGATCCTGTCCTATTAATTTAGGGATTTTGCATAGCCAACTTTGAAGCCTAATTTCTCCGTTTGTGGGTTTGAATAAAACCATCTCTGAAGTCATAACTTTAGTTGTGGTTTGAATATTGAGCTCATTAATACTGTTATGAAGGATCAGTAAAGGGATGTTATTTAACTTAACCCTTTAAGCTCCAGGCCTGTTTTGAGTGAATTTTGTTATTTGTAAAAAAAATTCTGCCTTATATCCCTTATATACCATTGAAAAGCACATATGGGCTACATTTTTATCAAAGTTTTGACCAACCTTTTGGAAAAAAAAGCGTAAAAGATGTTGTGAAATTGATTTATTCATGGACGCCGGCGTCCGATATTCTGAAAACAGGGCTAGGTTTAAAGGGGGTTTCCTGGACCGCCACAAAATTACCAGTAATGTATGCTTTATGCAAATTACTTGAGCCATGACTGCAGTAATGTATGCAGTTGGCAAATTACCTGAAACCATGACCTCAGTTATATAAGTTTTACACAAATTAGCTGAGCTATTCATGCCATGCTTATGCAAATTGCTGACATCTCAGTAACTGTGCCATTTCGTAATGAGTAATACCTGCAAATTACCTGTGCCATGGCCTCCATAATATATGCTTTATACCATTACCTGTACACATGGCATCATCAGCTGACAGAGCCTTACGTTGTATAGCGCCCTTATTGCCCTTCTTCTTCATAGAGTGCGTGGTCTCTTCATCCTCATGTTCAGTGTCATTGTGGGCATTCAACATCAGGCTGGAAACTATCAATATGCTATCAAAAGTTCAATCAATATTAATTCTATAAATTTCAACATATTTAACTTGCTGAATCTTCTGGTCCAATATCGCAGTGTTGAATCAACATTTTAAAAGTTCGGTCAGTGACAATTCGTTGGATTAACTTTTTAAAGTGTTGAAAAAACATTGATAAAAGTTATAACACGACTCCGTGTTAATTCAACCTTGCATTTAACTTCATAACGTGTTGCCACTCACCGAACTCTTAAAGTTGATTCAACACTTGAGTTTAAATGTACGTAACCGGGCACGTGCCCAAAGGGTCCCAATTGATTCTGAGCCCCTGCCTTTTTTGCCTAGTATAAAAAGGGCACCCCTTTTTAGCCAAGGTTTTTTTTTTTTTTTTGAATAGTTATTAATGGTTTCCTTTTGCGCATAGACTGCCCTGCCTAGTTGAAAGATGTCCAGGATAGAATAAAATTAGAATAAATATTAGGTCAGCAATGCCCTTACTATTCCTGTGCACAGGCCATGTGCCCCTCCGCGAAACTAGATTTCACGGATAGCCGCGCGCGCCTATACGTCTTTGATAGGCGGGTACGCTGTCCATAAACACGAAATTGACATCCCGCTCCACTCGGACCTATGTCTTACAGTTAGCCTACTTCAAACAACTACTACACTTACTTCATTAGGTGAGTAAGCTTTTTGGGGCCCCTTACATGTTCATTTTCGGTTTTGTATTTGGTGCACTTTATGATTGTTTTACAAATGGGCGGAGCTCCGTTTTCTTGTGCCAAATATCAGGTGATATGGCCGTTTAATTTATGCTCGTTTGAGACCAAGGGGATAATTAGACTTGGTGGACTTGGTCCCTTGACTATAGGCTCACTCCACCAGATCAGATTGTAAATGAAAACCCAGTCATCAACATAATCTGATCTGATTGTAATCATTAAAAACCATATTATACGTTTTATTAATAAATAAACGCCTTTAAATTTTTTTTTAGCGCGCTATGCGCCTCACGCCATGGAATTACACTGCCCTTTCAGACTCTGAGCCCTGCCCTCTACCCCCTGTACGTCCCTGTACGTAACCGTGTATTACTCCTTTTGGGAATTTAACCAACTTCAATACAGCATACAAATTTTGCAAAATTAATACAACCACATAGTAGTGTATGCCAACATTTCATAACTTCATAATAAAAGGGCCAGTACGTCATCTACGTTTCCAGTGATGTACCAGTGCTCATGTCTTCGTCTGCAGACTTTAAAACATATGGAATAGATGCTTTTCTCTTACCGAACACCACGATTTCTACACAACAATCGTAAAAATAACTCTAAAAATGTTATATATTAAACTTCTGTCTATGTCTACTGACCTAATATAGATGTACCTTGTTTTTTGGTTGATGGGTTTAATCAATGCATAACATAACTGAAAAGCACTCTTAGAGCGCCAACCTCCAGGCTGGGCAGAATTTCACTGGCAAAAATCCTGGTCGTAAATTCCCTTTTGATTATGCTTTGCATAAATAAATTTTAGAAATAAAATAAATAAACTAGAGCTGAATTAGTGTTTGGTTTTAACAAACACCTCCGGTGTTCAGTGCACTTCAGATCAATGAAAAGATGAGTGAGCGTCACAATCATTTTTGGAAATGTCAAAAAAATATGAAATTTTACCTTCAGCCCAACAAAAGTAATAATTGGTCTCAACTTTGCAAATATGGTTTTCTCTTCAGAAAGTTTCAAACAAAACTCCTTACGGCTGTACATGAATGTGAGGTCCAGTTTGGCGTGCGAAACTCGACTTAAGGGTCTGTTTGCCTAATACATATCGGATCTCGATCACCAAAAGTCCCATACGGTTTATACAGTTTACTGATCCGGATCCTGTATATTTGCTGATCTTGCTTGCTTTTAGTAGATATATGTGCTAGATCAAGATGGCGCAAACAAAATAACAAGATCAAAATCATTACAAAATTCAAATCATCATAAATAATCTTAAACCCTTTTTGTAACAATTTATTTGAAGGCCAAAAATAAATGTATTGCTATCATTAACAGTTTGTCAAAACAAAATCAATTTAGTGGATGGATTCTGCCATGGGCACAGTTCAGCTGTGAGTCTGGTACCGAAAAGCCGTGTTTGTGGGAAAAGACCGTGTGCGCAAAAGGGCAACACATAATACATGTGCAGAATAGTGCTTTAAAAATACTTTTTTACTTAAGCTTCTGGTTTGGGCAGACCGGAAGGCCTTAGATAGGGTCATGTCTGTGAGAAGAAAAAAAATAAAATTCAAAGAATTCGAGACCAGGGTCTCAGACGTGACAGCCGTACACTAACCCGCTAACCAATGATTCTTGAAACTTGACAAAAACATTAAGTAATGTACAAGATAAATAGGTCATTAGTGTGCGCCCATCGGTTCTGCTTACTTAATGATCGCAAAATAACGTTAATGTTAGATAACATTAAAATAACCTTTCCTTAACTTAGAATGGATCTTCATCAAAATCGATTGGTCCGTGTAGCAAACTTAACATATCAGCCAAATTTCATCTGAATCCGTAGAACTTTTGAGGGTATCTTGTACGAACTGCCACACTGACAACCTTACGGATTGAGTTTGTGGGTACCACCACAGTTCTCCTATTATCCCTTTCTTTGAAGTTTCTCTCGTGGGTACGGAAACAAAGACCAACTTTGGGGGTACCATTGTCCCTATTCAAAAGCCCCACAAGTGGCCTCACACACACACAGTGATTACGCTTCACCACCAGGCACCTTCGGTGGCGGAGGTGTAGTTACTAATACTGGGCTGGCTACGGTTGTTTCATTCAAACATCAGCAGGTATGTTTTCCCAGTTGAATAAAGTTGCATGCATCACCACGAAACCCTCATCCCCCTCTTCTTTGGAATACGGCGCAGCCTCTGTAACCTCCATGAAAAACGCTATCATTTTCGATCAAAAGGTCAAATTTTGGGAAATTTAAGATGGGAGCCATAGATGGAAAAGCAGCTGTAAAGAAAATATTACAATCATAAGTTTGACACAAAATTGCCAGTGAAATAGTAAAAAACACATTTATGTTTAAACGCACCACTTTATAAACGGCTGTATACTCCCCCAAGGATTTAAGGAGACTTGTGACTCTGACTCAAGTCCAACTAAAGTCAAAGTGCCTCCGGACTCAAATTGACCCAACAACTCAGGGCTCGATTCTTGGGTTCAGACTCCGGACTTTTGGAGTAAACTAAAACTTTCTAGATAGCATTTGTTTTCCCTTCTTCCAGGTAAAATGTCAAATTTAAAATTGTTTAAAGTCAAAAGAAAAGGTGATATATCTTCAAGACTGGTTGAAAAAGAATGATTATTGCCCAATATTGGGGATAATTTTTTTGAGCTTTCCAAACCAAAGGATATTGCGATTTGTTAGATTTCCATTATTGTTCCATTATTATTACATATTTTGAAGTGTTTATAACTTTTGAACAAAGCATGAACGCAGGGTTGAACAAGCTAAAAGTCAAATACTTCTTTTGCATTCTTAACAAATGGATCATCCTTGTTCTGGGGTTAACTTTCAGACCAAAACCACACCTGGCAATGGCGTCCCATGGTGAAGGCACCGAACAACCTGTAAATAAAAAATTTTGTCAATAAGTCTTTACCACAGGATTTAGGCCGGTGGGGGCATGGCCTGAGAAGTTAATGGAATTAAAGCTGAGGATAGGGTTAATTGTCACTCATGAACATGACCTTTTATCCACAGACACAGTGAAACAGCACAGGGGTGGGGCAGGGGTTGTGGGGGAAACCAATTTTGCGCTGACAAAAATGCTGGTTCTAACCAATAATTATAGTCGTGACCAATTTTGGGAAGGGGTTACACATGGGAAAACAAAGTGAGGGGGCACATGAGAAATGTTTTAGAAATTAAATCCTTTCAACCTTACTTCAATTGTTTAATTTGGTAGTATATATGGCAATTGAAAACTGATATGGGGTTTTGTTCATCAGAACATATGTTTTACTTGAGGATAAAAATAATTCAAAATTGTATTGTCAAAACAATTTTGAAGCATGGGGTTTTACAGTAAATATGTACTAAAATTAATCCGTCATCAATTTGTTTTGCACCCGTTTTCTGTTAAAGCAAAGCTTTTGACAACTACATTGCTGAAATATGTCATTATCACAGTATTGTGTGTTTTCCTCTCAAAAGAAATTATCAATGTTCCAATGAAAACACAATTTCTGGAATTTGCAGTGTGTTCCAATGAAATTACATTTAATTCACTTACAATTCACTGATCTAAACGAACGGTAACAAAAAACCGGTAACTTATTTTTTTCACAATCAGCACTTTTCCCTCCTTCCTGTGCTTTTCGAGCTTGTAACCAACGTATCACAACATTCATTGATTAGGCAGCAGACATCTAAAGAGACCACAACAAAACACAACAGAAAAAGAATTACGTGTATTAGAAAATGTCAAAGAGTGGGGTATTAAGAATTGATGGGGAATTATCAACTTAATAACTTGATGTTAAGTTGGTAAAGGCTACTAATCATCCGAACCTTGTATACAACTTGTGGCTTGGACTCTGACTTGAGTCACCATGTACAGATACAAAGACTCGGACTCGACCTGGCCATGGAGACTCAGACTTGGACTCAAGCAATTGTGTAACTTGGACTCCAGGAAAAAAAAATGGCCTGTTTTAAAATAAATAATTTTAAACCCAGTGTCTCCATACTTTTATTTCTGAGCTCCAAACCACCACACATACGTGACTTTGTTCGGTAAAAAATATATTCCATGTCCAAAAGCCCCCCAAACTATATACTGCATCATGGGGTCTTAATTCTCTTTGTGAAAAATTTCTGTTATCTCACTACGGGGAAATTTAAACCTACCCCCCTTCAAAAGTGGTGGAAATTTCAACTTTTAGCTCCATTGGACCAACGGTTTCGAGCTACAGCTGACCATTTTTGCAGTTTTGTGGCCAAAAAACGGGCGTGACCACCTATTTTAAAATGACCATATATGTCTAACCGGTGGGCCCAAAATTTTTATTGGCGTCTTTGGAGAAGTTAATGTACATAAGGGAATCCCCAAAATTTGTCATTATTTTTCATGTAGGAACAATTTAAAATTGGATGACCTGTTGACCTTTACTTTGACCTTGAATTTAACCCTTGTGGACCATGTGACCTGAGATGAACTCGGGTGAAAATTATGCTAACATGTTTTCTACATAATATCATACATATTTCTACATAATATCAAAAATTGAGGTATATTTTTGTTTGCACTTTCAGCTCTTCTCAAAGGGTTTGGCATACATGTACATGTACTGTGATACAAAGAGCACTGTGACATTCCTACATGTATGCAGTATGTACATGTACTATGTATACACATGCACTTGTACATGTGTACGATATCTGTTCAACAACATAGTCCTTGTTGCAACCTGATTGAGAATGAATTAACTACTTTTTAAAGTGGACAACATATTCAATGATCATCAATCTAAAGATTAATAATTTACCATGTTTTCAATTATCAGTTTGATTAGATAGACAAGGAGCCATCACGCCCTCATTTGTCAAACTTGGTCCTCCTGCTCATGAAAATTTCATTTCCCCATTTCATATCCCCATTCTGATTTTCAACTATAATATACACTGCTCAAAATAAATATAGGACTCAAAAGTATTTCTTGGTCCATTTGGTCGTGTGAGGACACAAAGCAGTTTTGGTGGAAGTAAAGTTTTAAAGGGTTTACTACTGCAACATTTTAAACACTTTTCACGTGTTGTGCATGTCTAATGACGGTTCCCAAACTGGCGGATCATTATGATAAGCTAGAGCGCATGAAAATGCAGAGTAACAGGTTGAAGTACTCAATATCAACGTGGCAAATATGCCCTTGGTTCTTCATGTGAAACTCAGCAATTGACTTCAGTTAGGATATTGTTGCAGCACCCGGACTCGCACACATTCTGCACAACGCCACTCTCATGGACGGTACGGTGTTCCGGATCTGGCAGCTTTGGTCGAGGTTGTTCCACTCATCCTGTAGAGAGAGCTGCTGTCAGGTTGGCAACGTTCCCACGGAGGGGTGTGACTTCTGACTCTGTCACTGAGGGTGCTAAATGTTCTCCAATGGGGTTAAGGTCTGGGTCACTCTATGCCCCAGACCTTTCGTCCTCTAATGATGAACATTTGAGGTCTCAGTAACATCTACTGAATGGGTTGGGGCGCCGCGCGGAAAAGCTAAGCTGATTAGCCGGGTTTGATATTGAGTACTTCAGCACCTGTTGTCTGACCTAAACCTGATATCGCCTGCCGCGATCGCGGTTGCGCTCATTATATGCTTATGCGCTGCTAAATCTGTGTTCGCGCGCGTAAATACTGTCCCTGCTCACTGTAGCCTCTTGGTCGTGAACTGGTCATCTTTAGTCTTCAGAAATCTGATACAAACGTATAATCACCGAATTTATTACGAAACTAGACTTCAAAAATTGGGATGATGATTCCAGGCAGGTTTCGAGTGTGTTTCTAAAACCGAACCACACACTCTATAAATAGATAATATGGGAAATTGTTTATTGACTTTTTTTTCACAGAGCTGGTTTATTTTGAAATGAAGTTACCCCCTTAAAAGAGACTGGGATTTAAACCCCCCAAAAAGTCATTGTTATAACGGTGAATTTCCAATTCTTTTTTTGGTCTCTAAGAGGTGAAGTTAATTTCTTGAATAGCCTGTTACAGAGATCATCATCCATTAGCTCTTCAAGTCGATTCTTTAAATACAAACTTCAAGGAAGTATACCAAACTATCACTCTACCCCGGTTATAAACCCTACTGTTCTTCTGCATATGGACAATTGATATTAGATCAAAAACAAAATTGATTTAATCTACTTTGGCCATTGATGCATGATCAGAACCTGAACCAACATTGCAATTGAAATAAAGGAACCAAACCTTGTCTGACATTATGACGGCTTTCCATGGATTGGGTTGACAAAGTTTCTGAGGAGTTTGGTGACTACCACATCAATTTCATGCATCCTCTTTGTGAATAATAAGCAATTCAATTCAATGCTGCGTTACAGAAGATAATATTTGGCAGAATCAACACTCATCTCACATCATCCTCTTGCAGAAAGTATTTTATCTCAGAAAATGATGCAGCGAGGATTTCAACAGTGTGCCGAGACTGAATCATTGATCAAGTTGATAATTGAAAACATGGTACATTTAAATGATTAATCTTTAGACTACTGATTTACTGAAGGATCATTAAGATTGCTAATGCACTTTAAAAGTAGTTAATTCATTCTTAATCAGGCTGCAATAAAAATTACACGGTAGAAACTTGATCTCATACATAGATTTACATGCATAAATATACATGTACACGTGTATGCGTGTACATAGTACATTGCATAGGAATGTCACATGCTTGCATCAAGTACATGGTGTATGTCAACTTTGAGAACAGCTGGAAAGCAAACCAAAAATACTATACCTCAAATTTTTTGATATTTGTGGAAAACTTATGTTGGGGTGTAATTTTCATACAAGTTCATCTCAAGGTCATGTGATCCCAAGTTAATTCAAGGTCAAAGTAAGGTCAAAGGTCATCCAACTTTAAATTTTGGATTCGTATGATATTATCTTTCAAAGACACCAATATCAACAAATTTGGCCCACCTGTTAGGAAGATATGGTCATTTGAAAATGGGCGGTTATGCCCATTTCGGCCAAAATCGCCAAAAAAATGGCCAGCTGTAGCTTGAAAACCGTTGGTCCAATGGGGATAAAACTTGAAATTTCAGCTTTTTGAGCCAAAATTACTCCATACACTAAATATGAACCAATTTGAAGGGGGTATTGTTTAACCTATTGGGTGATCTGACACGGAATGACCCCTACTTAAACTTGTTTGCCTTTTAATTCTTGGATTTTCATTGCGTGTTATTGTCGTTGATTTGCATGTTTTCGCTCCACCGTACCCAGCATCTCAAAAAATAGATTAATAGTTAAAAAAAAAAACAGGGATTATGATTAGGATTTGCAATTACTATTCGCGAATAATCGAATAATCAAACTATTCACCCAGGCCTAATATACATGTACACTGATGAGTAGGTCACGTTATTCAAACAAATATGTGACCTGGCACCACAAAAATAGTTAGAAAGTCGTTGTTGCTAGTACAGCCATTCAAAGGCAAAATTTTGTTAACTTATTTTTATTACATTTGTGTACAGTTTCACAGCTCTTAAAGACTGAACGATAACAGTGTCATATACTGTTGGAAGCTCTTTACTTACTCAGTTATACCAATATTTAAAATTTTAATTTTTGTGACTTTCTATCCATTTCGTGCTGCCAGGTCACCGTCATAATTATGGACTTACCAGTCTCATCTTTGAAGCACTGAATGATGGCGTGATAACATTACGGACTTCCTTCCAAGTCTCATTCTCAATCTGAGTTAATGCCCTGCTCATTGGTTTCTGACCTAGGGGAAATTTCTACAAAAGACAGGAATAAGTCCTCCATTTTCTCAACTAGAAACTACTATATTCAACTTATATGTGATAATAAGAAAATAAAACAATATCATTTGTTATTTTTAAACATACATAGTATATATTCCGCGTCTTTCACTATTTTACCATACTGTTTTATATGGTAGAATTAAAGGGACAACTATCGTCATGATCAGGACATGGAATGGATGCCCTAGTTTAAGATGAACACTGACTCAAAATTACTGGCTCATTTTTGCCTTAATGATAATATGACCTTATAATCTGCTTCCATGCCCTGTTGATTGTGACGATACTGTTCCTTAGTCTACGATATGTACTCTCCTTGTAGAAAAGAAAAAACATTACTTCAGTCCTGAATCATTGTTAAACCATTATTTGATCCAGCAATACATTTATCAAATTCTGTCTTTGTAGTCTAAAAGTACAACCTTGGTAATTACCGATTAACGTAAAGGTACCTACCAATAATCCTGAAAATTTTGTTTCTTTCATTTTTAAATATCAGGAAACACATGCGCATTAACAAAAAGGTTGGCAGACAGCAAAGTTTCTTTTGAAATTGTGAATGCTTTTTGGAATCTTTTCTGTGCGTATCAGATGAACCTTTCACAGGTTGGTTGTTTTTAAGATTCAAAGAAAGTAAGCATACTCATACTAATAAAGCAGTTTTGCCATTAATGCCTTATACTTAATTCCCTTTAACACAAGTTCATTGAATGGAACTGACAAGTTTGATCACCTTATTCGCCTTGACCTTTTGACCCCAAAAGACTGAGTTGTTAAACTACAATAGGGGCTTTAGCTTGTTAAATTGGTGTCCTTTCAAGTGTAAATTTGTGACCTCGAGAATGAAAAGGGAGAGTATTTGGACTTCTGTCTGCTACTCCATAGAATAATATTAGAATAAACTATGCATACTGTATAAGAATAGACCATGTACAGAAATAAACCTGTTAGAGATTCAGATTATTTTGCTGTGTCATCAATGAGATCAAACAGTGAAAACACTCTTTTTACTAAAACGAAAGCACCCGAGAAATACAGTGAACATGTGTGAATTCAGATTGTTCTTATTCAGTTTTTATATAAGTGAACATTTATGTTTTCGAGATGGCAAATAGTGGCTTTTAATGTATTAGAATGATTTTAATCAAGGTGTTAGCCAGGATTTAGAAATAGGGTATCCAACTTGTTCACTTACAATACTTTTACATGTAAATGACAGATGAACTAGTGTCCAAATTGTTCACTTACAATACTTTTACATGTAAATGACAGATGAAATAGGGTGTCCAAATTGTTCACTTACAATACTTTTACATGTAAATGACAGATGAAACAGGGTATCCAAATTGTTCACTTACAATACTTTTACATGTAAATGACAGATGAAACAGGGTGTCCAAATTGTTCACTTACAATACTTTTACATGTAAATGACAGATGAAATAGGTTATCCAAATTGTTCACTTACAATACTTTTACATGTAAATGACGGATGAAACAGGGTGTCCAAAATTGTTCACTTACAATACTTTTACATGCAAATGACAGATGAAATAGGGTGACTGTACAATACTTTTACATGTAAATGACAGATGAAACAGGGTATCCAAATTGTTCACTTACAATACTTTTACATGTAAATGACGGATGAAACAGGGTGTCCAAATTGTTCACTTACAATACTTTTACATGCAAATGACAGATGAAATAGGGTGACTGTACAATACTTTTACATGTAAATGACAGATGAAATAGGGTATCCAAATTGTTCACTTACAATACTTTTACATGTAAATGACAGATGAAATAGTGTGTCCAAATTGTTCACTTACAATACTTTTACATGTAGGCCTAAATGACAGATGAAATAGGGTGGCCAAATTGTTCACTTACAATACTTTTACATGTAAATTATAGATGAAACAGGGTATCCAAATTGTTAATACTTTTACATGTAAATGACGGATGAAACAGGGTGTCCAAATTGTTCACTTACAATACTTTTACATGCAAATGACAGATGAAATAGGGTGGCCGTACAATACTTTTACATGTAAATGACAGATGAAACAGGGTATCCAAATTGTTCACTTACAATACTTTTACATGTAAATGACGGATGAAACAGGGTGTCCAAATTGTTCACTTACAATACTTTTACATGCAAATGACAGATGAAATAGGGTGGCTGTACAATACTTTTACATGTAAATGACAGATGAAACAGGGTATCCAAATTGTTCACTTACAATACTTTTACATGTAAATGACGGATGAAACAGGGTGTCCAAATTGTTCACTTACAATACTTTTACATGTAAATGACAGATGAAACAGGGTATCCAAATTGTTCACTTACAATACTTTTACATGTAAATGACAGATGAAACAGGGTGTCCAAATTGTTCACTTACAATACTTTTACATGTAAATGACAGATGAAACAGGGTGTCCAAATTGTTCACTTACAATACTTTTACATGTAAATGACAGATGAAACAGGGTGTCCAAATTGTTCACTTACAATACTTTTACATGTAAATGACAGATGAAACAGGGTATCCAAATTGTTCACTTACATGTACAATACTTTTACATGTAAATGACAGATGAAATGGGGTGTCCAAAAGACACCCAGATGCCCCTCTGGCTAATACTATGATTTTGAAGGATTAGAATTACATAATGTACCAAAGTACATGTAATTCTATTGTTGCGCCTGTAGGGGATCGAATGTTGATCACCTTAGAGTGTTCATTAAAAAGATCCTGTAAAAAGGATGACACAGTGACTCCAATGAGTATGGTAGAGAAACTTTTATATCAGCGTGCACTCACAGTCATCCAGTGTAAGAATGACCAAGGGTGCACACTGGCCAACACCAAGGGCTCATCTTTTTGGGAGTCGGACTTACGGCTGTTCTTTTTACAGGCTGTTGAAAAATTTAGGGGCATAAAAACCAGGGGCTACACTATTCTTGCATCTATTTTACATTGAACATGTTTTTGCAAACATAAGTGTATATGGAGTGCCATGGTCCAAGCGGTTTTAGTGCATCAGTTTGTGTTCTGATGGCCGAGTCGTCAGAATGTGGGTTCGAATCCCAACCGCGACCATGGTGCTTGTGTCCTGAGCAAGACACTTTACCATAATTGCTTCTCTCCACCCAGGGGTAAATGGGTGCCTGTGAGGGCAGAGTTGGTTGTTGTTGATTTAGCTTTATATGCGCCAAAATGGCAGCAATTGAGCTTTATACTCCTCAGGGAGCTGAGATGGTTTCAGGAATGATTTATGAGCCTGATGAGCAGGGGGTAATAATATAACGCGCCTTGAGCACCAGTTTGGTGGATACGTGCGCTATATAAGTCCACATTATTATTACTATTATTATTATTATTATATTTGTTTGTGTTTTATAGAAATTTTACCTGTTTTTTGCAAACATACATGCACATGCGTGTATATTCATGACAGAATAATTTGCACAACTCGAGTCTAATTAAATGAATGCAAATACTTACCCTACGGTTGTAGAAATTGGTGAAATTCTTAATCAGAACATTCTTGAGGATGTCGGGTCTTGCTATGAGTAGGATAGGGCGTCTGAACTCATACAACCTATAAGGGTAAACAATCATGATAGTCATGCAGTTGTTAAACACCCTTTGAATATTTTCTGAGCACAATTGGAAATTTCCCATCATATACATGTTTTTAAACATTCAGCTGTCAAACAAACAACCTATGAGGCGAAATTGCTTTAATATGAACGTATGAAAGTAAAACTGGCTGCTCATTTGCCGAAATTGACTAGGAAAACCTAGGCCTATACCAAAAGTGTGCCCTGCCTTCATGCCCAGTTCTACTGTTGGAACAATGATATTGGCTTAATCTTCCCAACAACTTTCATGTTTCTTCACATAATCAGTGAATACCTCATGAATTCCCATTTATACACAAGAAAAAAAAAAGATAAAACATCATGAAACGGTAGTTCCACTGGCATACAAACCTCACTCCATGAAAAGATTGTACAGGCTTGGAATTTCATTACTGAGGGGCCAAGACCGAGAATTTTTGAGGACTTCCATTAGAAAATTTAAATGTCTATGGCAAAATAGGGGCAAGTCCGGGAAATTAAGGGCCAAGAGGAACTAAGGCAATGGCATCCGTGAAATTCCAGGCCTGTGGTGCCAGACACCTGAACAGGATAAATTTCGATGAACAATGACTCAGACTCGTACTCGACCCTTCGGACTTAGACTTGTGACTTGGACTCGATGTTTGTGACTCGGACTTGACAGCAAAATGCAAAATTTTCACTATATTTAAAACATTTAATAAAATGAAGAATTTTGTTTCAACAAAGTGTTTAAATCTTGTTACGTACATGTAATTTAAGCAATGTGACCAATTGTATAAATTTGATACCGTGCAGCCTACTCTGTAGTAATGTGATCAGAATCGCTGACACTAACAGCCGCATGAAAACAAAGTGCGTCTTCCAGAAATCAATTTCTTATTATAGACTTATTACAATGTCCCAATCACTGGTCTCTCCAATTTTGATCAGGAACCGGATACCCCGAAAATGGAAATCTTTGAATACCCAAAAACAATTTTGTAAAATCACATAAATATACTCCCGAATGTAAATAACCAATATGAACTTGGTTTCTCTTGTTTTATTAGTCATAATAAATGTGAAATTACTGTAATAATTTCTAGGGCTGTGGGTATCCGGATATCCGACCAGAAACTGTCATTACCAGTTCCATTTTTTTCCATTTACCTGTAAACGACTTTTGAAATCTGTGACTCTAGAACAATGTAATGTTTACACTTTTACAGACAATTATCTTTAAATTCAAGATTATGCTCCAATAAAGCCTTAGTAGTATTTTATGGCCATACATTTTTCCAACTGTCTGTTTGTGATACATTGTATCAATTATTTAAGACTGCAAAGGGCCTGGCAGAAACAATTTATCAAACCAGCAGCACAGGAGGGAATGTTTGCCTATTGTTCAAAAGTTATTGGATTAGTGGGAAAGTGCATACCGATCTTTGGGCAATTGCTTGTTCTGAGAATACAGGGACCTGACGTGCAAGCTGTTCGATGTCGGAGATACGGCAGTGGACGACGTGTTGCATTACGCGAATGAAACATGCGCCAGACGGTGCCACATGAGGAAACACGGACACAGGGCAGTGGGCGCAGGTTCGTGTAATGTAGTGGCGCGGACTACGGCCGCGGCATTGGCAAAAGATCCAAAAATGCTGAAACAACCTTTCCCCTCTCACGCAGAAACGACGACATCCAGGGTTTCTAAGGGCGGCCAGGACACCTCATGATTTTTCACGCCGCCGGGGGTAACATCTGGAGCCGGGGAATCTGAGGCACCGGCAAACACAAGAAGGTAGCCTAAGGTCATGCTCTTATAATGTAATAACTTTAATAACTTTACCCTGAAAATGCTCTGAAAATCTGTTTTACCGTGAAATAAATAGTTCACAATTTTACGACAACACAACACCGTGAAAACACCGTGAAATACTCTTGAGTTCCTTCGAAAACGCCGTGAACTTCTTGTGGCAGTTATGGGAAAGCTCCTTAATTCTTGAGAGTGCCGTGAATTTGCCGTGAAATCACAGTGAACATTATTGCCAATATCTGAGAGGAAGAGGCCGCGTGAAATTACGGTGAACTGTTATTTCACGGCAAAACAGATGTTCAGGGCATTTTCAGGGTAAAGTTATTCATAGTGTAAAGGTAAATTTTTTTACCATTTACAGTACATGTATTGTTCTGCACTGGGCATGTTTTCAACAAAAATGAAAACAGGTATCCGGATATCCAAAGTTTCCTGAATTCAATTATCGGTTCCAAAAATATCCGAAAACGCACACACCCTAAAAATGTCCTGCCTTCTATATTAAAAGCGACTTGGCATCCCTATTCCCCATCACACACATTTTGTTAACAACAAATTTGAGACTTTTTGTGGTTTAAAATGTTCAGTAGAAATATTAAAAAAGACGTTACGGGTAATTGGAACCAAAAAATGGAACCGGGTAGGCCTAATGACAGTTTCGGTCAGGTATTTGGATACCCAGATACCTGGCACAGTCTTGCATATGTGTTAGGTCAGTCTTAGACATTTCCTTACTGAGATAGTTCAGTGATGAACTAGCAAACTTTACACACACACACACAAAAATACCAAAAAACAACAACAAAAACCTTTAATGCAAGAAATATGCAAACACTTACATGGCGCCAGTGCAGTACGTTACCAAAAAAGGGAATGTAACCCTTAGCAACAGGGATGCCTCGTCGCTGGAAATACTGATGGCACCACCAATCATACCTGAATGGCGAACAGGAAGTTGACAAAATTAACAACAAATTGACTAGACTGCATCCAACTAAATGCAATTATTAATAGGTTATTTGCGGATTAAACATTGGTAATGTAGCGAAAATTGGTTTAAGCTTACGTTCTTGCCGCATCCAGATTGCGCTACTGTTGTAGTAATGTTGGCCTCTTGCCCAGTTTTGCGTAACTACTTAGTTTGTATATAACTGCGTGCGGTTTAGATTGTTTTTCCCGGGTTAAAAGCTGCGCGGTTAGCGTTTGTTTACGCGAGTTGGGCACACTCATTGCGCAGCGTAATTTATCTCAGCTTGGGCGATTTTAATGGCAGGCGCGTGCATTTAGCGGCGAAGGCGCATGATTAGGCGATTTTATCAACAACTTCTGCGGCGCGAAAATTAATTCAGTTGCTAATTACGCTATTAAAAGTTAACTTCTGGTCTTGCTAAGTTGCTGCCGGCGGGGTCACACATCACACATCTAGTCATCTATCTATCAGTTACACTCTGCACATAAGGTGAATATAGTTGAGTATCCCAAGTTAATTTCGGGTAAGCTTAAAAAACATTTTTTATTTAACTAATTATCTAATAATCTTCAGATATTTTCTGATACTAAATTTAATTAATTTTCTCCTTCGGAGAAACAAGTAAAAAAAAGTACACCTCACGGAGGTCCTTAGAGATTACAGTGCACCTCACCAAGAAAGAGTGCAGTAATCCTATTTAAAAATTAATTAAGTGATTTATCTAGTCTCACTGCTTGCATTTTATTTGGAACGATCTTGGAAAAATAATTTATAAAATTATCCTTAAATTGTTGTCAAGGCGGTTTACCGCCTGAGTTTCTGATTGAGTAATAAAACCGTTATTTTGTCGTTCCTACAAGTTAATCAAGTTTCCCTGTCTATGATTAAATCCGTCTTTCTTTTCTGACCATAGATTAGGATATATTTTCCTCAAACGAATGTCCCCGCAAGCAATTATTCAGCCGCTCGAGTAAAGTTTGTCTTAAAATTATAACAACTAAGCAAGATTTTACATCACACCCGCCGCCCCGGGTATCTCAACTCGGGTTCATAGGCGGGAGTTCGCCACAGTAATAAGGTTTACAAAACTGCTTATCTGCATTGTATGCTTTTGAATCAATACATCCAACCTGTGTGAAAGTTTAAGCTCAATGCAGAGTCTGTATCGAGTCTGTATCGAGACTAAATGTGACGTGTTCTCCCGAAATCAGATACTTTTGGGCAGGTTATCAAAATTGAGTTAGTTATTGATTATGAAAGTAGAGATCCTCAGCTTTACAATGATACCTTTTTATTTTTAACTGGACTCCCCAAAGCGGAGTTACGTAATTTTTAGGTTTGTCTTTACGAAAATTACAAACGGAGATAATCAACTTTAAAGTTACAAGTTTCATTTGGTATGTTTTAAGTAATTAACTTCTTACAAAGATACTTCTGTTCCCCTAGCAACAGGCATGTCAACAGATTAATGTTGCCTTAAATTGCTTTATTAAGGGTTACCTATTAATGAAATGACTTGCTGAGGAAAACAAAAAACATATTGTGCAAAGTTGGTAAATTTTGCTTCATTTTGAAACCAAATTAGAACAAATTCATCATTTTCTGAACTGACATGCCCTTCTAAATCGGTAAAAACTTGTACTTATCAACGAATTTTTAATCTGAAACTCTCACAAGATGTTATAAACATTATAAATATTGATAATTTACAAGAAACTCAAATTCACAAAAACACCCCAGGCATATTTTTGCCCGTTTCTCAGTTCCGAGCTCTGCCCAAAAGTGTCTGATTTCGGGAGAACACGTCACAAATGTGTGATAAAGCATCAACTAAGCTTGGGGGATAACACGATAATATCGAATATCGCGATACCTTTTTTTTATTCGATTATGCTATCGAGAACCTATTTAAGTTATGCTGATACATGTGGGCAATTCTCCGGTAACGGAATGACGAAGGACAAGCAGTTTTCAAGTCTTACATAAATTAATAAATCTCTGTGAAGTTTAGTAATTTCCAAAAGGGGTGTTATTTGTAGTATATAGACTTTAGTATAGGGTTAATAACTACAATGCAAAAAAAAATTGAAATATTATTCCTTCATTGAAAAAAATTACCTTCAATAACGGTAACGTCAGGACAGTAACGGAATTACCTATTGTATTTGTACCAGGGTACGATTTCGTTCAAACATTTTGCATAGCAAAACTGCGATGCAAAAAAATGAATTTGCATAGCAAAACAATTTTTTGTATAGCAATCTGTGAATTTTGTGTAGCAAATTTAAAAATGCTTAAAATTACAGTATGTAGTGTGCATAGGTAAAGGTGTTTTTCTTAAGGCGTTACTGTCGTTTGGCTCATAATATGAATGTCCAAATTTTACCAGAAATAATAATTTTTAGTGTCCGGAAACTGAGCCACAGGTGGTAAAAAAAACTCCTGTGTAACTATTTTCGCCAAATTGCAGTCATTCATGAAAGTTAGTCCTCCGTCCATTTTCTTTTTTGTTTACATTATTAGGCTATATCGATCGCTAAGACAGAGGCAAAAAACAAATTACCGACTGCGACATGTTCGGGTGCTTTTCAAAGTGAATTCGCCGAGTGTAACTTTACTTTGTGGTATAATCAAGCTTGCATTAAGAACACACTTTCGTACAGATTTGTCCTCTATTACACTGTATGTGACAACCCCATAGGAGTGGGGTTTGTAAAGAAAAAGTTAAGCAAGTTAATCACCCTTCAATTCGCACCTTCACTCAAGGTTTGTTTGAAGGCGAATTAGTTTGAATCTCGCTTGGTAGCCAACACAGCGTGAGGTCACTGCCTGTAATCCAATGCAATACATGTGTGTGTGAGTTGGTTTTGTGTATAAGAGTGCAGTGTATATGTAAGTGGGTATAGAGTCATGTGCATGCTCAGATGAAAATCCTATAGGAAAGAAAGAACAGTGAATTCCATCCTGGGTCCTGTTTTTCTGTTAATATAATCTAATGCTCCTAAATAATAATAAATCAATCCTTGAAAAGAAAACTAACATAATAACATTCATTTTATCACGGAGGAATGTTCTCTTCTTCCGTGATTTTACATCGTGTTGTTCCAGATAAGTACATGTACATGTAGTGTTGTAGCGGGGTAAGCTGCACAGATTTGTTTTGGCTGCATATTCTATTAAAAAAACAGACACATTCAAAGTTATTCATCCGTCCAGTTCCAAGTTTGAAAGCTAGCTATGCTTTTTGCAACTGATCATCTGAGCGCAACCCTCATTGTGACTTATTTCAATACGTTTCATATGACTAAAAAATACAAGAAAGGATCTGCACTTTTTTCTTTCAAGCCTACATGTTTGTGTTGCATTTTCAAAATATGCGTCTATAGTATGCCCTATAAAAATGAGTGTTCACAGCCAAGTAAGAGCCAGTGCTTTAATAGATGGATTCTAAAGCAACTGTAACTTTCTTTAAAATATAAGTATTAAATAAAAAAGGAAAAGGAAATCAGGAAACAAATTAACTGAAATCACTTTTAGTCTTCAAACTTTAGGGAAATCTTTCTTTTTCTCTGAACCCCCTTTTCCGCAAATTCACCGTTTCCTTTGAATGCGGCTAAAACAAATCTGTGCAGCTTACCCCGCTATAACACTACATGTACTTATCTGGAACAATATACACTATGTAAAATCACGGAGGAAGAGAACATTCCTCCATGATAAAATCAATGTTATTAT
This sequence comes from Zoroaster sp. YZ-2022, assembly GCA_029582265.1. Classification (NCBI taxonomy): domain Eukaryota; kingdom Metazoa; phylum Echinodermata; class Asteroidea; order Forcipulatida; family Zoroasteridae; genus Zoroaster; species Zoroaster sp. YZ-2022. The sequence continues at coordinate 34,728,181 of CM055822.1, forward strand.
GTTAGTTTTCTTTTCAAGGATTGATTTATTATTATTTATGAGCATTAGATTATATTAACAGTATAACAGGATCCTGGATGGATTCACTATTCTTTCTTTCCTATAGGATTTTCATCTGAGCATGTACATGACTCTATACCCCCTTACATATACCATGGAGTTCCTTCCTCCATGCATATACACTGTACACTCTTATACACAAAACTAACTCACACACACATGTATTGCATTGGATTACAGGCAGTGACCTCACGCTGTGTTGGCTACCAAGCGAGATTCAAACTAATTCGCCTTCAAACAAACCTTGAGTGAAGGTGCGAATTGAAGGGTGATTAACTTGCTTAACTTTTTCTTTACAAATCCCACTCCTATGGGGTTGTCACATACACTGTAATAGAGGACAATCTGTACGAAAGTGTGTTCTTAATGTGATTTTGATTATTAAAAATTCGTCAGGAAAATGAGTGGTTGAAAGCGCGATCATATTGTGTTCCGAAATTATTCTAAATCTCACCACTTCATATATGTATATAAATGAATGCTCATTTTGTTAATTTTCAAAACTTTTATTATAAAACGAAGTTAGTAACGTTTCTACAGTTCCTTTGTTGAATACGGCAGTAGTGATCGTATGAAAGCGCACATGTGAACTGAACACGGTACTATTGTGTCAAGAGGTGGCTCAATTGCTCAATGTTCCAACCCCCAAACTCAGGAGAAGAAAAAATAAACACGTGCGAAGCTACAAAAAACTGGGCGGTTGTTGCGTGTTTTTCATTTCGGGAATTTCGCCCGTAGTTAATTCATAAGCAGAAAAATATTGCATGCACATAGAATTTTAGGCATTGCGGATAAAACCTTTACGGATTGCTGGGAAATAAAGTTGCATGTACGGATGCACATAGGTAAAACAAGTGCACGTGTTTACTCTTGCATCAACACCGTTGCGTCGGCGTGAAGTCATCGTTGACCACGTACGTCGCACGGACGTACCCCCCGGCATGGTCTGGACACACGGAAACAAACCCAGTCGGGACGGATAGCTTGATATTTTTTGGTCGGAAATATACACGTTATTTCGGGAAAGGTTTATGAATATGGTTTCAAAAATGTTTATAAATCTGTCGAAATTTGTATCGCAAAATCTGCGATGCATTGTTTGAAATTCCATCGCAGATTGTCCAAATTACGTCGCATTTTGCGATGCGATACAGGGGAAATCGTTCTGTGTACAGGTCTAAAAATAGCGCTAAATGCAAGGCAAAAACAGTAATAAAAAACAGTATTTCACTTGAATTTCTACATTTATAGGCATATCTATTTTGTGTTTTTTTATGATATGCAATAATGTTCTCACAAGTACATATCCTGAACATACATAATCCAATTAAATCATGCCAACTTTACAATTTCCAACCAAATTAATCAGCATTTACTACAAGTACTGCCCATAAGCACTGAATAAATACATGTACAATAGCATACTTTTGCATTCAAACTAAACATTGTGTCATATTTTTTAGGAAACGGTGTTTTTTAAAGTTTTTTTATTGAAAAATATTTATTAACCCTAACTCCCTAGACAACAATGCCCGTTGGAGGATTTTGAAGGATTTTTATTGTTTTAATACAATGCCTAGGGAGGTAGGGTTTTGAACATTAAATAAACTTTGTCACAAAAGATGTCAAAAGTCACAGTAAAAGTCATTGTAACAGTAACAAAAACTTGAATATAAGTGCAGTACAAATCCGTAACCATGGTTACCGTAATTCCGTTACCGTATATTAAAGTACTAAGCAAATGTCCGAAAGTGAATTTAAAAAATAAAAAAAATTGGAGGGAGGTATATTTAGAAATAAAACAATGTTGGGATTTTTTTTTTTTTTTCTTTGCCCAAAAAATTACTTTTGTGCATTATTTTGGTAACGGAATTACGTGTGATTTTCTCATGTTTTATTTTTTAAATTTTTGGAGAACACGAAAAATAATTTTAATTTTTTTTTACATACAAAAGTAATCTTTGGTACAATGGCTATCTAGACACACAAACAATTATTTTCCCACAAGGCCTCCACTAATCACAATGTCCAAGAGAATTAAATTTTAATTTTTAAAAAAAAATCCACATTTTCAGACTTAATACCCAAAAATCCATATTTCTCCCAGAAAACATGGGTTTTTCGAATTTTAACCACTTGGATTGGATTCCCTATGAAATTCTGGTCTAGGATCAATATGAAATATTCCTCTATTGCTAATGTAAAATTTTGACAATTTTTTCTCTCCCATGGAGAATTGCCCATGTATATCGTGGATGAATTTTTTTTTTTATATCGCCCAAAGCTTAGCATCAACAATTTGTACAGAAAAAATGAGTGTATGGTACCCAGGCTATCTCAATGCATACTCTCTAATGGACATTTAGGTATACCGGTACTTGTTTTTCATTGCTGATATAACACTACCAAAATTTCCCTTAAAATTAATTTTGGCCCCTAAAATTTATGCTTTCCCTCACTTTTTCCTCTACATTTTTATTGAGCTGGTGCCGTTGCTGCCCAAAGCTGTATTATTGTCTGAACTATACTTTGGCCTTTCCCAACTATAATTGGAAAGGGCCAAACTATAGTTTGGAAGAGCCAAACTACTATAGTTTAGTTGCGACATAAACTGGGCTAATTTTAAATCTTGTTACTTACTTTTAATTTGTTTAGCCTGCCGCAAAAGGGGCTGGGCGCTCTATTTACGGGGAGTGTTTGGGAGTCCAAAGGCGTCGATTTGATGGGGGACGGGGGAACCAAAATGTCCCCCATCCACTTTCTGATGGCCCATAAAAAAATATGTTAGCCTATCCTGGCTACTGAAGAGTAGGCTATCATTTTTCTTGCAACACCAAAAATATTAATAAAACGATCAGAATGCACTACTAGAAAAATGCATTTTATGAAAACGTTCATTCTGCTTTTCTCCTGTCAAAAGTTGTCCAATTTTGGTCCCCCGTTACTGTGTTCAAAAACTGTTCATCTTAAACTAGGGTTTTCGGTTCGTACGTGCTTGACCGAAGCCCTCCACACGCACAGCGCGTCGCCCGCAACAAAAAACATCAACATTTTTAATCAAAAAATTATATTACTTTTACCTGTCGAAATCTTACATGTAATAGCTTATTGGAAAGCTTATAGTTTCAGCTATCCAACAATGTACATAAAATAGCAATCGGAAATACGTGCAAAAGCCTAGGTTTTTATGAATGAACCACTCTCATCCCGCCCAGCCTTTCGCGAAGTGTTCCGAGATCGGGCGCATTCAGCCCGTAAAATTTGCCGCGCTCTGCTGAGGGCATCCACTTCGGAGCTGTCTCCGCGTCCGAGTACATTGTGATTGACATGAAAACGGTTTCCCTATTGAGTCAAAGGGCTCCTCTACATACCCGTGCTTGCTCGATCTCCATAACTACTCTACAACCGAAGTTACGAAGAGATAACAAGTAAACACCGTTTTTTCGAGGTGAAATCTTCAAGTTGAAAGTAAGAACGGTGTCTGAATTAATTTTACACCTCTTTTCTATCATATGTGAAAGTTTTGAGCCGTAATTTTGTTTAGTTTTGAGCGGAGAGTGTATTTTTTACACCCTTTCAAAAGCTCTTATGAGGGAAACGAGCACGAACGTTGTGCGTGTGTATCACGGTGTGTGTAGGCTGATTCAACAGTTTTGTTGCCATTAGGGATGCACACAGTGTATGGACAGTCGCGCTTCATTGAATGCTGTATACTTGATTAAATAAAACAGGATTCCTCAAAAACTACTCGTCCGATTTTCTTGCTTTAAAAACCATTGTATTTCTTTCATCAAGACCTTTAATTTGATATAAATATTGAGCATATTGGTTTAGGAATAATTTTTCAACTGAAAACCCTACTTAAACTAGGACACCTATTCCATGCCCTGTTGAAAATCTGCTATATGATCGTGATGGTCGATACTGTCCCTTTAAATAGCTACATTGTACCTCTACAGCTGCACTGCAGTGGAACAGGGCTAGTGAAGGCATGGGGGGTTAAGGGTGCTAAATTGGTGGCCGACAGATCTGAAACTGGAGGGGGGATTGTTTTTCCAAAAAACTAACATCTTCAAAGTTGCTGGACAAAAGGGAGGGGGTAGGCATGACAAATTTTAACAGGGGAGGGGCAGGCATGAAGAATTTCCTCGCCGAGTTAAATCAAGCAAGGCACACCATGGCCATGGGCACAAAAATCACAAAAGCCTGATGGTTTGATTTGGTGGTTTATGCACCCCCTTTCGGTGGCTGTATATGTATGCGAATTAAAGCTAGAGTGCTGACGTTACTACACAAAAGTAGGATCATCCTTACCATGGAGGAGCTATTTTCCTTCCTCCATGATCTAACGTTAGCAGCTATAGCCTAACGTAATTACATGTACGTAGCAATCGCAATGCAAAACGACAGACAGTTGAGATGAGATACGAGAATCGCTGCAGCTAGCTACATACGTTAATTTATAATTATAAACCGTACTATGTAGTACTATAACTACGTTAGTTTACCATGGACGGTGTACCTACCATGCTAAAATTACAATTACGCCAACAATTAGCGCCAAAGTGACAGTCACTTCGAACCCCCAAATCTCCATGTTTGTTGAATCGGTGAATACTGTTGACACCAACTCGATCTCTACCACCTGTTAAATTCGAAGCGAAAAGTTGAGCGGTCCGTGTACACACTTTATATCATGTAAGGACAGCACGGTGCGTCGTCTACGAATAAGTTCTAAAGGTATTGGTTTGCATCGTACCGGGTGGTACCGGTACCTAACCTAACGTTATTGACGTTGTTGCATGTTGTTGTATGCATATTGCTGGCCGGCCGTACTTAGCCTATAACCAAACAACTTATCATAACGTCACCGATATTTATATACCATTGCACCCCTGGCCGCGATTTTGTTTTCTGCAGTAACGAATTGCCGCTGTACACTGTGTATTTGTAATCTAAAAATGAACTTTAGACTTTATTTAAAAAAAAAATAATAATAATAAACTAGAGCTTAAGTGTTTGTTTGAACAAACACTAGGTGTTCGGGAGGAGTAAAGGTAATCAAGCATCTCCTTATTGTGACATGCTTATAAACTGTCTTTGTTTTCACCTATACTGCAAATAATTAAAAAATAATTCATAAAATTTGAAAACAAATTCTACATTGATTTTTACATTTTCAAGATTGTACACATGATTGGCAAAATGTCTGTAGCTGCATCCATATTACAGAATTACAACCTAAATATCAGATGCCATTTTGTACATAAATTGTTAGACATTGAAATAATCAAAGAGTTGTATGGGTGCTTGTAAATTTTAACTGTCTGTTGGGTTTCATGACTTGACTTTTGTGGTTACACAGTCCCACACCCCACAATCGATTGAAACCACTTTGTTGACCTGTTTAACCTACTTGTAACCAATCTAGAAATTAGTGTACATGGTCTTACACATGTAACAAGTGAAATGACTTCAGTGTAAATGAACCCAACCATGATCCTTTGTTGACAACAAAACAGAATCAATCTGCATTTATAATAAATGTACGCTCTGTATGTACGATTTAGTGACAGTTCAGAATGGGTGACATTCAGAGGTTGTCATTGAAATCGGTAATTTTGGAATAAAATGTCTGCCCTTCCCCCCAAGTTCTTGGTGATGGCATACTGCCACTGGTGATGAACCAACACATTTGTTTTCTAAAATTCTTTGGTCTATCATTGCAGCACTATAAAATCCAAGAACTAGGGAAGGGGTGGGGCAAACAAGCAATAAAAGTATAAGGGGCCCAAATTACCAATTCCATTGACTGACGACTGGTGCTTCATTATGTCAAAAATCACACCCAGCATCAATTCTGCATATCTGAAGTTGCAAGATGTTGAAAATAGGGGTAAGGGCTTAGATTTAAATAAATGTTTAACTGACATGGATTGGAAAGGTACACCCCTTCTCTTGGACTGAAATGCCAGTACTGCTATAGCAAAAAATAATAACAAATTATACTAAACGTTCATTTTTTTTCTTTTTTATAGATTGGAATTGTTTAATTGGAAAATGAAGACGCATTCATTTAGAAACTACATATTTCATATCTTTTAGCTTGTTTGATTCGTGGGCAATGACAGAAATTTTCAATATAAACGACTTTTTCAGTCCTAAAATACGGGTCGTGTGCTTACGTGAATCTACACACAGTGCGCGACTAGTCTGCATCATGTGTGTGCATAGCCGTATTATAGCGCGCGTGTACGTATGTACCGTACACACATACTGTACATACAAATCGCGCCAATATTGAGCACAGTAATAATCACAGTACATATACAACACACACGTTGAGTACATGTATTTTACATACAATACATTCACGTTAATGAACAGTTCTTCATTGTTACATGAAATATCTAGAAAATCTTTCATTGGTCAAGTAGTTCAGGGCCTATTTACTTACACTTTGGGGTCCATGATTGATTTATAGGTTTTAGATTTACCATTGTTGTAACTTCCTTACAGCAATTTCATGGTACAGTTTTACACATACAATAAATAAGTCATGGGAGTACTTTGGATTCATGCATCTTCTTACATTTATTTCAATTTTCTTTTCCTAGCTTTCAGTTGTTTTGTTTTGACTATCACAAAAATAGTAATTTTAAAAGGAATCACAGCCCTATAATAATTTCTCTGGCAATATTGTCACATGTTAATTTTGAAATGTTTGGTAGAGATGGGTACAATCTTTATATTCACATGTCATATCTGTCTTTGTTTACCTCAGTCTAGTCTGCAGTCTTTATGTGAACATAACTTTCAGGTACTGAACAGTGCATAAAAACCCTTTATTTTCCAATAATACATCATAAATTAACCTGGCTATGCAAGTTTAATTACATTAAGTGCTTACGTTTTTGATACCACAAAAGTTGTTTCACCCAGCCCACACAAAACAAGTTCATGGGTATAACTATAAACTAAGCAGCACTGATATTGGGCCTAGGTGAGTACACAGAAAAATATTTTCAAGAATGTTTTGAATGATAACAATGATGTACTGATGAACAGTGTTTAGCTCCAAAAGGACGATTAACTTGAATGTCATAGTGCACTGATTTAGGACAGGTTTAGTTCAAATGTTTGCAGATGTACGCGACATCAGATTTATCATTCACATCATCTTTTACAGAAATCCGCACAATAGTACGGATATTGTTCAGTTTTCCTACACTCAAGATATTACAATTGTTCAACTCCTTGACTCCATGCTGTTTTGACACGGACATTGTACTCCTGATTTACTGAATTTACTGAAGTTTCTCTGGAATCAACATTGGCCCCAAAGCTACATTTACATGTATGTATAAAGAGAAATTGGTCTACTGGAGGTGCCATAAGGTGGTACATACTGAATTCAACATGGCAGGACGTGAAGTTCACGGAATGAAAGATCCTCTGCAAAAGTTGTTAAGCATCATGCAGTGCCATCACACCACCACAATACCAGGAATATGGGCATGCATAAAGATCTGTCAAAAATAAGACAAAAACATTGTTTTACACATATGTACATGTATGTATACATACACATGGGATGCACTACCTCGTGTATTATTTGTGGTTTTTCATTGTTACATCAAATCTCTAGAAAATCTTTCGTCGGTCAAATAGTTCAGGGCCTTATTTACTTACATTTTGGGGTCCATGTATCTAAAAATGCAATATAAAAATAAAGGGAATGTACAACATTGGTATATGGTAGTTAACACATCCTTGTAAAAAATATAAACAAAAACTGTTACATGTTTTTCCGTTTTTGACAACGATTCCTCTTTTCTCTAACATGAAAACCAAATCATTTCTCAGGATGATTGATTTATAGGTTTTAGATTTACCGTTGTTGTAACTTCCCTTTACAGCAATTTCATGGTACGGTTTTACACACATACACAAAGAGTTTACTTAAAACAATAAAAGTATCTGTAAAGTCTGTTCATTTCTAACCCATTGCCGGACTGTTTCCTAATATGACATAACTCTTACCTTTGCAGCTAATCCTACTGTTTGCAATGTTCCCCATACAGTGATCAAACCATCGCCACACCAGAATTGAGGAGTTCCATCTAGGAAGATTAGCTGTGAAAAGAAAAATTAAACTCAAAATAAGCATGTTTTATTTTGTTGTATTCAAAACCATTTCATGATTTCATGTGATCACAAATTCTGAAAAGTATCATAAATGATACTTGTTAAAATTCATGATTAAGCAAGACTAATTACGGTGACACCATGTGAAATTCTCTATTGAGTAGTAAATCCTGAGGACGATCAGAGCATACTGATCAAAATGTCAAGTTGTAACCTCACTTCTTTTCAGAACTAATTACCACTCACTAGCGTATTCCACATGGTGTCAGTGCAATTAGTCTTACTTATCTTCTTCACCATGCAAAGCTACAAGTTTTCCTAAATGTCATGATTGTTGTTGTAAATATTATTAGTGTCAACCAAAATTATTTAAAATGTACCTTTGCTAATAAACTCTGACTTGTCTGAGAATATTGCGACATACATAATTTACAAAGTACCTGCAATGTATTAATACATGCATGACATTGGTAGACATGTCCAGCTGTACTAATGTTTTTAATGTTTTCAGCCCTTAAACATTGTTGTTCACTGTTCAGACTATTTATTTGTTTGTTTAAATTAATCAATTATTTAATTTCACAGAGCTAACATTCATTAGATATTATTACACTGAGTACATCCTATTGATAACACATCTAACGTTAGCATATGTTTTTTTTTAATTCAACTAATTGTACTCATGCCTAGGCTTCACTCTCCTAACGTTACACTTACAGACTATTTACCACCACATAGGCACTAGTCTAAGTATTTCAAAAGAGTCATGGAGGAAAACCCACGTAATAATTTTAAGCATACTTTATTTACATAAAACCGCGTACCCGCTAAATTAGTACCAACGTTTAAAGTACTACTACTAGTACTAGTACCATTCACTGGCGCCCATACCGTACACATTACTGACTGACTGTCATCAACCTATGCAATGCTGTATGCATCCAACGCGTTACAACACATCTGACATGTCTGAAGCCGGTTAAAATGCTTATTTTTAAATCAAAGATTCTCGTAAATTTGTAATTGCCCAGACTTACCTCCAATTAAGTGTGCATAATAATGCCTGTTTTCAATGATGAAACATCCACTGGTGATAGGAAAAATTCAGAAAATAGTGAAAAACTCGCTTTTGTGGAAGGTTTTTACCGCAGGTCTGCATGCACCCAACTGTTGAAACATGTGGCAGTTAATCGATTCAACGACCTCGAAAAGAGCTATTAATAAAGTGACCTTTTTCAGAATAAATAGATTATGCTGACATACAAAAAAAACACCTAAAAAGGATTTTAGTCAATCACATAATACATTATGAAAACGAATTGATCAGAAACACAATTTTTCAGGGGTCACGATAGCCGAGTCAATTGCATTTCCGAAGCGAATGTTCAATTCCTTAAACATGCATACATAATGAGCACGACCAGAGCTGATTTAGATTCACCAACAGAGGTGAAACGTAAGTGAAACGTTTTAGATATTAGTTTGATCCATCGAAAATCGATATCTGATGACCTAATCATGACGTTACAACTCTAGTTTCATCTACGTGTTATGTTCTAAGTATATGCCAAGTTTGAAGTTCATGTGAAGTTTGCAAGTATGTATTTTTTGTAGACAATCTATCCGGAAAAGAAGGAGAAGAAAAAAAACAAAAAACTAGAGCTTAAGTGTTTGTTTGAACAAACACTAGGTGTTCGGGAGGAGTAAAGGTAATCAAGCATCTCCTTATTGTGACATGCTTATAAACTGTCTTTGTTTTCACCTATACTGCAAATAATTAAAAAATAATTCATAAAATTTTAAAACAAATTCTACATTGATTTTTACATTTTCAAGGTTGTACACATGATTTTTGTACATAAATTGTTAGACATTGAAATAATCAAAGAGTTGTATGGGTGCTTGTAAATTTTAACTGTCTGTTGGGTTTCATGACTTGACTTTTGTGGTTACACAGTCTCACACCCCCACAATCGATTGAAACCACTTTGTTGACCTGTTTAACCTACTTGTAACCAATCTAGAAATTAGTGTACATGGTCTTACACATGTAACAAGTGAAATTACTTCAGTGTAAATGAACCCAACCATGATCCTTTGTTGACAACAAAACAGAATCAATCTGCATTTATAATAAATGTATGCTCTGTATGTACGATTTAGTGACAGTTCAGAATGGGTGACATTCAGAGGTTGTCATTGGAATCGGTAATTTTGGAATAAAATGTCTGCCCCTCCCCCCAAGTTCTTGGTGATGGCATACTGCCACTGGTGATGAGCGAACACATTTGTTTTATAAAATTATTTGGTCTATCATTGCAGCACTATAGAATCCAAGAACTAGGGAAGGGGAGGGGCAAACAAGCAATAAAAGTATAAGGGGCCCAAATTAGCAATTCCATTGACTGACGACTGGTGCTTCATTATGTCAAAAATCACACCCAGCATCAATTCTGCATATCTGAAGTTGCAAGAGGTTGAAAATAGGGTAAGGGCTTAGATTTAAATAAATGTTTAACTGACATGGATTAGAAGGTACACCTTTCTCTTGGACTGAAATGCCAGTACTGCTATAGCAAAAAATACTAACAAATTACTAGTATACTAAACCTTCATTTTTTTTTTTATAGATTGGAATTTTTAATTGGAAAATGAAGACGCATTCATTTAAAAACTACATATTTCATATCTTTTAGCTTGTTTTGATTCGTGGGCAATGACAGAAATTTTCAATATAAACGACTTTTTCAGTCCTAAAATACGGGTCGTGTGCTTACGTGAATCTACACAGTGCGCGACTAGTCTGCATCATGTGTGTGCATAGTCGTATTATAGCGCGCGTGTACGTATGTACCGTACACACATACATACAAATCGCGCCAATATTGAGCGCAGTAATAATCACAGTACATATACATGTACAACACACACGTTGAGTACATGTATTTACATACAATACATTCACGTTAATGAACAGTTCTTCATTGTTCCATGAAATATCTAGAAAATCTTTCATTGGTCAAGTAGCAGGCCTATTTACTTACACTTTGGGGTCCATGATTGATTTATAGGTTTTAGATTGACCATTGTTGTAACTTCCCTTTACAGCAATTTCATGGTACAGTTTTACACATACAATAAATAAGTCATGGGAGTACTTTGGATTCATGCATCTTCTTACATTTATTTCAATTTTCTTTTCCTAGCTTTCAGTTGTTTTGTTTTGACTGTAACAAAAATAGTAATTTTTAAAAAGGAATCACAGCCCTATAATAATTTCTCTGGCAATATTGTCACATGTTAATTTTGAAATGTTTGGTACAATCTTTATATTCACATGTCATATCTGTCTTTGTTTACGTCAGTCTAGTCTGCAGTCTTTATGAGAACATAACTTTCAGGTACTGAACAGTGCATAAAAACCCTTTATTTTCAAATAATACATCATAAATTAACCTGGCTATGCAAGTTTAATCACATTAAGTGCTTACGTTTTTGATACCACAAAAGTTGTTTCACCCAACCCACACAAAACAAGTTCATGGGTATAACTATAAACTAAGCAGCACTGATATTGGGCCTAGGTGAGTACACAGAAACATATTTTCAAGAATATTTTGAATCATAACAATGATGTACTGATGAACGGTGTTTAGCTCCAAAAGGACGATTAACTTGAATGTCATAGTGCACTGATTTAGGACAGGTTTAGTTCAAATGTTTGCAGATGTACGCGACATCAGATTTATCATCCACATCCTCTTTTTACAGAAATCCCGCGCAATAGTACGGATATTGTTCAGTTTTTCCCTACAGATATTACAATTGTTCAACTCCTTGACTCCATGCTGTTTTGACACAGACATTGTACTCCTGATTTACTGAATTTACTGAAGTTTCTCTGGAATCAACATTGGCCCAAAGCTACATTTACATGTATGTATAAAGTAGAAATTGGTCTACTGGAGGTGCCATAAGGTGGCAAGCTGGTACATACTGAATTCAACATGGCAGGACGTGAAGTTCACGGAATGAAAGATCCTCTGCAAAGGTTGTTAAGCATCATGCAGTGCCATCACACCACCACAATACCAGGAATAAGGGCATGCATAAAGATCTGTCAAAAATAAGAAAAAACATTGTTTTACACATATGTACATGTATGTATACATACACATGGGATGCACTACCTCGTGTATTATTTGTGGTTTTTTCATTGTTACATCAAATCTCTAGAAAATCTTTCATCGGTCAAATAGTTCAGGGCCTTATTACTTACATTTTGGGGTCCATGTATCTCTAAAATGCAATATAAAAATAAAGGGAATAATGTACAACATTGGTATATGGTAGTTAACACATCCTTGTAAAAAATATAAACAAAAGTGTTACATGTTTTTTCCGTTTTGACAACGATTCCTCTTTTCTCTAACATGAAAACCAATCATTTCTCAGGATGATTGATTTATAGGTTTTTAGATTTACCGTTGTTGTAACTTCCCTTTACAGCAATTTCATGGTACGGTTTTACACATACACAAAGAGTTTGCTACTTAAAACAATAAAAGTATCTGTAAAGTCTGTTCATTTCTAACCCATTGTCGGACTGTTTCCTAATATGACATAACTCTTACCTTTGCAGCTAATCCTACTGTTTGCAATGTTCCCATACAGTGATCAAACCATCGCCACACCAGAATTTAGGGAGTTCCATCTAGGAAGATTAGCTGTGAAAAGAAAATTAAACTCAAAATAAGCATGTTTTATTTTGTTGTATTCAAAACCATTTCATGATTTCATGTGATCACAATTCTGAAAAGTATCATAAATGATACTTGTTAAATTTCATGATTAAGCAAGACTAATTACGGTGACACCATGTGAAATTCTCTATTGAGTAGTAAATCCTGAGGACGATCAGAGCATATTGATCAAAATGTCAAGTTGTAACCTCTACTTCTTTTCAGAACTAATTACTACTCACTAGCGTATTCCACATGGTGTCACTGCAATTAGTCTTACTTATCTTCTTCTGCAAAGCTACAAGTTTTCCTAAATGTCATGATTGTTGTTGTAAATATTATTAGTGTCAACCAAAATTATTTAAAATGTACCTTTGCTAATAAACTCTGACTTGTCTGAGAATATTGCGACATACATAATTTACAAAGTACCTGCAATGTATTAATACATGCATGACATTGGTAGACATGTCCAGCTGTACTAATGTTTTTAATGTTTTCAGCCCTTAAACATTGTTGTTCACTGTTCAGACTATTTATTTGTTTGTTTAAATTAATCAATTATTTAATTTCACAGAGCTAACATTCATTAGATATTATTACACTGAGTACATCCTATTGGTAACAAATCTAACGTTAGCATATGTTTTTCTTAAATTCAACTAATTGTACTCATGCCTAGGCTTCACTCTCCTAACGTTACACTTACAGACTATTTACCACCACATAGGCACTAGTCTAACCCACGTAATAATTTTAAGCATGCTTTATTTACATAAAACCGCGTACCCGCTAAATTAGTACCAACGTTTAAAGTACTAGTACCATTCACTGGCGCCCATACCGTACACATTACTGACTGACTGTCATCAACCTATGCAATGCTGTATGCATCCAAAGCGTTACAACACATCTGACATGTCTGAAGCCGGTTAAAATGCTTATTTTTAAATCAAAGATTCTCGTAAATTTGTCATTGCCCAGACTTACCTCCAATTAAATGTGCATAATAATGTCTGTTTTCAACGATGAAACATCCACTGGTGATAGGAAAATTCAGAAAATAGTGAAAAACTCGCTTTTGTGGAAGGTTTTTACCGCAGGTCTGCATGCACCCAACTGTTGAAACATGTGGCAGTTAATCGATTCAACGACCTCGAAAAGAGCTATTAATAAAGTGACCTTTTTCAGAATAAATAGATTATGCTGACATAAAAAAATTATGCTGACATAAAAAAAAAAAACTAAAAAGGATTTTAGTCAATCACATAATACATTATGCGAAACGAATTGATCAGAAACACAATTTTTTCAGGGTCACGATAGCCGAGTCAATTGCATTTCGAAGCGTAAATGTTCAATTCCTTAAACATGCATACATAATGAGCACGACCAGAGCTGATTTAGATTCACCAACAGAGGTGAAACGTAAGTGAAACGTTTTAGATATTAGTTTGATCCATCGAAAATCGATATCTGATGACCTAATCATGACGTTACAACTCTAGTTTCATCTACGTGTTATGTTCTAAGTATATGCCAAGTTTGAAGTTCATGTGAAGTTTGCAAGTATGTATTTTTTGTAGACAGTCTATCCGGAAAAGAAGGAGAAGAAAAAAAAAAAAGAAAAAAAAACCGAACAAAAACAATAGGTGTTTCGGGTACCGGGTACCCGAACACCTAAAAATAAAAACCGAACAAAAACAATAGGTGTTTCGGGTACATACCCGAACACCTAATAAACAAATAAATAAATAAAGTTGTGCATTTTATATTATACAGAAAGGCTGTGCTTCTGAATTAATTTTGATATAGCAAAAATATTATATATGCTATATATAGGCTATATAAATATATATATATATATATATATATATATATATATATATATATATATATATATATATATATATATATATATATATACATATATATATACTTGTAAAACTAGTGGAACGCTGGTAGTTGTAACTCCGAGTTTCACGCGTTATGCGATCATCAGACAACTGATATATATATATATCCTATATATAGCCTATATATATATATATATATATATAGCTCGGTTCATATATATATATATATGAACCGAGCAAAGAAAAATTGGCTGATGCCGGACTCGAACCCGCGACCTCTCGAATACCGTACGAGCGCTCTACCAACTGAGCTAATCAGCCCCTATGTTGGTTTGCGGTCGACTTGTGCCAATTATCTATTGCTCTATATGGGGCCAGGTCAGAGGCCAAACCATATCTGCCGAGTAGCCAGGGATCAAGCCCCGGTCAGATGCAAACAACCTGGGTAACGGCAATCACACAATTAACGGGACACAAGCCTTTTATGTGGTTGTACACAAAGTAGATTTATATGGAGAAACTGACGTGAAATATTATAAACAGTTCGCGAGCAAAGAAAAATTGGCTGATGCCGGACTCGAACCCACGACCTCTCCATTACCGTACGAGCGCTCTACCAACTGAGCTAACCAGCCCCTATGTTGGTGGGCGGTCCACTTATGCCAATTATCTATTGCTTTATGGGGCCAGGTCATAGGCCAAACCATATCTGCCGAGTAGCCAGGGATCAAGCCCCGGTCAGATGCAAACAACCTGGGTAACGGCAGTAGCGGGGATCACACAATTAACGGGACACAAGCCTTTTATGTGGTTGTACACAAAGTAGATTTATATATATATATATGAAGAAACTATATAAACGGGAAGCGAGCAAAGAATATTTGGCTGATGCCGGACTCGAACCCACGACCTCTCGAATACCGTACGATCGCTCTACCAACAGCCACTTATGCCAATTACCTATTGCTCTATGGGGCCTGAGTCGCCTGTGTAGTTTTTTGGTAGGCCAAAATTGCTGTTCATATGTAATTAAAAATTCCACCTAGAGGTTTGCAAAATTATTTTCGTTACTAGGCCCAAAAAATGGAGAGGGTGGATATCCTATGGACACCTTCCTGTGTGTGGGTGTGGGGGTGGGGGGGGGGGGGGAGTAAGCGCGCTATGTGGACCTGAGAACAAATGAGATGTCCACATAATATAGGTTCTTGAGATATTATGTGGAGTTACACACGTCCACATAACGTTTTCACAAATTAGAAAATCTCAATTTTCTCAAAAAGGAAGCATTTTAGTATATGTTGTTATCTGTCTCAAAATGGAGTAGATTAATCAAGGTAAATACTATGATATAAAATCCACTCCAAAAAGATCTCTTCAGTGACAAATGGCAATAGTTTAAAGAATGTGTTTTTCTTAACTACACGAGAACAATTAAACTAATGTCCACATATAGGGTATGTAACACAGACATGTGTGTGTGTGTGGGGGGGGGGGGTGGTCCATTTGTCAGTGGCGTAGTAAGGATTTTCAGAGTGGTGGAAACACTTTTACCAGCGACCGACAGACACCATTTTTCCAACAAGTGTGTATGTGTGTGTGGGGGGGGGGGGCGCTCCCCTTCCCCCTGACTACACTACTGCCATTTGTAAAAATTTGCACTTTATGTATTTTTCATTAGTCTCTATCGGACCTTATTAAATATACATACCGGCAATTTCTGGAAAGTTCTGTTTTCTTAGGAGAAATGAAAACAAATATACTTGAAGTGAAAATTTTCACAAAATACCCAGTAATAAAAAAAAGAGCCAACATTAATTGATGACGGGACCCACCATCAATTCATTTCGGTATTAAATATTTACTGTTAAACAATGCTTACCACGAAATAGCAATGTTCTGATGAAAAAGATTTAAAAAAACGGAATATACAAAATAAATGACAATAATACAAAATATTACGAAATTATTATCTTACTTCAGCTTACTTGATGTGAAGTTGGTAAAGGTATAACAATTAACAATCATGTGGCAAATTATTCTCTCATTCTATTATACCCTCACGTCAGAAAACAGACGAACAAATATGTTTGCATATATGTTTTGCTCCAAATGTTTCCTGCAAAAATGTGAATTATTCATATAATCTTCTTCGATCAGAAACTGTCCACAGGTTGGTCGTGTCAAAGAAAATACCCATGAAAACAGTTTTGGCACAATTTCCAATGTTGTTTCTTCCCTGCGAAAGCTAAGGTAAGTTACATAATTACAATGTTCAGAGAAAGTTGCCATGGTGGCAATTATAAAACCCTTTGCTCAGTCCAAGTTGTGTGCAAAAGTGTTATGGTATCACTCTTCGCATGGAAAACTCTGTGTTGAACTGAAACATTTACAGGTTGTCCTTAATGTATTATGCTCTCTTCCTTCCTCCGTGTTCAAACTAAGCAGTAGGCCTAGGCTACCCATAGAAACAGAGTTTCATAAATTACTAATGTTGTTCCATGGAGGAAGGAACATTACAAAAACCGAGTCCCCTTTAAGTTGCACAGCTACAAATTAGGATGATCAATCGAGTCGGGCCTCTGCGCGTCATATCGTCCCATTTTTCTCATAGTGGCGAATCGGTCTTTTTTTCGATATTGAGGTTTTTGCAGTTTTAGGGTTGTATGAGTGTCTACATTCATTTGTTGATGTTTGAAAGCATAATTTTGCCTCCTTTTAAAGGTTATGGAGATCCCCCCCCCCCCCATGTGATGAATACGTTCAAATGCCAATGTTTGTTTTTTTCCATATTGACGACTCCTCACTTCGTAAAAACTGAAAGGCATGGTTGAGTTTTTCCATACTGACGAATCGACAATGGATACTGTGGTTTATGCGTTAATTTAAAAATAACAGTAATTCAAAATAAATAACGAAAAATACTAATTAAATATTTTACCATGTCTATGCATTTCGAAAGTTTTAGAAAAACGCCCAATAATGTGTTGCTTTTGTAAAGAACTTCTTTACTTGTAAAATATTTGTAATGTTGTATTGTATGTCTAAATAATTATTTGATCATGAATAATATTTGAACTTTTGGTAAAACTACTGGATTCCTTGAAAAATATTTACATAAATTTCCTATCGTCATTGACACACCACATATTGGCGATGGAGTTATAAATGTTTTAAAACAAACTTAGAAGTCACGACTATGATTTTGTACATAAGAACAGTTAATGAATATTTCCTTGAAAGAATTATTGTATTTCAGTCAAAACAAATAAACAGTAAGAAATCATTATAACCTGATTAATGATTTAAAGTTGTATCTGGCAGACTTGTGTTCGAGTCCTCAAACCTCGAGTCCGAGTCTGAGTTCGAGTCCCCAGTGTCGCGTCCGAGTCCGAGTCCCGAGTCATATGGGTCGAGTCCGAGTCCCAAATCACGAGTCACGAAGGTCGAATCCAAGTCCGAGTCGCGAGTCATTTAAAAAATCAAAAGAAAAAAGAAAACCTTATACATAATGTCAAGGTTCATACTCGACATCTGGACTAATATATCTCTTCAATTTGACTAAAACAAAGATTTATTTCCAAAATCAACATTATTTTATCTTTCTTGTGCTTTTTATATTTATTAATACAACATGTTTAGAAATCATCACATCAATTACATCTACATGCAGCGCTCTCACCCTGATTAATTTAGGAGTGGGGGAGGTCAGCAATTAGTTTCAGAAGCCACCCATCACCCGTTAATAATGTTGTCAAGTTTAAAGATCCTTAAGTCTGATCGCCATAGCACTATCATAATTACTTTTTTATATATTAATAACCTACATGTTGAATCACTGGTGTTAGTGTGAATAATCACTCCAAAATAATTAGTTGGAAACAGCTGGGTAGCCGTTTTCAGTGGGGGGAAGGAACAGGGGGCATTGCTTTTCAGTGGGGGCACAGGGGGTGTGGGTTTCTTTTTCTTTTCCTTTTTTGGGCACTATTGGGATTTTCTCGTGGGGGATCTGGGGGAGCACTGGAAATTTGTGGGGGGGGGGGCTACGCCGCTGGTTGGAAATAACAGTTGGAAATGCCTTAATCTTTGTATTTTTATATCAGGCAATTGACACATTTAAATGTTGAAAAGGCTGGTGCATGAATGACACAACGTTTTCTTTTTTTCTTCTTAAAAGCAGTATACATTACCTTTTATTGGTGAATAGAACTACAATCCCAGCCAAGATAGTTCGGCCACGTGACAATAAACATACCCTCCCCTGTCCCCTGCTTCAATGTATTGTCCCTGAGACAAGACAAAGACTGCGGTTTGTCCACGTCACGGCTTTTTAGATAAACTAAATTGTTGGAACACGTGACAATAAACATACCCTCCATTGTCTCCCACTCAACCAAACCCCACTCCCCAAGCCCCGCTCCCCCACCAATGTACGTTGTTATCTCCAGCCGGAGCACAGACTGCGCAATGAGAGCCAACATTGTCCGCGGGGGGGGGGGGGGCAGCGAGATTTGGCCGGGATTATAGGTCCAGATGGTATCACACAAAACGTCCTATTGTTTTTGAAGAGATGTTTTATTTATGAGTTACCGTGAGTGTACAATAGCAGTTCTTGTGTGCCGAAAATGTTTTACATCCTAGCTTATAATTAGGTGTTCGAGCGACAGCGCGAACACCTCTTGATATTGTTTGGTTTTTTGTAGGTGTTCTAGCGACAGCGCGAACACCTCTTGATATTGTTAGGTTTTTTTTAGGTGTTCGAACGACAGCGCGAACACCTATTGATATTGTTCGGATTTTGTTTTAGGTTTAATAGTTATGCATTCACAAGTACAGCTGTAAAATACAGTGAACTGTGAAAAAATCGAACATTTGATACGGGAAGTTATGGCCAAAAGAAGGTGCGGTAATCATGCACGTTAGAAGTTATGGTTAAAAACGATTATTCAATGTCTATTTTGTTGTACGAATAACACTGTTGTTATATATTAATGATCAGATGAACTTAATTTTCCTTGTTTTGTTTTTTCTTTGTAATATCAATCATAACATTCGGGAAATTTCTTTGTTATATATTAAATGGTGTTGTTGTTATGGCTGTTTCATTGACAACAGCGATAAGCGAAATGATAAGTTCATCAAATTAGGCATAAAAAATACATGAGAAATAGCAATAACACCCTTATCGAAAACGTATGTAGCGCCCTCTAGATATGTTTTTTTCAAAACTCGAGATCTCTTGACTAATAATACGATTCACCGTTGAAAATGTGGCGTGCATAGAATCCCACGTTTGGTCGTGCAGTTAGACTAAAACGGTAGTACAGAAGTCTTGGGTGATTCTTATATATTCCCCATGGCATCTCTTACCATTCAACCAAGTGTTGTGCCGTATATAATAATAATATAAACTTTAATGTGTTGTCATCATCCATCAAAACGAAATAAGCAAATAAATAAATTAATAAGTCACTCGACCCCCACACTGATCCATCCGTGGTTGACTGAATAACGCTGCCACGATCCTCCTTGTCATTATGCGATAGTGAAATACCGATTGTGTTTAAAACAAAGAGGGAACAAATACCTTGCCCTTGAAGTCTCGGTTTGGTTCAATTGATTTGAATAGAATAAAGCGAAAATGACAGTACAACTATAATAGTTTATATTACAAAGTCCAACAGCAATAATACAAGCATTCCACTATGCTCTTGTTTTTTTATTTTCCTATTTTAATTTATTTATTTGCTTTACATAATAATGTAAATTTAATGTAGTTTTGGATATTCATTTAGGCTTTTACAGAACTCTGATATTGTAATCAAATTAATTACTGGCATTACTTATGTGCGGGTGGGTTCGAATCCTTGCCGCGACCATGGTGCTTGTGTCCTTGAGCAAGACACTTTATCATAATTGCTGCGAGGGCCGAATTGAACCCAGCCACTGGGGATGTACAAGCCAGTGCATGCTTAGTGCCGGTCCCAAGCCAGGATAAATGGGAGGGTTGCGTCACTGGGCATCCGGCGTAAAACCTATGCCAAATCAAATATGCGGATCATGATCCGCTGTGGCGACCCCTAACGGGAGCAGCCGAAAGAGGACAACATAAACGTTAGTAATAAGCGATGGTAATATTCAAGATTTGTGATGTTGTTTGGTAATCATATTTTAAAGGGAACAGAGTTAATTAATTGAAAAATGTTTATAAATTAATTTAAGATTGTGTTGATTAAAGTCGATCTGCTCTCAGAGATGCCATTCTTGATTTTCTCTCAACTTGGATTAATAGATGACCGCCTTGGCTTTGCCAACTTTTATAAGCATATAATACATGACAGGTCACTGTTTCAGTTCTTTCATTCCTCATCATAAGCAATTATCATTGTTTTTTAAGAACAGTCGATGACAACTCTTATGAAATACATATGAAACCCTTGAACAAATTACAACTGATCCCCAAAAATACAGTTAAGCACATTATCAAAATTCACAAAGTGACAACAAATGTGACATTACATATAATTATAATCTATGTTGATAAGAAAATCGAGGTCAATTTCATCAACATTTCAGTTTTAATGCGTTTTATTCAGATGACTACTGTCCTTTCTTGTACTTTCAGTCCACCTAAACTAAAGTCATTGAAATGTGTCATTATTAGCCATGTTTCCATCTTACTTACTTAAAAGGCGTGATAATTTATGCTAAATACAGCATATAGAGACCGTGTACATGTATGTCTTGATGATTTTGTAGCTTTAAGTGGACATAAAGGCAACTAATATTTAAAATTCTTATAATGTATCCAGTGCTGATTGTGTGGATTCAACAGGACATCATGTTGAGATGAATTACATTTTCTGAAAGGAAACAAAATACAGTGTTATCATACACTATTCAAAAGTATTTCCATACCTCTCTGTAAGTTTGTTTGGAGACGGATTTATAAAGTACCGCGATTGGAATAAACTCTTACAAAAGCCATAACCAAAAAGTCCCATATTTTATGAACAAAATCACAAAGTTTAAACAATAGATGACAAATGACGCAAATATGAATATTTTTAATTTTTCCTATTTAAAGTTAGTTAGATAAGATTCACTTTACGAAAACAACTTGAACACCTTGTGTTTGTAATCAAACAAACACTAAATTTCTAGTTAGAATCTTTATTGGTTTTCTGACCTGGGCCTAATTCTGTAATGTGTTTTTGAAACATTTATGTTATAATTGGACTGTTTCATTAACCTATTATATTGTTTGAGTGTGACTTTATGATTTTTGATCCTGGTTTATTAATGTCCATTCATGTGGTTTGTCCCTTAACCGTCAATGAAGTTGCACAAATTCTATGACTGCAAAATAATGAATTTGAATGCGCGCCGCGAAAAGCTCCTGCGCATTTGAATGCTGTTCGAGTGGATTGTTAAATTGGATGGTTATTTTGTTTAAATCACATGACGCACTAGAGTATTATTTTGCCTACTCATAAAACGAAATTGAATGATGATTTTGAGCAGCATTCAATTTCGCGCTAAACAGAATGACGCAGTGCTTAAATTGGTTGCTTATTTGCCGAAATTGACAGGGAAAACCTACAATAGAAATGAATGAAACAGATGAATGAAAACTAGAATTATTCGCAGATTAGATCTCTAAATAATACATGAAGAAGAACACGCTCTAGTGTACATAATTACAACGCTTGACCAAGAGATAATGGGCCTTGACATGTATAAATTGAAAATAAAATAAAAGCTAGCTTACACGTCAAACAACTGCGATATTTCACGCACATTTACCATCATTCTTAAAATGTATATATTGAGCATTGGTTTTGATGGGAGTCTACTTTTTGTATGGGTGCGCATTGATCCCTACGCTAACGCAGCTGCAAATATCTGGACGAGTTTGCTTCTGCGGACTGTGCGCAGCCGCGTATCCACTCTGCAATGTACAGTGCACTGCGCATGGTGCAATGACCTTACTATGTAGGTAAGGGTTCATTTTAGATTTTGGTATGGGTGAAAACACCCTTCCATGTTGACCTTTAACCCTTTCAGTCCCGCACCCTCCGGGACTTTCACTTTCAGTAGGTTTTGTGTGCAAGATGGATGCCTCGTCAGCCGAATGACGGAATGCCCTACGGCTACGGTGCTGAGATTTCCTTCCAGAATTTGACATTTTCCTCTTCGGTGTTGTCCTTTTCTGACACATGTAGGTTTCGCAAAGATAAAATTTATTACTCAGGAGTGTAGATAAATTATTGATTTGAAGAAATTATAATTTTGGGGTGTTTTATCATGATATTTTACGATTTTTCATGTCTGTACTGATGATGCATGTAACGTAACGTTAAAATTCGTTTACATTTGTGTAAAGAATGCACTCATTCCCAATGATTTACATCCTCTCCTCCTACTTGTACATAGTCTTTGGCACTATAAGGTTTACATTTGAGTGCAGTTACCTTTGGAAATTAAAAACAAATGAACATTTGGGAGGAATCTTATCAAACAAAAATCACGAAGACGTGCCGATAAAAGTACAGTTGTATATCAAAGCAAAAGTAAACAAACTTTCAATATGGCGGCCGCCATAGATGTAAAGTTTGTTCATGTTTATGAAGGCTAATGCTTATAATCATTCTAGTTATGTACATGTACATTGAGGCATTTTGTGATCTTCATTTTCCAGTCAAGCCATTTATTTATTTATTTATTTTTTTTAAATTATTATTATTTTCTTTTTTAGATCATCCCAGAATAAAAAACAACAATAACATAGACAGAAACTTATTATATTGTACAACTTCCGGTTTAACAGGAAGTCAGAGGTCATCAAGGTCACTGAGGTCAAAAAAAGGTCAGGAAATTAATGACAATCATTTGGTAAACAATGTGTCCATATATTGTTGGAAAATAAACAAGGGCATTTTTTTAATGATTTTTCAAACATAAACATACAAATTGTTGTGTTTTTAAAGAAAGTATGTGGGATAATGAGGGTAATTGTGTACAAAGACAATGGGACTCAAAGGGTTAACTGCTATTCCCTATTCTCACTTTGAGGGATATGAAATCAACGACCTTTGAAAACAAAAACAAACAAACAATACCTAAACCATGGCTGTAGGTTATTGGCTTTCCCGTTTTTAGTATTTTGGACAACCAAAATTGTTTGGAATTTCCCCCTATATGTTAGTTTCTGTTTGTCGTGAAAGGTGGCGGGGGGAGGGGATTAATTGAAAATGTCCAACTGAGCGTCATAATAATAATAATAATAGCATTTATATATAGCGCTCTTACACGACTGAAAGGTATCACAGCGCTTTACAAAATGGATCAACTTAATAATTTCTTAAATTAACAGTGAATAAAATGAGATGTAATTCTTAAATTAACAGTGAATAAAATAAGATGTACAACAAAGCTAAAATAAATGAGTCTTAAGTTTACTTTTAAACATCTGAAGTTCACTAGTATGACGAATATCTGATGGGAGATTGTTCCACAGATTTGGAGCAGAAGCAAAGAAACCCTTATTTGCAGAACAAAAGATGAGTGCGGGGTTTACAGAGCATCTTTTGGTCAGAACTAGAGCGAAGTCCACTACGGTTAGGTTGGTATAGCGAGATAAGCTCGTATAGATAAGATGGTGCATTATTAGAAAGGCAATTAAAAGTAATAGTCATAATTTTTAAAATCGATACGTTTTGTACAGGTAGCCAATGAAGCTGTTGGAGGAGCGGAGATACATGGCCAGACTTTTTTGTCTTGAATATGAGTTTAGCAGCCCTATTTTGAAGTCGCTGAAGTCTTTTAATCTCTTTGGCTGATGAACCTATGAGAAGTGAGTTAGCGTAGTCAAGTCGAGCAGTTACTAAAGCACGGACTGCATGGTGGCATGTGGTATCATCAATGAACATTCTGATACGTGATAAATTACGAAGATGAAAATTAACAGACTTACAAATTGATGATACATGATGGGACATGTTCATTGCACTATCAAATTCTACTCCAAGATTCCTTATAGTTTTGGATGGTTTGATAATAGTTTTACCTATGGTAAAAGAGATATCTGAAAACTTATGCAAAATGTTGGGATTGGCAGCAATAAAAAATTCGGTTTTGTCATCATGGAGGAGTAGCATATTTTTAGACATCCATGATTTGATTTCCGAAATGCATTTAGATAAAGTGGAAATTGCACGATCTGATTCACCGGGTATTCGGGGATCAACATTAATGTATAACTGTGTGTCATCTGCATAAAAATGGGCTTTGATACCAGGGTAGCGTGTGATGATATCATACATAGGTTGAGTATAAAGAAGGAACATCTGAGGTCCGACACATGAGCCTTGGGGCAAACCATGAAGAAGAACCTTAGGATCAGAAAATTCATTGGCGATCCTAACTCTACATGTTCGATTATTAAGGTAGGATTTGAACCAGGCAATAACGTTATTCTTGAAACCAAATACATGTGATAATCTATGTAACAAAACATCATAATCAATTGTGTCAAAAGCAGCAGACAGATCCAACAACACCACGAAAACAGCCTGCCGATTGTCAAAAGCTTGGATGATGTCACTCTTGACTTTCAACAGGGCTGTCTCCGTGCTGTGATTGGGTCTGTAAGCAGATTGGACCTTACAATACAAGTCATTACTACCGATATAATCTGATATTTGCAACAAAGCAGCTTTCTCAATTAATTTAGAAAGAAAAGCAGTATTGGAAACAGGGCCTGTAATTCTTTAAGATATCCTTATCCAGGGTGGGCTTCTTCAACAATGGGGTAACCACCGCATCCTTGAGTACTGTGGGAAAGGTCCCTGTGGACAATGACATGTTAGCTATAGAAGTAAATATGGGCAGGAGTGTGGTCAAGTTGTGTTTAACGAGCCAAGTGGGGAGAGGATCCAACGTGCAGGATTTATTAGGAGATTTCTTAATTAATTTCGAAATTCCAGCTTCGTTAATTGTTCTAAATTCACTTATTTCAGGAGCAATTGCATTATGGGGAGGTGGGGTATAATCTGTCTGGGATGAGTTAATTGTGTTCCGGATTTTGACAATTTTGTCTTCAAAGTAATTACTAAACTTTTCGCAAAGATTTTTAAATGAAATGGTACATGGAAGTGGTGAAACCTTTCGGTTGAGCAGAGTATTTAAAGTTTTGAAAACAATTTTAGTATTAGCAGTGGATAGCTGCTCAGTGTAATACTTAGATTTAACAGAATGTACAAGTTTCGAAAATCGGTGAACTTCATCCAGATAAAGATTATGATCATGTGGGTTATTACTTTTCTTCCATTTTCTTTCAAGTTTGCGTCGATTGCGCCTAGCAAGATGTATATCAATAGTATACCAAACGGGTTGAGGTTTAAACTTATGTTTACGTTGCGTAAGTGGACAGTGATTGTTCAATACATAAATTACATTAGAATTATAAAATTTTACTTGGTCATCAAGAGAGGCATCATAGGGAAAACAATTGAAAGAAAGTTTGAGGTCTCTAGCAAAAGCTTGATGATCAATGTTACGATAATCCCTGGAGTTTGAAGTGATCAACGCAGTGTTGACTGGTTTAGAAAACCTAATGGTACAGTTTACTACGAAATGATCTGAGTTCAAAATGTTCAAAACTTCACTGTCGAGAACAAGTGAGTCATCCGGGTTCGAGATGAGAAGATCGAGTGTATGGCCGTGTTTTTGTGTAGGTTCAGTTATGTGTTGGTGTAGACCAGCATCATTGAGAGATGTCAGGAAATGCGATGTGTCTGATTTCAACGGCGTATCAACGTGAATGTTAAAATCGCCGAGAAGTAACAGCTTACTGGGTAGGGGTGACACTACATCTAGGAGATCGTCAAATTCGTTTAGGAAATCTGAAGTTTTCAGATGGTTCTTGGGTGAGGGAGGCGGGCGGTACATGACGACGAAGAAAACACGTTTAAAAGGGTCGGTTATGCATGCATATTCAAAGGTGGTAGGCGAAATGCTGATTTTGGCGAGTGAGAGATTTAGAGCTGTTCTGAAAATTGCTGCAACACCACCATGGCAATCTCCGTTACGGGGAACATTAACAAACGTAAATCCAGGAGGTGTACATTCAGATATAATGACGGGACCATTGCTAGACAGCCATGTCTCCACAATGAACATAACATCAATATTCTTATCCATTATGTGTTCACATAAGATAACCGATTTGTTACTTAGAGAGTGTGCATTCCAGGAGCTGACGTTAAGTGTATCCAATTCTTCACGATGTAATTTTGCCAGGTTAGATATGTTAGCTGTTCTGGGATCTCTGTGTATACCGAGAGTCCGAGTGTTTGTAGTAATGTTAACAGGTATAGAACAAGGTGAGCTAGTAGGACTGGAAGGCAAGGAATTGTCGCTTTTTTGCCATAATTTACGCCGACCTCCTCGCTTTCCTCTGGTTTTTGAATGAACATATTTTTGACGAACACTTATTCCGAGGGTCTTAATTGTTCTCCAGACTTCATTATTAAGCCGGGGCAGTGATTGAAGGGTGCAGTTTCTGAAGGGATTAAGGGAGATAAATTGGTCAGCATTATAGACAAACTTGTTATCAAGGGTGACGTCGCTGTTTACAGTAGGGCCAGGGTTAGCATGGACATCTCCATATACCAAAATATCAATTTGGAAAGATGCCATTGAGCCTCCATAGTAGGCAATGCGAGTTCCAAGGTATTTAAGCCTATGAAATTGTGCACTGATACCTATATGTTTACACTGATGGTAGTAGTAGCATGTACATGTAGGATTATCTGCCAGGTCGAACATACAAATTGATGAGCCCACAAAGGCCAGCAAAATAAGAAACACTCCCTGCTGAGTGGCCATTGTTTATTCTCCAAGAGTTTCAGTTCTGATGAATAGGTATCCTTGAGTGTGTTTACTTTGTTGCATACATAAGATAAATCCCAGGCTAATTCCAGGCTGTGAAGAAGCTATGACTCACAATCATGGTTGAATAATCAAGTATCTTGTAGATAAACTGATGAGTGCAGCAAATGTAAATGTAAATATAAATGTAACAAATTGCAGTTAAAAACCCTTGCAGTTAAAAACCCTTCTCCATTTCGTATTGTTTGGTGTTTGAAATACTGGATTAAATATAAACTGAAATTCTGAAAGAACAGAAAGCCCAAAATTGTTCATGTAATTAAAACTGCTACCGAGAATTAAAGTTTGTTCAATTCGTCGCAATTTTCTCATAGTGACGCATCGGAAAAACGTACATTACGAGTAAATCGAGTTTCAAGTTGAACTTTTTTCGTTCACAACTATCGAACCTTGTTGCTTTATATAATTACTTGCCATCACTAAAGTATGTTTTCAAGTATTTTGACATGATATTTTTTCATCCAAGTCCAAATAAAATGTTTTAATTAAGGCATGAAATCCTATTGAATTTATTCATCAGTATGAAAAAACACAAATGCCACTTACACGCTTATTCGTCACTGCGCGCATATTATTCGTCAGTATGAAAAATATCGACCTCTGTTTCTGGGCTTCTTCGTCAATGAACTAATACCATTTTAGTACAGCAGTTTTCAGAATTTTCCTCCTTTACGTATTGAATGCAGATGTGTTATGCAAATAATTTCTTTGCCATATTTTTTTTCGTTCGCATTTTCATATGAATTTCTTAGCGCAACCTAAGCAGCGACCATCCACTACACTCGAAATCCACGGAAAACTTCTCAAAACACGCTATTTTTTTTGCTTTTTGAGCGTAACTTTGAACCGCGGGTGATATCAATTTAGTTCTTTCGGCAAACTGAAAGTACACTATTCCTCTTTTAATGATGATTTAAAATAATTGTTTAACTACTTTAAAACCCGTAAATTTTCAACCAAAGATTGTGGGTTTCGCCATTTTTACAGTGCGAATACGATTTTCGGACAGAATTCTTGTAACAATGCGGCGCCCTCTACCGATTGTTTTCGTTCTTGCTGATAAATAAAATGTACACGTTTGTTCAAAGCTGTTGTTAAAATGAAGCTGATTGGCCAATATTAAGGGCCGTCCTTTTAAGCCCAAATTTGTTGTGCCAATCACAATTGTTGTCTGAAACTGCATTGGAACATGTGTGACCACCGGGTGGTTACGACATGCTTCAACTGCGTTAGATAACTGCGTGCACAGAACCCTATGGGCAGATGCACAGCGTTGTTTCAGATTCTTGAGTGTCAAAACTGGCCTCTAGGAATTCATATGAAAGATTAATTTCTTATCTCTCCCACGTTGCCGTTATGTGTTAAACACAGAAGATTCCTCATGTTTTACCACATGCAAAATAAATAGAAAATTTTCATTAAAAAATTATAAAGGTTTTGTGCACACAGAATCGACCCATGTGACTCGGGACTCGGACTCGACACTGGGGATTCGAACTCGGACTCGGGTACAAGTCTGCCAGATACATCTTTCAATTATTAAACAGGTTATAATGATTTCTTACTGTTTATTTGTTTTGACTGAAATACAATAATTCTTTCAAGGAAAATTTCATTAACTGTTCTTATGTACAAAATCATAATTTGATTTAAAAACATTTATAACTCCATCATCGATATGGGGTATGTCAATGACGACAGGAAATTCATGGACATATTTTCAAGGAATCCAGACGTTTTACCAAATGTTCAAATATTATTCATGGTCAAATATTATTTGGACATATAACGAATACAACGTTACAAAAATTTTACAAGTTAAGAAGTTCTTTACAAAAGCAACACATTATTGAACGTTTTTCTAAAAC
Source organism: Zoroaster sp. YZ-2022 (assembly GCA_029582265.1). Lineage (NCBI taxonomy): Eukaryota > Metazoa > Echinodermata > Asteroidea > Forcipulatida > Zoroasteridae > Zoroaster > Zoroaster sp. YZ-2022. The sequence continues at coordinate 34,757,806 of CM055822.1, forward strand.
CCTCAAAATGCATAATCATGGTAAAATATTTCATTAGTATTTATCGGTATTTTTTAAAAATTTACTGTTATTTTAATTTAACGCATAAACCACAGCATCCATTATTGATTCGTTAGTATGGAAAAAACTTAACCGTGCCTTTCGAAGTGGCGAATACCTTATTCATCAATATGGGAAACACAAACATTGGCTTTTGAACATATTCGTCACATGGGAGGTCTCCATAACTTTAAACGGAGGCAAAACTATTCTTTCAAACATAAAAATGAATTTAGACACTCATACAACCCTAAAACTGCAAAAACCTCAATATCGAAAAAAAAAACCGATTCGCCACTATGAGAAAAAAATGCGATGAATTGTTTTCAGTTTACTGGACCTAGTAAAGTGGAGGAAATCTGTGGACCACCCTTCTGGACAAATGTGTGTAGGGCCGGGTGGTCTATATGAATATCTCCCATCCGACGGGATTCAGCCCATGCTGTCAAGTGGAGGGAGAATGTTCTGAATATCTTTCAAAATTAACACTCGTCTGAGGTGTGTTTTTTTTACTCGTAAATACAATAAAATATTAGACGTCATTCAACATTTCTGTAATTTTTCATTCATCTCTACGGGAGCTTATTAACTGTTTTAAATCGCACGTGTTCGACTGGCAATCTTATGGAAAGTTTTGTTTCATTGGATTATTGATAATTTCCTTTTTGAAATGAAATGTAAAATGTAATACGGTTTTTCTTCACTCGTCTTTTCTCATGACTTAAATTCTGTCGGTATTGAGCTGAAAGTTGGTCCTATAATGTATATGTTCTTTTCCTTCCTTTCGTGTTCAAAGTAAGCAGTATCCATAGAAACAGAGTTCCATTGGATTTCTATTGGAGTGCCATGGTCGAGCAGTTTAGTGCAACGGATTTGTGTTCTGATGGCTGAGTCGTCAGAATCCGAACCGCGACCATGGTGCTTGCAAGACATCTTACCATAATTGCTTCTCTCCACCCAGGGGTAAATTGGACCCTGTGAGGGGCAGAGGTTGGTTGTTGTGTTTGATTAGCCCTATATGCGCTGTAATTGCAGCAATTGAGCTGTATACTCCCAGGGAGCTGAGATGGTTTCAGGAATGATTTATGAGCCTGATGAGCAGTGGTAATAATATAATGCGCCTTGAGCACCAGTTTGGTGGATACGTGCGCTATATAAGTCCACATTTATTATTATTATTATTAAAATTTTTCTAATGTTGTTCCATGGAGGAAGGAACATAACTATAATTCCCCTACGCAGCTACCAATTAGGACGAGTTGGGCGTCCTTATGTAGGTAAGAGTTCAGCTGCGTTGTTTACATAGAGGTCCTTGCAGTATGGTACCAGGCACTAGAATTTTTGCAAAGAGGTCCTTGCTGTATGGTACCAGGCACTGGCATTTCGTTTGTTACCCTTTCACCCACATACTTCCATTAAGTAGCCCTTTGTCAAGATCAGCCTTGACCAGCACAGAATGAAATAATTAAAAAGAGGAACATTAGACCACAGAACGAGATGGTAAAGACGTTTTCACCTTCGTGGCCACTTTGCACTGGTATTTTTTGCATACTTTATGTATACTATCCGTGCTTGTATAGCTAACGTTGACGCCACGCACGCCTAGAATAAAGGCTACCGTACCTATTAACATGCAAATACTCATGCAACACAAACAGCTCTTTTTCCTGATTCTGTTTCCCAAGGTTTGAGTGTAATTAGGGCCGATAGACCTATTGTGCACTCATTGTGTAATCATAACTTGTCTTACAACACAGTTGTTTGAATTCGTTGTTCACTGCTAACAAACGGTATAATACCTTGTGACATGTGAGGCATTCTAGTATTTTGAACCCCACGTACAAAACTCCACAAATACAATCCTAATACAGTGTCCATCGGGCGACACAACTACTCGTCTCTCCGAGTGGGACACCCCTGTCATTGCGCTCCGTATACAGGTCACCGCCATTCAGCTACTACATTACAGGGCAATAGTGAATAGAAAGGGTTAAAGGTAAGGCTTAATGATTGGTAATTCAACAGTAATCAAATGGTCGAATACTTACTTGGTGTAAAGCTTATGTAATAGTTGGTGTAAAGGTATTAATCTTCCCTAGAAAATATTTTTTCTGAGGTGTTGTAATATAATTTTAAGAAAACTGGAATAGCGTAATTCGAATTTAGGCTAGGAGTATCGGTACTCTAAATTATAAATTCCACGTTAGAATGAATATAACAAATCTAAATTCATTTGAACTATTGTCTCGTGAACGACAAAACGTACCATAATAAGCGGAAACTTTCACAGGTTGGTTGTTTAATCGATTGAGAGTTGTATACAAACAATTTTGTTGCAAACATTACCAAGGTGTACCTTCCATTTAAGGGAAAGGTACAGCCGTTGGTACTGGGAAACGTATTCATTTCAATCCTCTAGTTTAAGAAATATATCTTAAAACTAACCTGTGAAAGTTTCATCACAACAGCTGTTCACGTTACTGAGAAAACGACGAAACACTAGTATTTTTTTAGTTTCATTATAAGAAACCTTTTGTAATTTAAATTTTGTCTCTAAGACGGCCATATACAGCACTTCATCGACCGTTATAAATTGATGTATATTTATCGTCGTTCTTACATACACTAATCTTACTATATGGATGGAAAAGGGAGGGCTAAATTGCAATGTGGATAAATGAAGTGATCTCATGTGTACTTTACCCAGAAAGCAAACCGTTTTGAACTATGATTGTAGACTCTGTGACACGCTCCATCCAAATGAGGAATGTCCCCCAACACATGTTTCCATGTAATATGGGCTTCCAAAGTTCACAAAACGTGCATGACTGCATTATAAACATTATCAATTTATCACATCCTAACACAGGAATGAAATGATCCAAAAAGAATGTTTGGCATCATCAGAAAGACCATTAAACTCTTTAAATTGATATCCATATCTCAAAATGTGAAATTTGGTGGACATTCCTCATTTCGATGAAGCGGGCAGGCCTATAATCAAATAAGGTGGGAAGTGAGCATGGATACCGAGGTTGGGTGTCGTGGCCGAGCGGTCTAGCTTACCGGACTCGAGTTCTGGTGTTAGCAGCAGAATGTGGGTTCCGAACCTGGCCGTGACACTTGTGTCCTTGAGCAAGACACTAAACCATAATTGCTTCTCCACCCAGGGGGTTTAAAAG
>CM055822.1:34761526-34797627 GCA_029582265.1 Zoroaster sp. YZ-2022
CAAAAGGTTTTAAATTTTATGTTTTTTAAATAAAGTCTAAAGTTCATTTTTAGATTACAAATGCAGTCTACAGCGGCAACGTTACTGCAGAAAACAAAATCGGGGCCAGGGTGCAATGTTCTATAAATATCGGTGACGGGCGTTATGATAAGTTGTTTGGTTATAGGCTATACAGCCGGCCAGCAATATGCAAACAACAACATGCAACAATGTCAATAACGTTAGGTTAGGGTACCGGTACCACCCGGTACGATGCAAACCAATACCTTTAGAACTTATTCGTAGACGACGCACCGTGCCGTCCTTACATGATATAAAGTGTGTACACGGAACGCTCAACTTTTCTCTTCTAATTTAACCGGTGGTACAGATCGAGTTGGTGTCAACAGTATTCAACGATTCATCAAATATGGAGATTTTGGGGTTTGAAGTGACTGTCACTTTGGCGCTAATTGTTGGCGTAATTGTAATTTTAGCATGGTAGGTACTGTCCATGGTAAACTAACGTAGTTATAGTGCTACATAGTACGGTTTATAATTATAAATTAACGTATGTAGCTAGCTGCAGCGATTCTCGTATCTCATCTCAACTGTCTGTCGTTTTGCATTGCGATTGCTACGTACATGGAATTACACGTTAGGCTATAGCTGCATAACGTTAGATCATGGAGGAAGGAAAATAGCTCCTCCATGGTAAGGATGATCTCTACTTTTGTGTAGTAACGTCAGCACTCAGCTTTAATTCGCATACATATACAGCCACCGAAAGGGGGTGGATAAACCACCAAATCAAACCATCAGGCTTTTGTGATTTTTGTGCCCATGGCCATGGTGTGCCTTGCTTGATTTAACTCGGCGAGGAAATTCTTCATGCCTGCCCCTCCCCTGTTAAAATTTGTCATGCCTACTCCCTCCCCTTTGTCCAGCAACTTTGAAGATGTTAATTTTTTGGAAAAACAATCCCCCCCTCCAGTTTCAGATCTGTCGGCCACCAATTTAGCACCCTTAACCCCCCATGCCTTCACCAGTGGCGTAGCTGGCTATGTTCGCCGGGGGGGGGGGGGGGGGGCGAAACAGATCCCCGGGGGCCCCCCAAAAAAATTACGTTAAAGATTTTTAGGGCCCCCGCTTTACCTGGGGCCGTGGGCAACTACCCTTTGCCCTTATGTAAAAGCGGCCCTGTATACAGGGCCGGATTTTTAAGGGGGAAAAGGGGGCAATTGCCCCGGGCCCACCTGCCAGAGGGCTCCCAGACTAAGGACTTCCTTTATACAAAAAAATGTAATAATTATAAAATTAGTTTTATATTTTTTTCGAAGAAATGCGGTTTATCATTCATTTTAGTTCATTTTTTATTTGTCATGTAATTTAATTTCTATGTCGAGGGGCCCCCGAACCTGAAGTGCCCCTGGCCCTCAAGGTCTAAACTGGCCCTGCCTGTATAGTCCTGCCTGCTGGTGGGCCCGTCAGTCAGTCCCATAAGCATGTGAAAAAATTGCATGTGTTAGGGGCCCACTTATTCTGGAACTGGCAGGGGGCGGCCGCCCCTGCCCCCGCTAGCTACGCCACTGGCCTTCACTAGCCCTGTTCCACTGCAGCGCAGCCGTAGAGGTATCTATTTAAAGGGACAGTATCGACCATCACGATCATATAGCAGACTTTCAACAGGGCATGGAATAGGTGTCCTAGTTTAAGATGAACACAGTAACGGGGGACCAAAATTGAACAACTTTTGACAGGAGAAAAGCAGAATGAACGTTTTCATGAAATGCATTTTTCTAGTGGTGCATTCTGATCGCTTTATATTAATATTTTTGTTGTTGCAAGAAAAATGATAGCCTACTCTTCAGTAGCCAGGATAGGCTAACATATTTTTTTATGGGCCATCAGAAAGTGGGTGGGGGACATTTGGGTCCCCCGTCCCCCATCAAATCGATGCCTTTTGGACTCCAAACGCCAAACACCCTGTAAACATAGCGCCCATACAGCCCCTTTTGCGGCAGGATTTAAAATTAGCCCAGTTTATGTCCCAACTAAACTATAGTTGGCCCTTCCAACTATAGTTTGGCCTTTCCAATTATAGTTGGAAAGGCCAAAGTATAGTTCAGACAATAATACAGCTTTGGGCAGCAACGGCACCAGCTCAATAAAATGTAGAGGAAAAGTGAGGGAAAGCATAAATTTTAGGGGCCAAAATTTATTTTAAGGAAATTTTGGTAGTGTTATATCAGCAATGAAAAACAAGTATACCAAGACATTACATCAGTGATATTTTTGTAATTGGGGAAAACTGGGGAGAGCAAAGAAATTTTCAAAGGAAATTAAATTCTCCTTCTAAAGTTCTATGTGCTGCCACCACTGCAGTTGGGACTTAACAGCCCCACTCTCCTCATTCTCTGGTTGGATAATCCCATCTTAAACGCAGCCCTAAAATGTGTTCAACATTATTATTACTTGTATGAGATACGATTGTATGAACAGTTAACCCATGTATGGGCTTCTGTTGAGCCCACTTTTCAATTGTGGTTTCAGGGACATTACTCAGTGAAACCATGGATCCTAGAAGTGCCATTTCTGGCTGGTGAATGGAATGGAAAATGGAAAAAGTGGGAAAAATTCAACAAAATGTTCAAGCTGCTTTTCGGCTAGTAGAAAATGGGTTTTGTCCAAAACGTTCAATCTGCTTTTCGGCTAGTAGAACATCAGAATAACACATGTCCACTTTTGGACTGCCAATGTTTGAGAAAATGTAAAATCTAAATTTTGGAAAGCTGATAAATGGGAATTTGGAAATCTGGGTTTTACCAAAACATTAAATCTCATTTTCTGCTACCAGAAAAATACATTTTACGAAAATGTTCATTCTGCTTTTCTAAGTCAACTGTCAAATCACAGAAAACTTAGTTGATGTCCACTTTTGGTCCCCCATAACACAGTGACTGAAAATTACTGGCTCACAGCAGATATGGTATATGACCTTATCTTGTGGGGTATTATTTTCAGTAAAACTAGCACTCTGATTCCATGCACTGTTGGAATCCATGATCGTGACATTATTTGTTAACTTAGTCCAATTGGTCTCTCAGGCTGAATTCTTTATGTCATAAAACTATAGATTTATGAAATTCTTGCGTCGGGAGATACACAATTGATTTAATTTGCCCTACACCGACGTGTGTATAGCACTGTATGCTCAGTGCTTTCCGAGTGTCTGTGAAAAACTACACAGGCGACTCGGGCGGGATTCGAACCACGACCTCCCGCTTACTAGTGCAGACGTCTTAACCTCTCGACCACCGAGCTTGCCCGATGACGACTGGCCGGCTAGAATCCTATATAGCAGCGGGTTCACTAGAGAGTATGCATTGAGATTGCCTGGGTACCATACACTCATTTTTTCTGTACAAATTGTTGATGCTAAGCTTTGGGCGATATCCAATTTTTTTTTCATGCACGATATACATGGGCAATTCTCCATGGGAGAGAAAAAATTGTCAAATTTTTACATTAGCAATAGAGGAATATTTCATATTGATCCTATAGACCAGAATTTCATAAGGAATCCAATCCAAGTGGTTAAAATTCGAAAAACCCATGTTTTCTGGGAGAAATATGGATTTTTGTGTAGTAAGTCTGAAAATGTGGAATTGTTGTTAAAAATTCAAATTTAATTCTCTTGGACATTGTGATTAGTGGAGGCCTTGTGGGAAAATAATTGTTTGTGTGTCTAGATAGCCATGGTACCAAAGATTAATTTTGTATGTAAAAAAAAATTAAAATTATTTTTCGTGTTCTCCAAAAATTAAAAAAATTAAACATGAGAAAATCACACGTAATTCCGTTACCAAAATAATGCACAAAAGTAATTTTTTGGGCAAAGAAAATAAAAATAAAAATCCCAACATTGTTTTTTTCTAAATATACCTCCCTCTAATTTTATTTTTTGTTAAATTCACTTTCGGACATTTGCTTAGTACTTTAATATACGGTAACGGAATTACGGTAACCATGGTTACGGATTTGTACTGCACTTAAGTTTTTGTTACTGTTACAATGACTTTTACTGTGACTTTTGACATCTTCTGTGACAAAGTTTATTTAATGTTAATTAATAAATATTTTTCAATAAAAACTTTAAAAACACCGTTTCCTAAAAATATGACACAATGTTTAGTTTGAATGCAAAAGTATGCTATTGTACAGGTATTTATACAGTGGTTATGGGCAGTACTTGTAGTAAAATGCTGATTAATTTGGTTGGAAATTGTAAAGTTGGCTTGATTTAATTGGATTATGTATAAGTGATGTAGTGCCTTGATGTTGAGCCTTGGCCTTAAGGCTGCCTTAAGGCTTGATTTAGGCCTTGGCCTTAGCCTTAAGGCTTGAGGGCAAAAGCCTTGGCCTTGAGGGTCAAAGCTTCAGAACTTTAGGCCTTGCTCTTCAAGGCCCATAAATTTTTGAATTTTTCAGGTAAATTTCTTTGAAATTTTGCTTTTCTGCAAACATGCAACTTCGAGTCGGCTGTCTGCAAAGTCTGCAGTATCTAATTTAATCATGTTTTACCACGGAGGAGGGAAAACACCCTAGATTTGTGTGATGTTGACACACTTTCACTTTTACAGCATCACATTTTGTTACCATGATAGTACATTTTGCTGCTTCCCCCAAAACAAAGCTATAATAATTTTCTGTATACATGTACCTGAGGGGCCAGGGAGATATAATTATACTTAACTTGCATACAGTTATATGGGTTAGATAGAACATAATCTGATTTGTGCTGTGGACTGCTTTATTTATTTATTTATCGTATGGTTCATACAAAGTTAACATGACAAGGTTAGGTTATGGATCCAGTTTAATGCAGACTGGTCGAGTTCAGTTAAATTTCCATCACATCTGTAAATAATACAGTCATGAACGATGTGATGTACAGTCTGGTCATCATGACCACAGGTACATTTAGCGTTGTCACGTAGTCCCATGCGGAGCATGTTATGTCCAAATCGGCCATGGCCAGTTCTTAGTCTGTTAAGTTTGACCCAGCAGTGGCGATGTAGATTGCATCCTGGTGGGTTGGTAGAAGGTGAGGAAATGTAGTTAAATATCCACGTCCTGGATTCTGATTCTTGCCACATATTCCGCCACGTGTTTAGTGCCCAAGTCTTTGGGTGCGATCCAGTGCTAATTTCTAGCAGTTTGTGGGCTTGTCGATGGAAATGATTTCTTGATGGCAGTCGCAGTTGTGGTGGGGGTTTTGATTGGTGTTTGTCAACAGTTGATGAAGCAGATGGGAGTCACACCCAGCGGCACGTTGCGCAAGAGCAAGGCATTGCTGCTGTTGTCTCACTTCTAGAGGAGCAATTCCACTGACTACTGGAAGGTATTGAGTGGGAGTTGATCTGATACATCCTGAGATGATGCGCATGGTGTTGTTAAGGGCTACGTCAATCTTGCTGGTGTGGGTGTTCCTTGCCCATACCGGTGCACAGTACTCTGCAACAGAGTATACTAAAACTATTGCCAAGGTTCGAAGAATGTTAGTCTGCGCCCAGGAAAGGCCTGCTAGTCGTCTAATGAGACAGTTGTGAGCGTTGGCTTTCTGTGCGAGCTGTGTGAGATGACTTTTATAATTTTTTATGTTAGAGATCTGTCCAAGGTAACACCAAGATACTTGGGGAAATCATCATACGGGATGGTTGTGCCATTGCAAACGACTTTGATTTTGTAGTTAGCCAGTCTAGTTGCTAAACAGTTTTGGTGATGTTAAGTCGGAGTCTCCAGTTTTTGAAGTAACTGCTTAAGGATTCCATATCGGTGCCAAGTGTTGTTTCAAGCTTGTTAAAGTTTTTAGCAGAGGTTAGGAGTGCTATGTCATCTGCGTAGATGTATTTCTTTGAGACAGTGGTTGGTAGGTCAGCAGTGTAAATGTTTAATTAAATCGGTGCGAGCACTGAGCCCTACGGGACCCCGTTTTTCAGGAAGCATTTTTTTACTGGTTTCTTCGCCAACCGTCATTGTAAAGCTTCTGCAGGTGATCATTGTCATGAGAAAGTTTACTAAGGTTTTATCAGGTATGATTTTGTGTAGTTTTAGGGCAAGACCTTTATGCCATACCGTGTCATATGCTGCTGATTGATCGACCAGTACAGCACCATTCTTGAGACCTTTTTGGAAGTTGTCCTCTGTGTCTTCTGTGAGGAGTGTTACTTGGTCTGTTGTACAGCGTCCTGTACGGAAGCCGGCCTGCTCAGGTGGGAGTTGAGGATCCACAATGGGTTGGATACGATTGTATATTAGTCTCTCCATCACTTTCTAGATTATGCACAGTAGGCTTATTGGACGGTAGCTGCCTGGGTCTTCGGCGGCCTTGTTCGGTTTGAGAATTACCATTACTTTAGCATGTCTCCATATTTTGGGGATTTTCTGAACTTTGATACAGGTGCTGAAGTAATCTCGAAGCCATTCAGTGGATTTTGGTCCAAGATTTTGACAAATTCTGGGTGAATATAGTCTGGTCTGTTTTAGGTAATGCTAATATTTCTAACCATGTTGGCCCAGAAAATAAAATTACTTCCATGTTACATAATAAAGAGGTAACATCAGTTAAAAACAGCCGTTCTTAGATCCCCCTTTTGTTATACTCGGTTTAGATTAATGTGCATCAGTATGGTAGCAAACCATTCTTTTTGTTATATTTAAATGGTATCCACGAAGACCTGAACTTCTACTCAGTCATTGTACGTGAATACTTTGATTGCAAATAAAGATAATGTTTTATTCTTACTATAAGCGATTCGTTATGATGTGACATGTTTTATATTAGTAGTAATTTTATACTAAAGGGCCTTAGCCTTGGCCTTGAGGGTTAAGCCTTGGCCTTAGCCAAGGCTTGATGGTAAAGCCTTGGTCTTGAGGGTCAAAGCCTTGGCCTTGAGGATCAAAGCCTTTGCTCCAACACTGTCAGGATATGTACTTGTGAGAACATTATTGCATATCATAAAACACAAAATAGATATGCCTATAAATGTAGAAATTCAAGTAAAATACTGTTTTTATTACTGTTTTTGCCTTGCTGCATTTAGCGCTATTTTTAGACCTGTACAAATACAATAGGTAATTCCGTTACTGTCCTGACGTAATTCTGTTACCGTTATTGAAGGTAATTTTTTTCAATGAAGGAATAATATTTCAATTTTATTTTTTCATTGCACTTATTAACCCTACTAAAGTCTATATACTACAAATAACACCCCTTTTGGAAATTACTAAACTTCACAGAGATTTATTAATTTATGTAAGACTTGAAAACTGCTTGTCCTTCGTCATTCGTCATTACCGGAGAATTGCCCACATGTATCAGCATAACTTAAATAGGTTCTCGATAGCATAATCGAATAAAAAAAAGGTATCGCGATATTCGATATTATCGTGTTATCCCCCAAGTTTAGTTCATGCTTTATCACACATTTGTGATGTGTTCTCCCGAAATCAGACACTTTTGGGCAGAGCTCGAACTGAGAAACGGGCAAAAATATGCCTGGGGGTGTTTTTGTAGAATTTGAGTTTCTTGTAAATTATAAATATTTATAATGTTTATAACATCTTGTGAGAGTTTCAGATTAAAAATTCATTGAATGATAAGTACAAGTTTTTACCGATTAATAGAAGGGCATGTCAGTTCAGAAAATGATGAATTTGTTCTAATTTGGTTTCAAAATGAAGCAAAATTTACCAACTTTGCACAGTATGTTTTTGTTTTCCTCAGCAAGTCATTTCATTAATAGATAACCCTTAATAAAGCAATTTAAGGCAATATTAATCTGTTGACATGCCTGTTGCTAGGGGAACAGAAGTATCTTTGTAAGAAGTTAATTACTTAAAACATACCAAATGAAACTTGTAACTTTAAAGTCGATTATCTCCGTTTGTAATTTTCGTAAAGACAAACCTAAAAATTACGTAACTCCGCTTTGGGGAGTCCAGTTTAAAAAAAAAAGGTATCATTGTAAAGCTGAGTATCTCTACTTTCATAATCAATAACTAACTCAATTTTGATAACCTGCCCAAAAGTGTCTGATTTCGGGAGAACACGTCACATTTAGTCTCGATCATACAGACTCTGCATTGAGCACAGGTTGGATGTATTGATTCAAAAGCATACAATGCAGATAAGCAGTTTTGTAAACCTTATTACAAATGATTAACCCTCCTACTACTACAAGGGTCAAAATCAGTCAAAAAATTGATATACTTGCCAAGGTATATCTAGTGCACTTAAAAGTCAAACACTGTCAAACTTACATGTACGTGTAGTAAGTACGTTTACAGGTCAAAATGAGTGGACTGTTTTTTACTTGAAAAGCATTGTCTTGTATTGTTCAGGGTGGTCAAAATGACAGTAAAACCAGTCAAAAATTCCCCTGTGTGCACATTTGGGTCCAACAGTCAAAACAGGCACTCGACTGTTTTGACCTCTATAGCTACTGCCACTAAAGTGCAGCTATAGTAGGAGGGTTAATCAGCAAATAACCTATTAATAATTGCATTTAGTTGGATGCAGTCTAGTCAATTTGTTGTTAATTTTGTCACCTTCCTGTTCGCCATTCAGGTATGATTGGTGGTGCCATCAGTATTTCCAGCGACGAGGCATCGCTGTTGCTAAGGGTTACATTCCCTTTTTTGGTAACGTACTGCACTGGCGCCATGTAAGTGTTTGCATATTTCTTGCATTAAAGTTTTTTATTAATTTTTTTGTATGTATTTATTTATTTTATTTTTTGTGCAAAGCTTGCTAGTTCACCACTGAACTATCTCGGTAAACAAATGTCTAAGACTGACCTAACTTACATGCAAGGCTGAGCCAGGTACCTGGGTATCCAAATACCTGACCGAAACTGTCATTAGGCCTACCCGGTTCCATTTTTTGGTTCCAATTACCCGTAAACGTCTTTTTAATATTTCTACTGAACATTTAAAAAACCACACAAAAAGTCTCGAATTTTTGTTAACAAAATGTGTGTGATGGGGAATGGGGATGCTACAAGTCGTTTTTTAATATAGAAGGCAGGACATTTTTAGGGGTGTGCGTTTTCGGATATTTTTGGAACCGGATACCCGAATTCAGGAAACTTTGGATATCCAGATATCTGCTTTCATTTTTGCTGAAAACATGCCTCCAGTGCAGAACAAATACATGTACTGTAAATGGTAACAAAATTGACCTTTACACTATGAATAATTTTACCCTGAAAATGCCCTGAAAATCTGTTTTGCCGTGAAATAACAGTTCACCGTAATTTCACGGCGTCTCTTCCTCTCAGATATTGGCAATAATGTTCACTGTGATTTCACGGCAAATTCACGGCACTCTCAAGAATTAAGGAGCTGCCCCATAACTGCCACAAGAAGTTCACGGCATTTTCGAAGGAATCCCAAGAGTATTTCACGGTGTTTTCACGGTGTTGTGTTGTCATGAAATTGCCGTGAACTATTTATTTCACGGTAAAACAGCTTTTCAGGGAAAAATTATTAAAGTTATTACATTATAAGAGCATGACTCTTAGGCTGCCTCTCTTATGTTTGCCGGTGCCTCAGGATTCCCCGGCTCCAGATGTTACCACCGGCGGCGTGAAAAATCATGAGTGTGTCCTGGCCGCCCTTAGAAATCCCTGGATGTCGTCGTTTCTGCGTGAGAGGGGGAAAGGTTGTTTCAGCATTTTTTCTGATCTTTTTTGCCAATGCCGCGGCCATAGTCCGTGCCGCTACATTACACGAACCTGCGCCCACTGCCTGTGTGCGTGTTTCCGGTCCTCATGTGGCACCGTCTGGCGCATGTTTCATTCGCGTAATGCAACATGTCGTCCACTGCCGTATTCTCCGACATCGAACAGCCGTTTACGTCAGGTCCCTGTATTCTCGACTCAGAACAAGCTGTAAATTACCCAAAGATCGGTATGCACTTTCCCCACTAATCCAATAACTGCGAACAATAGGCAAACATTCCCTCCTGTGCTGCTGGTTTGATAAATTGTTTCTGCCAGGCCCTTTGCAGTCTTAATAATTCGATACAATGTATCACAAACAGACAGTTGGAAAAAATGTATGGCCATAAAATACTACTAAGGCTTTATTGGAGCATAATCTCTTGAATTTGAAGATAACTGTCTGTAAAAGTGTAAACATTACATTGTTCTAGAGTCACAGATTTCTAAAAAGTCGTTTACAGGTAAATGGAACCAAAAAATGGAACCAGGTAATGACAGTTTCGGTCGGATATCCGGATACCCGGCACAGCCCTAGAAATTATTACAGTAATTTCACATTTATTATGACTAATAAAACAAGAGTAAACCAAGTTCATATTGGTTATTTTATACATTCGGGAGTATATTTATGTGATTTTACAAAATTGTTTTTGGGTATTCAAAGATTTCCATTTTCGGGTATCCGGTTCCTGATCAAAATTGGAGAGACCAGTGATTGGGACATTGTAATAAGTCTATAATAAGAAATTGATTTCTGGAAGACGCACTTTGTTTTCATGCGGCTGTTATGTCAGCGATTCTGATCACATTACTACAGAGTAGGCTGCACGGTATCAAATTTATACAATTGGTCACATTGCTTAAATTTCATGTAAGTAACAAGATTTAAACACCTTTGTTGAAACAAAATTCTTCATTTTATTAAATGTTTTAAAATAGTGAAAATTGGGCATTTTGCTGTCAAGTCCGAGTCACAAACATCGAGTCCAAGTCACAAGTCTGAGTCCGAAGGGTCGAGTTCGAGTCTGAGTCATTGTTCATTGGAAATTTATCCTGTTCAGGTGTCTGGTACCACAGGCCTGGAATTTCACGGATGCCATTGCCTTAGTTGCTCTGGTCTTAATTGGACTTGGTGCCCTATTTTGCCATAGACATTTAGATTTTCTAATGGAAGTGCCCTCAGTAAAAGTGGTTTTGCCCCTACAGTAATGAAATTCCAAGCCTGTACAATCTTTTCATGGAGTGAGAGTTTGTATGCCAGTGGAACTACCGTTTCATGATGGTTTTTATCCTTTTTTTTTCTTGTGTACATATACAGGGAATTCATGAGGTATTCACTGATTATGTGAAGAAACATGGAAAAGTTGTTGGGTAAGATTAAGCCAATATCATTGTTCCAACAGTAGAATCATGAAGGCATGGCACACTTTTGGTATAGGCCTAGGTTTTCCCAGTCAATTTCGGCAAATGAGCAGCCAGTTTTACTTTCATACATTCATATTAAAGCAATTTCGCCTCATAGGTTGTTTGTTTGACAGCTGAATGTTTAAAAACATGTATATGATGGGAAATTTCCAATTGTGCTCAGAAAATATTCAAAGGGTGTTCAACAACTGCATGAATATCATGATTGTTTACCCTTATAGGTTGTATGAGTTCAGACGCCCTATCCTTCTCGTAGCAGACCCCGACATCCTCAAGAATGTTCTGATTAAGAATTTTACCAATTTCTACAACCGTAGGGTAAGTATTTGGTGCATTCATTTAATTAGATGGAGTTGTGCAAATTATTCTGTCATGAATATACATGCATGTACATGTATGTTTGCAAAAAAAACAGGTAAAATTTCTATAAAACACAAACAAATATAATAATAATAATAATAATAATAATAATAATAATAATAATAATAATAATAATAATAATAATAATAATAATAATAATAATAATAATAATAATAATAATAATAATAATAATAATAATAATAATAATAATAATAATAATAATAATAATAATAATAATAATAATAATAATAATGTGGACTTATATAGCGCACGTATCCACCAAACTGGTGCTCAAGGCACGTTATATTATTACCCCTGCTCATCAGGCTCATAAATCATTCCTGAAACCATCTCAGCTCCCTGGGGAGTATAAAGCTCAATTGCTGCCATTTTGGCGCATATAGAGCTAATCAAACAACAACCAACTCTGCCCTCACAGGTACCCATTTACCCCTGGGTGGAGAGAAGCAATTATGGTAAAGTGTCTTGCTCAAGGACACAAGCACCATGGTCGCGGTTGGGATTCGAACCCACATTCTGACGACTCGGCCATCAGAACACTAAACCGCTCGACCATGGCACTCCATATACACTTATGTTTGCAAAACATGTTCAATGTAAAATAGATGCAAGAATAGTGTAGCCCCCTGGGTTTTTATGCCCCCCTAAATTTTCCACAGCCTGTAAAAAGAACAGCCGTAATGCGACTCCCAAAGATGAGCCCTGGTGTTGGCCAGTGTGCACCCTTGGTCATTCTTACACTGGATGACTGTGAGTGCACGCTGATATAAAAGTTTCTCTACCATACTCATTGGAGTCTCTGTGTCATCCTTTTTACAGGATCTTTTTAATGAACACTCTAAGGTGATCAACATTCGATCCCCTACAGGCGCAACAATAGAATTACATGTACTTTGGTACATTATGTAATTCTAATCCTTCAAAATCATAGTTGGACACCCAGTTTCAATTTTGGACACCCCATTTCATCTGTCATACATGTAATGTAAAAGTATTGTAAGTGAACAATTTGGATACTCTATTTCATCTGTCATTTACATGTAATGTAAAAGTATTGTAAGTGAACAATTTGGATACCCTATTTCATCTGTCATTTACATGTAATGTACAAGTATTGTAAGTGAACAATTTGGACACCCTGTTTCATCTGTCATTTACATGTAAAAGTATTGTAAGTGAACAATTTGGATACCCTATTTCATCTGTCATTTACATGTAATGTACAAGTATTGTAAGTGAACAATTTGGACACCCTGTTTCATCTGTCATTTACATGTAAAAGTATTGTAAGTGAACAATTTGGACACCCTATTTCATCTGTCATTTACATGTAATGTAAAAGTATTGTAAGTGAACAATTTGGACACCCTGTTTCATCTGTCATTTACATGTAAAAGTATTGTAAGTGAACAATTTGAACACCCTATTTCATCTGTCATTTACATATAAAAGTATTGTAAGTGAACAATTTGGACACCCTATTTCATCTGTCATTTACATGTAAAAGTATTGTAAGTGAACAATTTGGACACCCTGTTTCATCTGTCATTTACATGTAATGTAAAAGTATTGTAAGTGAACAATTTGGACACCCTGTTTCATCTGTCATTTACATGTAATGTAAAAGTATTGTAAGTGAACAATTTGGATACCCTATTTCATCTGTCATTTACATGTAATGTAAAAGTATTGTAAGTGAACAATTTGGACACCCTGTTTCATCTGTCATTTACATGTAAAAGTATTGTAAGTGAACAATTTGGACACCCTGTTTCATCTGCATTTACATGTAAAAGTATTGTAAGTGAACAATTTGGACACCCTATTTCATCTGTCATTTACATGTAATGTAAAAGTATTGTAAGTGAACAATTTGGACACCCTGTTTCATCTGTCATTTACATGTAAAAGTATTGTAAGTGAACAATTTGGACACCCTATTTCATCTGTCATTTACATGTAAAAGTATTGTAAGTGAACAATTTGGATACCCTATTTCATCTGTCATTTACATGTAATGTAAAAGTATTGTAAGTGAACAATTTGGACACCCTATTTCATCTGTCATTTACATGTAATGTAAAAGTATTGTAAGTGAACAATTTGGACACCCTGTTTCATCTGTCATTTACATGTAAAAGTATTGTAAGTGAACAATTTGGACACCCTGTTTCATCTGTCATTTACATGTAAAAGTATTGTAAGTGAACAATTTGGACACCCTGTTTCATCTGTCATTTACATGTAAAAGTATTGTAAGTGAACAATTTGGACACCCTGTTTCATCTGTCATTTACATGTAATGTAAAAGTATTGTAAGTGAACAATTTGGACACCCTGTTTCATCTGTCATTTACATGTAAAAGTATTGTAAGTCAACAATTTGGACACCCTATTTCATCTGTCATTTACATGTAAAAGTATTGTAAGTCAACAATTTAGACACCCTATTTCATCTGTCATTTACATGTAATGTAAAAGTATTGTAAGTGAACAATTTGGATACCCTATTTCTAAATCCTGGCTACCCTGATTAAAATCATTCTAATACATTAAAAGCCACTATTTGCCATCTCGAAAACATAAATGTTCACTTATATAAAAACTGAATAAGAACAATCTGAATTCACACATGTTCACTGTATTTCTCGGGTGCTTTCGTTTTAGTAAAAAGAGTGTTTTCACTGTATGATCTCATTGATGACACAGCAAAATAATCTGAATCTCTAACAGGTTTATTTCTGTACATGGTCTATTCTTATACAGTATGCATAGAAAAATGTATTCTAATATTATTCTATGGAGTAGCAGACAGAAGTCCAAATACTCTCCCTTTTCATTCTCGAGGTCACAAATTTACACTTGAAAGGACACCAATTTAACAAGCTAAAGCCCCTATTGTAGTTTAACAACTCAGTCTTTTGGGGTCAAAAGGTCAAGGCGAATAAGGTGATCAAACTTGTCAGTCCCATTCAATGAACTTGTGTTAAAGGGAATTAAGGTACAGCATTAATGTTGGCAAAACTGCATTTATTAGTATGAGTATGAGTATGCTTGTAAACTTTCTTTGAATCTTAAAACAACCAACCTGTGAAAGGTTCATATCTGATACGCACAGAAAAGAGTCCAAAAGCATTCACAATTTCAAAAGAAAACTTTGCTGTCTGCCAACCTTTTTGTTAATGTGCATGTGTTTTCCTGATATTGCAATGAAAGCAATTCAGACAAATTTTCAGGATTTTTGGTAGGTAGGTACGTTTGTAATCAGGTAATTACCAAGGTTGTACTTGAGACTACAAAGACAGAATTTGATAAATTTATTGCTGATCAAATAATGGTTTAACAATGATTCAGTACTGAAGTAATGTTTTTTTCCCTTCTTTCTACAAGGAGAATACATACAATGTAGTTTAAGGGAACAGTATCGTCACAATCAACAGGGCATGGAAGCAGATTATAAGGTCATATTATCATTGCTGCTGCAAAAATGAGCCAGTAATTTTGAGTCACAGTGTTCATCTTAAACTAGGACATCCATTCCATGTCCTGATCATGATGATAGTTGTCCCTTTAATTCTACCATATAAAAACAGTATGCAGTAAAATAGTGAAAGACGCGGAATATATACTATGTATGTTTAAAAATAACAAATGATATTGTTTTATTTTCTTATTATAACTTATACGTTGAATATAGTAGTTTTCTAGTTGAGAAAATGGAGGACTTATTCCTGTCTTTTGTAGAAATTTCCCCTAGGTCAGAAACCAATGAACAGGGCATTAACTCAGATTGAGAATGAGACTTGGAAGGAAGTCCGTAATGTTATCACGCCATCATTCAGTGCTTCAAAGATGAGACTGGTAAGTCCATAATTATGACGGTGACCTGGCAGCACGAAATGGATAGAAAGTCACAAAAATTAAAATTTTAAATATTGGTATAACTGGAGTAAGCAAAAAAGAGCTTTCCAACAGTATATGACACTGTTATCGTTCAGTCTTTAAGAGCTGTGAAACTGTACACAAATGTAATAAAATAAGTTAACAAAATTTTGCCTTTGAATGGCTGTACTAGCAAATAACGACTTTCTAACTATTTTGTGGTGCCAGGTCACATATTTGTTTGAATAACGTGACCTACTCATCAGTGTACATGTATATTAGGCCTGGGTGAATAGTTTAATTATTCGATTATTCGCGAATAGTAATTGCAAATCCTAATCATAATCCCTGTCTTTTTTTTAACTATTAATCTATTTTTTGAGATGCTGGGTACGGTGGAGCGAAAACATGCAAATCAGAGACAATAACACGCAATGAAAATCCAAGAATTAAAAGGCAAACAAGTTTAAGTAGGGGTCATTCCGTGTCAGATCACCCAATAGGTTAAACCCTACCCCCTTCAAATTGGTTCATATTTGGTGTATGGAGTAATTTTGGCTCAAAAAGCTGAAATTTCAAGTTTTATCCCCATTGGACCAACGGTTTTCAAGCTACAGCTGGCCATTTTTTGGCGATTTTGGCCAAAATGGGCATAACCGCCCATTTTCAAATGACCATATCTTCCTAACAGGTGGGCCAAATTTGTTGATATTGGTGTCTTTGGAAAGATAATATCATACGGAATCCAAAATTTAAAGTTGGATGACCTTTTGACCTTTACTTTGACCTTGAATTTAACATTGTGGATCACATGACCTTGAGATGAACTTGCATGAAAATTACACCCCAACATGTTTTCCACAAAATATCAAAAAAATTGAGGTATAGTATTTTTGGTTTGCTTTCCAGCTCTTCTCAAAGTTGACATACACCATGTACTTGATGCAAGCATGTGACATTCCTATGCAATGTACTATGTATACACATACACGTGTACATGTACAATATATCTATGCATGTAAATCTATGTATGAGATCAAGTTTCTACCGTGTAATCTTTATTGCAGCCTGATTAATAAGAATGAATTAACTACTTTTAAAGTGCATTAGCAATCTTAATGATCCTTAAAGGTCCTATGAAATAGGTTTTTTTTTCATTGTATACAATAAAGTATGTCTACTGGAACATATATTTGTCATTTGTATATTTTCCCCTCACGTTTACACCATAAAAGTATTAATTTTTAAATTTAGGGGGTGCTTTTCGACACGCCCATATACCCTCATTAACATAAAATTCGTGACGTACACTTAGAGATTCCCGATCCGCGATCCACAGCACTTGCCCAAGTATGCGTCGTATACAACGCACCAATGCTTTGAACGCGAACGGGGCCTTCACAGCCGGTTCAGTATGGCTTATCAGACCGTGCTGCTACCACTACCAGATGCAATTCCAACGATATTCCCGCTAAGTAAGAAGGCTGGGAAGGCTCCAACGAAGAAGAGAGGTGCTTTTTAAAGCGAGAAAGACTCAGGTAAGTGGCCATTTATTTAGTTATACTCCCATGCATAACCCAGTCCACTTCCGTGCCAAACGACATTCAGTGTTCACGGCATGAAAACATGCCATGATTTTCCGCATTAATAAAACCATCGTGTCTGATTTTATATCCTTGCAAGATAAACATAAAAACATTAAACCTTTCTCATTATGCCTGCGCTTGTTTTGAGTTCTTTTGAGTAAATGATCAGAACTTTGACTCGACTGTTTCTGTTATTTCATAAAATAACACCGTAATGTTAGCATTGCCTTCGGTGTGTGTTCCGACCGCATGATGGGGGCTTGCGCTGCGTAGAAATTCTTTGCCCGTGTGCGTCACGAACGTTTCGTTAAAACTTCGACAATTCGGGGGGTCAATTTTTGATTATTAGATAAACCATTAATAATCCACTCGATTAAAAAAAAACATTTAAAATTGTTTTTAATTCATACCAATCAATATAACAGCACGAAGAAATAAAGTTTGGTAAATACACTCTTCGCAGAACCTTTAACTAAGTAAATCAGTAGTCTAAAGATTAATCATTTAAATGTACCATGTTTTCAATTATCAACTTGATCAATGATTCAGTCTTGGCACACTCTTGAAATCCTCGCTGCATCATTTTCTGAGATAAAATACTTTCTGCAAGAGGATGATGTCAGAGATGGAGTGTTGATCTTGCACAAAATATTATCTTCTGTAACGCAGCATTGAATTGAATTGCTTGGCTGGTCTACATGTATGAGGATGCATGAAATTGATGTGGTAGTCACCAAACTCCTCAGAAACTTTGTCAACCGTACCAATCCATGGAAAGCCGTCATAATGTCAGACAAGGTTTTGTTCCTTTATTTCCAATTGCAATGTTGGTTCAGGTTCTGATCATGCATCAATGGCCACAGTAGATTAAATCACCTTTGTTTTTGATCTAATATCAATTGTCCATATGCAGAATAAACAGTAGGGTTTATAACTAGGGGTAGAGGATAGCTTTGGTATACTTCCTTGAAGGTATAGTTTGTATTTAAAGAATCGACTTGAAGAGCTAATGGATGATGATCTCTGTAACAGGCTATTCAAGAAATTAACTTCACCTCTTAGAGACTGAAAAAAAGAAATTGGAAATTCACACTGCTATAACAATGACTTTTGGGGGTTAATTCCCATGTCTTCTTTAAGGGGTGCAATTCATTTCTGAAATAAACCAGCCTGTGAAAAAAAAAGTCAATAAACAATTTCACATATTATCTATTTATAGAGTGTGAAGTTGGTCTTCGGTTTTAGAATACACTCGAAACTCGTTTCCGAATCATCCCTAATTTGAACGGTTTTAATAAATTGTGTGACATACACTGCTCAAAATAAAATAAGACTCAAAAGTATTTCTTGGGTCCATTTTGTCCATGTGAGGACACAAAAGCAGTTTTTGGTGGAAGTAAAGTACTAAAGGTTACTCTGCAACATTTTAAACACTGTTCACGTGTTGTGCATGTATAATGACGGTTTAAACTGTCAGATCATGTGATAAGGCATGAAAATGCAGATAACAGGTTGAAGTACTCAATATCAAACTTGGCTAATCAGCTTTATTTCTTCGTGTGTAGCTCCACAATTGACTTCAGTAGGATGTTACTGAGAATTATGTTATCAATAGGATTATAAAGGTCTGGGTATAGAGTGACCAGACCTTAACCCTATTGAGAACATTTGGACAATTCTCAGTGACAGAGTCAGAAGTCACAACCCTCCTGTAAGGAATGTTGCCAACCTGACAGCAGCTCTACACGATGAGTGGAACAACCTCGACCAAGCTGTGATCCGGAACACCGTACTGTCCATGAGGAGGCATTGTGCAGAATGTGTGTGAGTCCGGGGTGCTGCAACATCCTACTGAAGTCAATTGCTGAGTTTCACATGAAGAACTACAGCATATTTGCCACGTTGATATTGAGTACTTCAACCTGTTACCTGCATTTTCATGCCTAGCTTATCACATGATCTGCCAGTTTAAACCGTCATTAGAGATGCACAACACGTGAAAAGTGTTTAAAATGTTGCAGAGTAACCTTTAGTACTTTACTTCCACCAAAAACTGCTTTTGTGTCCTCACATGGACAAAATGGACCAAGAAATACTTTTGAGTCCTATTTTATTTTGAGCAGTGTATATTATAGATGAAAATCAGAATGGGGATATGAAATGGGGAAATGAAATTCTCATGAGCAGGAGGGACCAAGTTTACAAATGAGGATGTGATGGCTCCCAGCTATCAATCAAACTGATAATTGAAAACATGGTAAATGATTAATCTTTAGATTGAAGGATCATTAAGTGTTATTGTCACTTTAAAAGTAGTTAATTCATTCTCAATCAGGCTGCAACAAGGACTATATGGTTGGAACATGATATCTTACACATGTACAAGTGCATGTGTATACATAGTACATGTACATTGCATACATGTAGGAATGTCACATTTTTGCATCAAGTACATGGTGTATGCCAACTTTGAGAAGAGCTGGAAAGTGCAAACAAAAAATATACCTCAATTCTTTTGATATTATGTAGAAAACATGTTGGGGTATAATTTTCACCCGAGTTCATCTCAAGGTCACATGGTCCACAAAGTTAAATTCAAGGTCAAAGTAAAGGTCAACAGGTCATCCAACTTTAAATTGCTCCTACATGAAAAAAAATGACAAATTTGGATTCCTTATGACATTAACTTTCCAAAGACGCCAATAACAAATTTGGCCCACCGGTTAGACATATATGGTCATTTTAAAATAGGTGGTCACGCCCGTTTTGGCCAAAACTGCAAAAAAAATGGCCAGTCGTAGCTCGAAAACCGTTGGTCCAATGGAGCTAAAAATTGAAATTTCACCAATTTGAAGGGGGGTAGGGTTTACATTTCCCGTAGTGAGATAACATGAAATTTTTCACAAAGAGAATTAAGACCCCATGATGCAGTATATAGCTTTGGGGCTTTTGGACATGGAATATATTTTTACCGAACAAAGTCACGTATGTGTGGTGGTTTGGAGCTTCAGAAATAAAAGTATGGGAGACACTGGGTTTAAAAATTATTTATTTTAAAACAGGCCATTTTGCTTCCGAGTCCAAGTTACAATTGCTTGAGTCCAAGTCTGAGTTCCATGGCCAGGTCGAGTCCGAGTCTTTGTACTTGTACATGGTGACTCAAGTCAGAGTCCAAGTCACGAGTTGTACAAGTCTGGATGATTGTAGCCTTTACCAACTTAACATCAAGTTATTAAGTTGATAATTCCCCAATACCCCAATTTTGACATTTTCTCTGAATACACGTAATTCTTTTTCTGTTGTGTTTGTTTGTGGTCTCTTTAGATGTCTGCTACAATCAATGAATGTTGTGATACGTTGGTTACAAGCTTCGAAAAAGCACAGGAAGGAGGGAAAGCTGCTGATTGTAAACAGTAAGTTACCGGTTTTTGTTACCGTTCGTTTAGATCAGTGAATTGTAAGTGAATTAATGTGTAATTTCATTGGAACATTACCAGCAAATTCCAGAAATTGTAGTTTTCATTGGAACATTGATAATTTCCTTTTTGAGAGGAAAACACAATACTGTGATATGACATATTTCACAATGTAGTTGTCAAAAGCTTGCTTTAACAGTAAACGGGTGCCAAAACAAATTGATGACGGGATTAATTTTAGTACATATTTACTGTAAAACCATGCTTCTCACAATTGTTTTGACAAATAAGTAATTTTGAATTATTTTCCATCCTCAAGTAAAACATACATGTTCTGATGAACAAAATCCCCCCATATCAGTTTTCAATTGCCATATATATACTACCAAATTAAACAATTGAAGCAAGGTTGTAGTGATTTAATTTCTAAAACATTTCTCATGTGCCCCCCCCCCCTCACTTTGTTTTCCCATGTGTTAACCCTTCCTCAAAATTGGTCACGACTACAATTATTGGTTGGGGATCCAGTATTTTTTAAGTCAGTTGCCAAATTGGCTTCCCCACACAACCCCTGCCCCACCCCCTGTGCCTTCACTGTGTCTGTGGATAAAGGTCATGTTCATGAGTGACAATTAACCTTATCCTCAGCTCAGTCCATTAATCTCCTGTGGCCATGCCCCCACCGGCCTTAATCCTGTGGTAAAGACTTATTGACAAAATGGGTTTTGTATTTATAGGTTGTTCGGTGCCTTCACCATGGACGCCATTGCCAGGTGTGGTTTTGGTCTGAAAGTTAACTCCCTGCAGAACAAGGATGATCCATTTGTTAAGAATGCAAAGAAAGCATTTGACTTTAGCTTGTTCAACCCTGCGTTCATGCTTGTCTGTAAGTTTATAAACATTTCAAAATATGTAATAATAATGGAACAATAATGGAATCTAACAAATCGCAATATCCTTGCATTGCTCAGAAAGCTTTGCACAATTATCCCTGGTCATTGGGCCAATAATCATTCTTTCAACCAGTCTTAAAGATATATCACCTTTTCTTTGACTTTAAAACAATTTCTGGAAATTTGACATTTTACCTGAAGAAGGGAAAACAAATGCTATCTAGAAAGTCAGTTTACCTTAAAGTCCGAGTCTGAATCCCAAGAATCGAGCCTGAGTTGTTGGGTCACTCGAGTCCGAGGCACTTTGACTCTAGTTGGACTTGAGTCAGAGTCATACAAGTCTCCTTAAATCCTTGGGGAGTATACAGCCGTTTATAAAGTGGTGCGTTTAAATATGGCAAATGTGTGTGTTTCACTATTTCACTGGCAATTTTGTGTCAAACTTCTTATGATTGTAATATTTCTCTTTTACAGCTGCTTTTCCATCTATGGCTCCCATCTTAAATTTCCTAAAATTTGACCTTTTTGATCGGAAAATGATAGCGTTTTTCATGGAGGTTACAGAGGCTGCATGCCGTATGCGCAAAGAAGAGGGGGATGAGGCTTCGAAGGTAAGTGGTGATGCAACTTATTTCAACTGGGAAAAACATACCTGCTGATGTTTGAATGAAACAACCGTAGCCAGCCTAGTATTAGTAACTACACCTCCGCCACCGAAGGTGTCTGGTGGTAATGTAATCACTGTGTGTGTGAGGGCCACTTGTGGGGTACTTTCTGAATAGGGACAATGGTACCCCACAAGTCGGTCTTTGTTTCCGTGTACCCACGAGAGAAACTCTAAAGAAAAGGGATAATAGGAGAACTGTGGTGGTACCCCACAAACTCAATCCGTAAGGTTGTGTGTGTGTGCTTCTGTACAAGATACCTCAAAAAGTTCTCCACGGATTCAGATGAAATTTGCTGGATATGTTAAGTTTGCTACACGGACCAATCGATTTTGATGAAGATCCGATTCAAGTTAAGGAAAGGATGTTTTTAGACCATATCTAACATTAACGTTATTGCCGATCATTAAGTAAGCAGAACCGATGGGCGCACACTAATGACCTATTTACTTCCATGTACATGTACTTAATGTTTTTGTCAAGTTTCAAGAATCATTGGTGGGTCAGCGGGTTAGATGTACGGCTGTCACGTCCGAGACCCTGGTTCGAATTCTTTGGAATTTCCTATTTTTTTCTTCTTCACAGACATGACCCTAATCTAAGCGCTCCTTCCGGTCTAAACCAGAAGCTTAAGTAAAAAAAGTATTTTGAAGCACTATTCCCAACATGTATTATGTACAGCCCATTTCGCGCACACGGTCTTTTCCCACACACACGGCATTGTACCAGACTACAGCTGAACTGTGCCCATGGCAGAATCCATCCACTAAATTTCGATTTTTGTTTTGACAAACTGTTAATGATAGCAATGATAATTTATTTTGGCCTTCAAATAAATTGTTACAAAAAGTTTTTAAGATTATTTATGATGATTTAATGAATTTTGTAATGATTTTGATCTTGTTATTTTCGTTTGCGCCATCTTGGATCTAGCACATATCTACTGCGCAAGCATGATCAGCAAATACAGGATCCGGATCAGTAAACTGTATAAACCGTATGGACTCTTTGGTGATCGAGATCCGGATATGTATTAGGCAAACAGACCCTTAAGTCGAGTCGCACGCCAAACTGGACCCCACGTTCATGTACAGCCGTATAGCGAGTTTTGTTTTGAAACTTTTCTGAAGAGAAAACCATATTTGCAAAGTTGAGACTAACTTATTACTTTTACGTTGACATGAAGGTAAATTTCATATTTTTTGACATTTCCAAAAATGATTGTGACGTCATCACTCATCTTTTCATTGGATCTGGAAGTGCACCTAGAACACCGAGTGTTTGTTAAAAACCAAACACTAATTCAGCTCTAGTTTATTTATTTTATTCTACAAAATTTATTTACGTGTACAGCATAATCAAAAAGGGTAATTGACGACTTCTAGGATTTTTTGGCTATGAAATTCTGCCCAGCCTGGAGGTTATGCTCTAAGAGTGCTTTTCTAGTTATGTTATGCATTGGATTAAACTGATCAACCAAACAAGGTACATCTATATTAGGTCAGTGACATAGACAGAAGTTTAATATATAACATTTTTGAGAGTTATTGGACGATTGTTGCAGAAATCGTGGTGCTCATAAGAGAAAAGCATCTATCTCCATATGCTTTTTAAAGTCTGGCAGACGAAGACATGAGCACTGGTACATCACTGGAACGTAGATGACGTACTGGCCTTTTATTATGAAGTTATGAAATGTTGGCATACACTACATGTGGTTGTATATTAAATTTGCAAAATTTGTATGTGTTGTATTGGGGTTGGTTAAATTCCAAAAAAGGAGTAATACATTTAAGTTACGTACAGGGACGTGCACAGGGTTGTAGAGGGCAGGGGCCTCAGAGTCTGAAAAGGGCAGTGTAATTCATGCGAGCGCGCATAGCGCGCGAGCTAAAAAATTAAGGGCGTTTATTTATTAAAAAAACGCATAATATGGTTTTTAACATTACAATCAGATCAGATTATGTTGATGACTGGTTTTCATTTACAATCTGATCTGGTGGTGAGTGAGCCTATAGTCATGGACCAAGTCCACCAAGTCTAATTATCCCTTAAGTCTCAAATTTATAATACAACGTATCATATCACCTGATATTTGCACAAGAAAACGGAGCTCCGCCTAGTCAAACAATCATAAAGTGCACCAATAACACAAAACCGAAAATGAACATGTATTGGGGCAAATAGCTTACCTACCTAATGAAGTAAGTGTAGTAGTTGCTTTGAAGTAGGCTAACTGTAAGACATAGGTCTCGAGTGGGAGCGGGATGTCAATTCGTGTTTCAGTGACAGCGTGTGCCTGCTTATCAAAGACGTATAGAGCGCGCGGCCATGCGTGAAATCTAGTTTCGCGGAGGGGCACATGCAGGCCTGTGCACAGGAATAGTAAGGGCATCTCTGCTGACCTAATATTTATTCTAATTTTATTCTATCCTGACATCTTTCAACTAGGCAGGGCAGTCTATGCGCAACAGGAACTTAATAATTCATTCAAAAAAAAAAAAAAAACCTTGGGCTAAAAAGGGCACTTTTATACTAGGCAAAAGGGCAGGGCTCAAGCAATCTTTGGGACCTATGTATGCACGTGCCTGGTTACGTACACTCTTAAACTCAAGTGTTGAATCAACCTTATAAGAGTTCGGTGAGTGGCAACACGTTATGAAGTTAAATGCAAGTGCTGAATTAACACGGAGTCGTGTTAAGTATAACTTTTTATCAATGTTATTTTCAACACTTTTTAAAGTTAATCCAACGAATTGTCACTGACCGAACTCTTTAAAAATGTTGATTCAACACTCGCGATATTGACCAGAAGATTCAGCAAGTTAAACATGTTGATTACAATTCTCATAGAATTAATATTGATTGAACTTTTGATAGCACATTGATATGCTTCAGCTGATGTTGAATGCCCACAATGACACTGAACATGAGGATGAAGAGACTACGCACTCTGTGAAGAAGGGCAATAAGGGCGCTATACAACGTAAGGCTCTGTCAGCTGATGATGTCATGGCACAGGTAATTTGCATAAAGTATATATTATGGAGGCCATGGCACAGGTAATTTGCATAAGGTATTCATTACTCAGGTATTTTGCACACATTACTGAGATGTCAAGTAATTTGCATATTAAGCATGCATGAGGTCATAGCTCAGCTAATTTGTGTAAAACTTACATAACTGAGGTCATGGCTCAGGTAATTTGCCAACTGCATACATTACTGCAGTCATGGCTCAAGTAATTTGCATAAAGCATACATTACTGGTAATTTGTGTGGCGGTCCAGGAAAACCCCTTTAAACTCAGCCCTGCTCAGAGAATATCGGACGCCGGCGTCCGATGAAATAAATCAATTCTTACACAACATCTTTACGCCATTTTTTTCCAAAAGGTTGGTGGGGGTCAAAACTTTGATAAAAATGTAGGCCCATATGTAAGCTTTTCAATGGTATAGAATGTGATAAGGCAGAATTTTTTATACAAATAACAAAATTCACCAAAACAGGCCTGAGTTTAAAGGGTTAATCAAGTAATACACCCTTTACTGATCTCATAACAGTATTAATGAGTTCAATATTCAAACCACAACTAAAGTTATGACCTTTCAGAGATGGTTTATTCTAAAACCCACAAACGGAGAAATTAGGCTTCAAAGTTGGCTATGCAGTAAACGTAAATCCCTTGAACTATTAATAGGACAGGATCAGGACTAGTGTAGAGCTTTACATTGATGGGTTATTCATAGGGGGGGGTGCTTTGGGAGAATTCATGAGCGTCGGCCAAAAAGTGCATTGTTTTAGAGTGAATTTTTTTAATCTTCTAATTATTTTAAAATGCATTGGGTTCAAAAACATCCCCAAAAAACATTTTATATTTTGATTTTCCTAAAAAAAAAATTTAAGAGGAAATTTAAAGACAACAACTTCCATTTTGAACCAAAATCTCAAAAATGACACTATGGTCAATTTTTACGTAAATCGGTCCATAATTACAAAATGTGCGTGGCGACTTCCGACGGGTTTTCCCCGACTGCCACACATATGAGAAACTATCATTTGCAAACTAGGGCAAAGCACAGAAACAACACTTGTATAGACTATACCTTTAACTCATAAAAATACAATATTTTGGTGACTATTTATAGGCAGTCTTATTCTTCCTGGCTGGGTATGAAACGACTAATACCTTATTGAGCTTTGCTGCATACCTACTGGCCACAAACCAAGATGCACAAGAGAAACTCCATGCAGAAATTGATGCCATCGCTCCCACTAGAGATAATCTTGGCTATGATGTCATCTCTAAGATGGAGTATCTGGACATGGTGGTTAATGAGACACTGCGCATGTATCCACCAGCGACTGTGTAAGTCTTGAAAGAAGTTCTCCTGAGGACGATCAGAACATACTGATCGAAACGTCGAGTTGTACCTCCAGTTCTTTTCAGAACTAATTACTACTCAATTGAGATTCCACATGGTGTCACCGCAATTATTCTTACTTAAGTTCTTAGTTATTAGTTCTTAGTAAGATTTGTAGCTTTGCATGATGAAAAGGATAAGTAAGATTGTTTGGAGTAACACCATGTGAAAATTTCTCTTTGAGTAGTACTAAATTAACTGTAACCAAAAAGTTCTTTTTCAGAACTATTACCATTCAAAAGAGAATTTTCACATGGTGTCACCGCAAACAGTCTTCAGAAGTTAACCTAAATGTTAATTACGCTCAACTGGGGATCATGGTATCCACCAGCGACTATACGCCTAACTGGAAACAAGTTAACCTAAAATGCAGGTACACTTAACTGGGGATCAGGTATTCATGAATAATTCATGACGACCCACTTTGTTTTCAGATTTGATCGCATGTAACGATACTATAGTTATGATGGCTCACTATCGAGAAGGGACTCAATGTGATGTTCAACCTCTGGACTCTTCATTATGATGAGGAGTACTGGACCAACCCAACCAAGTTTGACCCAGAAAGGTGATGCCTTAATCAAGACTTGTATGACTTGTGACTCGGACTCAAGTCACCATGTGTGTATAGAAATTAAGTTTGTGGTGATTGGAGTTGCTGCCGAGCTCGAGTTGATGCAACCAGTGTCAGAGCCAAGTAGCACTGCCGTGTAGTGGCTAACATCTCTGACATCTGGTGGCTGTAATCCAGGGGATAGGCCGGGGTAAGTCATATCACATTGCAAACCTTTCTGCATGGCTGCCAATCATTTATATTTTGCCTGATTTGTCATTTGGGCGACCCCCCCCCCCCCCCCCAAAAAAAACTCTCCAGATTCTGGTCCTATGTAGGTTGGCTTCAAAAATCGGTACATCGACGCACTTTTCTTTTGGGGTAATGGTTCTTTTTTTTTTTTTTTTTGCCAACCAGTGAAATACGTGATACATGTATACGCGGTTATTGGAACCAGATCAAATTCATACATAAAGTATGGTAGCTAAGAGAGGCCACACAAATCATGCAAAATGTTCCACATACACCTTGTGAAAAAGTCATTTAAACACAATGCGGCAGAATTTCAATCAATGCAGCAATTAGCTGCAATGGGACATCATTATAGCCAATAAATAGAAACAACAAAATGTCGGTGCACGGGTTTGGGGCGACGTGCCCATTGACCAGAAACTGAAGACATTTTTTTGTGTGGCCTTAGAGATACATTTATAACTTTGCCTTTTTTTGTATAAATACAATTTGTAACACAGATTCAGTGCCGAGAACAAAGACTCCATTAAACCCTGCACTTACATGCCCTTTGGTTTCGGTCCTCGTAACTGTATTGGCATGCGTTTTGCTCTGATGGAAGCCAAGATGGCACTGGTGCGTGTTTTGCAGCAATATCGATTTGACGTCTGCTCAGAGACCAAGGTAAGATTTCAATGATGCACGAAATGCAGTGTAACATGTCTGGGACTTCTTAAGGAAACAAGAGATATGTTCAGAAACCAAAGTTTCAGCTTATTACGTTGTGTGGTTATAAGGAGAAAATAGTTCAAATGCATTCAAATTATTTGTGTTCAATGTGAAACTGAATCATCAGCTGATCAGTTCAGATTTGAATTTGTATTACTGTTTTGTTGAAAATGTCAGACAGAGTAACTTCTCAAGATGTTTGATACCATTAGCATCTTACAACCAAGTATTGCTTTAAGATAATAATTCTCTCAGCTTCTTTGCAGTACCGATGGTACACCCCCTGAACATGAAGGATTCTGAAAAATTGAAAATGGCCTGTGGCATCGAAATTATTTTATCGCATAAACACAGCCACTGAAGCTTCCATTTCATAAACTAATTGTCTCAATTAGTTGGAACACTAACTCCAGTACCACTGTACAATGTTGAGAATTTTTTGCAGACATTGAGTAAGGGCGTAGGGGTGTTGTGTGAGATGAATTAGTGTTCCAACATTTTTTTTTTTCAAATTGGTTCTCAATATGTCATTCATATACTGGGGTAAATATGACAATGAATTACATTAAACCATTATGTCCTTATGTTCACTAGATTCCACCCACCCTTGGAAAAATGGGATTCCTTGCTCCAAAGACTCTGATGCTCTGTGCTGCCCCAAGAAAATAGGTCCATGCTTCATTAATTCAATATCACTGTTCGACAATGGGTGCAAGTGAGTACGAGTATGAGTATAGAAAATTGTACTCGAGTACGAATATGGGTACTCCAACTTTATAGTTATAGTGGAATACTTTTTCATGAGTATGAGTAGGCCTACAAGTACAAAATATGTACTCGAGTATGAGTACGAGTACTAGAACTCTAACACACAATTTTGTTGAGATCTTTTTAAGAAATACAATAGGTCAGCACAACAACACATTGTTTAATTCAATTCAATTCACTTGATTTCCATTCCAAGACTAGGCATCAATGTAAAACAGAACCTGTACATAACGAATCAAGAGTAAAATAAAGATGACGAAACAAGAGTTAATTAGAGGTATGAAACAAAACAAGTAGATGTACCGGTACAATAAATAAATATATCTACAGAGATGAACATTATGAACATATAGAAGCTAGCTTAATCAACACTTGTTTCTTTCCTGCTCGCAACATCAAGCTGTATATTATCATTACTTAAATACTGCTAGTAATACATTGCTTTGTATAGATGAGCCTTTGCTGTTTTGATATACATGTAATAATAGACATTTTAATTATATCGCAATTTTGTACTTAAAATGTCGGTAGTGTTTTTGTCTTACTATCTCATGTGACGAATATTATTAATATTATAACTGTTACTATTGTTACGGGTGCCATGGTCGAGCGGTTAGTGTATCGGATTTGTGTTCTGATGGCTGAGTCGTCAGAATGGGGTTCGAATCCCATAACCACGACCGGGGTACTTGTGTCCTTGAGCAAACCGAGACACTTTACCATAATTGCTTCTCTCCACCCAGGGTGAAAAGGGTACCTGTGAGGTGGGGCACAGTTGGTTATTGTGTCGTTGATTAGCCCATTAGTGAGCTGTGGTAATGGCAGCAATTGATCTGTCCTACTCCCCAGGGGGAGCTGGAGATGGTTTCAGGAATGAGTTTAGGAGCCTCGGATGAGCAGGGTGGAATAATGTCATGCGCCTTGAGCACCAGCTTTGCGGATACGTGCCATATAAACTACATTATTATTATTATTATTGTTACCAATGGTGTAAATTACATAATGTTGCGTCAACAGTAGAGATGCCAAATATCAATCATTACGTGTGACAATACACGCATTTGGGACCAATTCTCACGCACGTACCAGCTTCAAATCTCACGCGGTCTGGTAAATTAAACTTGTCCAAGTTTCAAGACATTAGGTCTGCTTATGAAAATAATGCACATCTGGCTTGAAACAATTCACTGTTGCCCTCCCCGCCTCATTTCCCCCCAACCATTGAGAATTTCTGGTTTCAATCATTAATGCTTTTTATTTTCTTGATCATTTTGTTTTGTTATATTTTACTCAAAACAATTTAGGGGAACACCGAATAATCTCAGTTAAAGCGAAGATCATTTATTTCCAGATAAACACAATGTTTCATGCCAGAATTTATGGAGAAACAACTGCACAATGAAACAGATGATAAAAAGGATGCATGTTAGTGATTACACGTTTCATGACATGACTACTGAAAGAGAGAGGGATCTTGCAAATGAAAATCCTGGTTCATAAGGAACATTTCAAACCTATTTGATGCAAGCTTAAAAATCTGGTGTTCCTCCTCAAATTGTTTTGGGGTAGTATAGAATATCGAGAACTGAAGATAGGATCATACCCCAAATGAGTACTTTAAGCACTTCTTTGAAACCCTCATGGTAAAAAGGACAATTAACACAGAATTAGATTGGGAATATGTTCTTTCTACAAAAAAATTCAAGAATTATCATTTTTCCTGGATTTTGGGAAATTTGTCATTTAATTAGGAACACAAGTTATCTAGTTATATCAACTATGCCCCTGTGGGCAAGTGATATACTACATTGGACAACTGTTGACTAGATATCTAGGGGTTCTGATAAATATTGAATACTGATGACATATGTACACAAAATATAGTTGTAGAAACGTTCTACAACTGAATCTTTAATATTGTAAGATGAACAACAGAAATATATTTCTTTGGTATATTAGAAATAAGTTTGTTTTAGATATGGGCTCATTATAAAACATTTCTTTTCACATGGAGGTTAAACTAATAATTTTTTCCTGAATTTCAGGTAGAAATTGTCTCACGTTTTTGAAACTCCTGAACTTCCCGATATCTCCTGCAACAGTACTGTACTACATTAGTCTTCTACTGTGAGCCAAAATTAAGTGCCCTGTGGATATTTTCGTTTTGTTAATTTATTTCAAGATTAAACTAGATATTAGTTTATGATGATTATTGGAATACTGTATAATGACATTAATTACGCATATCTGTTTTTTATTTTGCTAAGATGATATATATTTATATATTGAATGATTATATTAGTTTGATTATAGTTTTACCCATATAGCTAACAGTATGCTATTTTTTTTATAAAGTACATGTACATTGTGTATAGAGCTCTCATGTAAGCTAATTTTGTAGTTCATTTTAAACAGCACTGCAATTAGGTATTGTGCATTTCCCCTCGTAATTAAACAAAACGAATGCGATAGAATTTACTCAAGTTGAACTCCTCTGATTGGCTTATTAAATGTCCAGGGAATAGCCTTTGATTAGCGTAAGACAGCGGCCATGGCGAAAGTTAAATCATACACATTGTCAAAAAAGTTGTACACAACCATAAAAAGCAAATTTCGGCAGAAAGTTTATGGTAATAGAAGTTGGAATGTTTTGACCAGGCTTTTGGGGGAGACTGAAACGCGTCAGAGCAAACTGGCGTGATGATCTCCTCGGTACCCTGCACACCCTGGGAGAGAGATATCTAAAGAACTCCATCGTTGTTCTTTACTTTAAAAAAAATAATAAATAATAAAATACAGTTCGTATTGGAGGCGCCATTGCATTTGGATCTGGAAGTTGTGAGCAAGACTCATTTACCATATCTGGTGCAATATACGTTCGAGTAATTTTTTTTGAGGTTGGTATTTGAATGATGAGTAACAAAGGAATGCCAATCATGGAGGAAGGAATTTCCTTCCCTCCATGATACAGCAATATTGGTATTTTGCGTAAAGTGCGTTCATTTCGAATCCCTCTCTGTTTTCAATAATAAATGGTCATCATAAAATTACCTGTGAAAATATCACAACAGGTGCTCATGTTTTGAGATAACAACATGAATAACTAAGTTGCCGGGATTCTCCTAACCTTTTTATTATTTACATGCAGACATAATAATTCCGTTTCTCAATGATGTAGTAGCACTTCCCAGACGAAATCATTTCTCTCAGAATTATTGATACGTGTTCCAAATTTACAACAAGTAATTGTTTAAATAATGAGTTTGTTAGCCATCGTTCAATGTCGTATACCTTTTCTTTTTACAAGGCGGCAACCACGTGTTGAAAAGTTGGGGGGTCCCAAGTTGCCATAGCAAAGTGATCTGCGGGCCGAGCGAAGGATGCACGCTAACAACTAGCTAGCTGGGGTCTTGGTTCAATATCACGGCTTATTTCAGCGTGTTGATGGAAGTGTTGTATACCATTGTGATGTCATGAATGAGCACATTACGCCAGGGATCATGTATACATAAAATACCAAAAATGTTCCAGAAGTTGGGGAGGTCCCATAAAGTGAAAGTAGGGGTCATGACTCTGACCCCCAGCTGATGGTTGCGTGCTGCCTTGTTCTTTTAACATAACGCGTCGATGTATATAATCTTCTAATGTAACGGAGTGTCGTGGCCGATGCCGGTGCTAGCTTACTGGACTCAAGCCCTGGGTGTTAGCAGCAGAATATGGGTTCTCGAATCCTGGCGGCCGTGACACTTGTGTCCTTGAGCAAGACACTTAACCATAATTGCTTCTTCTCCACCAGCAGGGGTTACAATGCCTGTACCTGTGACGGCGGCAGTAGTTGGTTGATTAGTTCCCTATATGCACGCTGTAATGGCAGCAATTGAGCTGTGCCAGGCAATACTCCCCAGGGAGCCGAAAGATGGAATGATTTATGAGCCTTATGGAGCAGTGGGTAATGATTATATAATGCGCCTATGAGCATAATCACTTCTAGTTGGTGGATACGTGCGCTATGTATAAGTCTACACATTACATTATTATTATTAATGGACAGTTGACCAATGTTCGTTGTTTGTCTTGAAGCTCAACCATTAATGGTTAAAGCGCTTGATCTAGGTCCAAGCGACAAATGTACGGTTCGAATCTCTAACGACGCCTTTCTGTTTTACTATATTTACATGATTGCGCAATTACATACAGTTACGTCAATGGCTTGAAGTCTACCAATACACTGGTTTTGAGTCCAGAATCCATGCTCCTGGGAACAAGGACATCCCAGCTGTTAGCGATCGTGGAAGCAAATGGTTTGGGGACCGTCATGAATGTTGCTGCAAAAGATCATCACGCTGGTTGACTCACCTGATCACCAGATTCCTTTGTGAAATTGAAGACAAATCCACTGAGTTATAGTTATATGATTTTTTCGGCAAAGGCAAAATTTTCACCCATATTTAATTTGGAAACGTAAAAAATACCCAAAAAGGTCACCGTATTGCTTCTCAATTTTTATTAAAATATGGATTATCTGAAAACGTTGGAAAAGTGAGAAATTAAGTTCCAGGCACTCTCTTGCTGCTCTCCAACGAAACTCGGGCAAATTAAAAAATGAACTTTTATGCTGCCAATATTTGGGGAAACTGCAAGTGGGGTAGCCTTGTAATTTTTTTTCACCTCAAAAATAAGTTTTCTTCGATTTGCTCCTAAATCACGTGGCAGGTAGCGCTTTATTTAGCAAAAGATAGCCTAGTAGCCCTCCTTGGGCAATTTAACATTTTTTATCCATATTTGTATGTAAAATATGGATCGAAGTTTCATGGAAAAATCGCATAAAGAATACAGAAAATACGGAGGTTGGGTACAATAATCTCTCACACCACTAGGTTTCTGACAACTTAAAAGGCCCAGGCCCGATAGGGTTAACTTTCTGTAAAACTAACCAAAACAGTCATCGGTGATGGTAACACTGGACAAACGGAGCTGTCGCAATGATAGAGGGCCGAAAACTACAAAGGGAGGTGGAAACTTGATGAATTTTTGCTATGT
The DNA here is from genome assembly GCA_029582265.1 of Zoroaster sp. YZ-2022. NCBI lineage: Eukaryota > Metazoa > Echinodermata > Asteroidea > Forcipulatida > Zoroasteridae > Zoroaster > Zoroaster sp. YZ-2022. The sequence continues at coordinate 34,795,286 of CM055822.1, forward strand.
TCTCGTTATCGACACAACTAAGTTGGAACTCTCGACTCAAATACAGTTTGGAAGTATGTTACAGACAATTTACCAAAAGTATTGACTTTAAAGCAATACAACAACGCGTTGAAACAATTCATAGGTCTAGAGTATTGATTATACAAGTGTTATGTTAATATGTATATTGTCATTTAACGTATAAAATAATAAATTGTATACATGTATTTTGTACATGATCCAAGTGTGCCCTAAAACATTCCCCGTTAACTGAAAGAATTACATTTTTACAAAATTACCTAATTATTTTCTGGAAATCTAACTTTATGTGAAATTGGTAAAAAATCGTCCAGAATCAATCGTCTTTGTCTTAAGGGCTCAAATTTCCAGAGAAAATACGAAAATAACTGTTTCCTGTACAAATTGTAAGATATTTGTTCACACTTTTACTCATGAATTAGGCATTGAAAGCTGAAATTTTCACATTTTGGTTGTTTAATGTATATATCTTCATTCAAAGAAAGTAAGTTCTGCCAACATAAACAAATGTCGTACATTCCCTTGAAAACAAGTTTTAAAATTCATGATAATCCAAGCATTACATTTGCTTCCTCGAAATATGACGCTCTATGTTCTATGTAATCTTGCATAGAATTCGATTCCACTTGTTTTGAAACACACATCCTGGCAGTTATGTTGTGAATGTGAACCGCAAATTAAAAACAGGCGTTCTTACTCGCAAAACAGCAAAACCAGCAACAATGTTTACAAAATTGCCTTTGTTTTCAAAAAGACATGGCAAACCAAATAAGTACCAACAATTCACGAGAACATTACATATGTACAATAAATTGGCACCATACGATAAAATAAATGAGCAGTTACGGTACTTCATAAACAAATTGTATTTTGTTTGTAAGTGAAGACTGTTAGTCGATGACACCATGTAAAGATTCTCTTTTGAATAGTGATTCTGAAAAGGAACCAGTTTGGTTACAATTCGACGTTTCGATCAGTATGATCTGATCATCTTCAAAAGCATGCTTCGTCGTCTTCCTTCAGTAAACCACTTACTAGTCAAACGAGAATTACATTTATCTTCTTTTTTTACCATGCAAAGACTGAAATAAATCTATATAAGTCTTATGTTTGTGTCACTCTGTGTGTAGAATACATTGTTTTAAGACAGTTAAATATTCCGGCACACTATTACTACTAATACAAATAAAATACTCTGTTCGTATAAAGCAAAACAATTGTTTTAATAGAGTAATTAAAAACGGTTTTAACGGTCCAGAGAGATTGGCGAAATATGTTTGGATATTGAATTTGGATACTGAATTAAAAGACTCTGGTTGGTTTCAGTATTGGGTGAGGTGAGGCCCTGTTTGCTGTTTTACTTTTGTTTTTAAAATACTGTAAAATTATTTGACACTAACAAATCAACAATCAACACCAAAAAACAAATGCTGATACATCTTTCTTTAATATTATGGGCATAATATGTTTCTTTATTTTGGGCACAATCGTTCTGAAATTGTTGCTCACTGATGGCTGCCCAAAACAGAATTGCATTGCCTCTTAATATCACTGCCATACTTTCATCAGTTGGTGTCACACTATATTTTTCGATTTCCAATTATAACATACTAAACCTTCACCCCTGCATCCCTAGAAAAATGCCACATGTATTAAAAAGGTTGGTATATTTTAAATAAAACGTAAATGCAACACAAACCATAAAACGTAAATTACCATATCTAAATTTTGTGGATAAATTTAGGTTAATATTAGAAAGTATATACAAATATACGCCTTGGAATATAACAACAATCAGGATTATACGTGTAATATAATTTCATACCAAATTGTTGTCGATTAGCACATTCTGATTTAAGCTCATTTCTGGTTAAACACACTGTACACTAATGATCACCTCGAAAACAACTTTAAAAAATTGTTTAGAATTTGTTGTGTCGTGGCCGAGCGGTCTATATAGTACATCTGGAGGTCCGATGATTGGACTCAGGTTTTGTAGCGATACGTCAGAATGTGGGTTTGAATCCCGTCCTGACCGGTCGCGGCGCTGTGTCCTTGAGCAGGCAGAACCTTAGCCACATAATTGCTTTGTCCTTCGGATGGGGCGTTAAGCCGTAGGTCACGTGTACTTTAAACATCAATACAGATCAAAGAACCCATCAAGACACTTATCGTATAAGAGTGGGGGTTTACCCTGGTGTCTCTAGTAGCAAATTGATGGCCCATTAAAATCATCTTTTAGGTGACATGGTTACCATCACTAAATAAAGCTGTATTATTATTGCATAAGGCTTGTCGGTGTAAAGCTGAAGATGGTACATCCC
>CM055822.1:34798127-34885244 GCA_029582265.1 Zoroaster sp. YZ-2022
TTTAGGGCGCTCTCATTGGCCATACCTACGGCAACTCAAACGTAGGCGGGCTACGTTCTTGAATATATGACTAATAGTCAGTGGGCTGGAAGGGTCTACCGTGCACCCGCCTACATAACCCACTGATATTTTTTGTTTGCCCTCATAATGAGCCAAGCTGATAATTCTTAGCACTATTGGGTTGGAAGAAGATCCAACATTTCGACATTACTCCATCATGTTTTGACCTATTGTAATGTAACTTGGTACAATTAATGGTCAGTCATATTTCGTCATGATGATGTCATCGGTTCTCATGAAAATGACCACTAAGGCGCTATAATTGCACATATATTATGCATATTTAAATTATTAGGATTTTCAGAAAAATATCTCATTATAAGTAATTTAGTTTTTATAGTTGCCACCAAGAAAAAAAATCAATTAATTTATGCCTTAAATGGGTTTGTTTATGTCTGATGTAACCACAAATATGTTTTAACTTAGACGTTTTTTGAATTCTCTGTGGGCACTTTTTAGCCCCCATGGTATTAAGCTTAGTAAATGGACGACCATGTCACTACATATTAAACCATAAAACTTGTAGCTTTGCATGGTGAGGATGATAAGTAAGACTAATTGCGGTGACACTCAATTGGGTAGTAATTAGTTATGAAAAGAACTGGAGGTACAACTCGACGTTTCGATCAGTATGCTCTGATCGTCCTCAGGAGAATGCTGGACTCTGGAAAATGCTGCTGCTTAAGTAGACTGCTGGATGATCATCCCATGAATGGATGCTGGAGGATTAGTTCGTTGAGGCGCGCAGGCGGGAACTGTTGAGACTAGGATCCTAGGGGTAGGGGAGAGGAGTGTGTGCTCACTGAACCGAATCAGTTGTTAACCACCACAGGGCGATGGATGGTGGTTGACTTAGGATATAGGAGATCCCTCAGTCTGGCGTGGGTTATGGACTTTGGATATAGAAGTGTGTGGGTGTATTGAAGGGGTGGGGGGGGGGGGGGTTGGCCACTGGTTGGTTGTAGAACAGCTTTTATGTAACTAAAGTTGTGTGGATGTTATTGATGTAAGTGAGAGCTACATGTAAATGATGTAAATAAAGCATCTGTTACTAGAATAATTTGTACAGTATGTGTGCGTTACTTGTAATCAAATAATTATAAATATGACACACAAGATTATCACCTACTATAAATTATCACCTACTCAATGAATGCAGGATATACATATCTCAGACCCCACCTACCATGGCCCCTATAAACAAATTAGCTACTAGACCAAACACAGCTGATATGAAGTCTCCACTCGCCCTTCCCCATCGTCCACCCCCACCTCCACCCCTTAACAATGGTATGGTAAGGTATAACATTTTAGGGCCCAAATATACTTGTAAATAGTGAAACAAACATGAAAACGTCATGGGGCAAACCCTGTATTATTTTTTAGTCATTCTATGTAACAATTACAGTATGTGTGCAGCAATACATCCGCTACTGAGTTAGTGTAACACTACAAACTTTTGCCTAGGAGGGTTAAACCGTGTTCTGATGTATTTAGTATGAATGGGACTTCCAAATATGAGCAATGTAGGAGTCCAGGGTGACCTTTTGATTCATCCGTTATTGCCCGAGCTTGCACTGAGAACAGCCGATTCGGTTTGGTGCCGCGTACGTTTTCCCTCGATTTAAACAAGAGCTGCGCAGCAAGTGTTAATGGAGATTTGTGTAATCCCCTCCCACCCCAAATGTTAAGGATTCCCAGCTGAATTTGACATGATGGTGGCTTAAACAATGAGCTTCAGAGACCCCTTACCAAAATATTTTCAAATTTATCTTTCGTTTTTCTTTACATTACAGTTAACAAATGCTAAAAATTTATTGATACTTTATCCCCATAGTGATAACTAGTGTTACTACAAGTGCTGAAAAGAAGAAATAATTGTATCCATTATTTCATGTGCACATGATATGCATCCAAGTACAGCGCCCTCTAGAGGTAGTTTACATGGCAACGAATGACATCATCTTGACGACATATGAATGAACATTTATTGTGCCAAGGTTGATTCATGTAGATCAAAGCATGTTGGAGAAATAAAAAGATTATTTAATATTTAGTGATGTGGACGTCCAACTAAGCTTAATACCATGGGGCTAAAAAAAAAGATACCCCAGAGATAGAAAATCAAAAACAAATCTAAGTTAAAACATTTTGTGGTTACATAAGACATAGTCAAACCCATTTAAGGCATACATTACTTAATTACTTTGGTCTTGATGAAACTATAAAAACTAAATGACTTATAATGACATATTTTACTTAAAATCCCAATAATTAAATAATGTATAATTTACATGCAATTATAGCGCCCTCTAGCGGTCGTTGTGATGAGAACTGATCATGTCATCAAGACAACATTAATTGTACCAATTGTACATTATAATAGGTCAAAGTATGATGGAGTAATGGCGAGATGTTTGATCTTCTTCCACTCCTAGTGCTATGAATTATCAGCTCGGCTCATTGTGAGGGCAAACAAATAGTGGGCCAGAACAGATAGTGCACTAAAAAAATAATGTTCAATGTTAACATCTTTTTTCGTGTTTAGGACATCCAAAGGAACACAAAATATCGGTGGCGGTGGGTTATGGGGATTAGGGGTGCACGATAGACCCCTCCAGCCCACAGACTATAAACAATGCGTTGACATTATTCAAGTCTGTATATTCAGCCGAACTTACGTGATCAACGCTGCACATTGGGGGCGCTATAAATAACGCTTATGACAAACTGCAAAGAGCACAGACAGATAATTTATACGGTATCCCCGGATAGGGTCCACACAGTACGTATAGTGCATAGCGTGGATCTAGTTGTGAATTGCGAACTCGTTCGTTCGAACTCAAACAACAGCCTTGATTCTTCTGTAATCGGAATCCTGATGGAAATTCCTCATAAGTATAATATAAGTATAATTCCTCATACAGTATAATAACTTGTGGTCTAGATAAAATTTAAAAAAAAATCTATTCTAGGGGGATGGGGCTGGCAAAACAAATTGTATGGTTGTATGTGATTATAATTGTTTGTATTTAATCTTTTATTTTTGGTATAATTCTGTATTTTTTATTGATATTCTTGTTTTTAAATTGACTGGGAAAACAAATTTCATGTTTTTACATGACGAATTGAATTGAATTGAATTGAATTGAATTGTGGGCCGTTAATTTTAATGATGACCAATCAAAGGCCCCTAGCTTTGACCGCGTTCGATCACACACAACTTATGCACAAACGTTGTACATGTACGTGACATTATAGTGAGCATGGTTGCTGGGCCAACCAGTAATCAATGAGAGCATGTCTTTTGTTTTTAAATTAAGTATATTTGCTCAGCCTTGAATGTTGGCAAATACAGAAGGATCAAGGCGCGACGACGAATGTATTATGTATAACCTTTATGTACATGTGTATGCATATGGATCCGTGTGCACACATGTACTGTTACCATGTGCGCTGTAGTCCAGTTGGGATGGCCAAAGGATAGCTAAGAGGGGCAACATTATGCGATCAAACCGTTCCGTCGCGCCTTGGTCAAGGCTACTCTTTATCATGTGGTCTTTTTCAATTAAACAACCTCTAGTTCTTTTCTAATTACACTAATTAGAACTAATTACAACTCAATAGAGAATTTCACTTGGTGTCAACGCAATTAATCTTACTTAAAACAAATCAATAAAATTACCATAGTCAAAATATGATCTGTCTAAGATGTCGTTTTAATGAAACAAACTGATTTAGGATTCCATTAATATGGAATATCAAATAATACATTGTGAAATTAACAATTAAAATATATATAATAATAAATTAGATAATTGAAAACTGTCATAAAACTTCAAATGTTTTTTGTTCACTGCATACACGAACTTCCTACTTGATGCAATGCTAGAGGAGTTGACATACAATATTGTTGATGAGAACCTTCTAAGATCACATCAAAGTTTTGTTTTGTATGTAAAGAATAGCCTCGTATCGCTAATCACGACATCAGTTATTTGTTTGTATGGCTGGAAATACTGCTTTCACCATGTGTCATTTTGAGATTTCCTGAAATAAAATTATGCTATTTGAAATATACATGTGTATATATATATATATATTCAATAATGTAACAAAACAGTGGTCTCAAAACATAATTCACTTCATGATAGAGGGAAAAGTAGTCGATAATAAATAATAATTGTAACTGTAAATTGTGCTATCATTTTAGAGAAAAAAATACAGTTTGAAGTTAGAAAAGAGTACTCTTTTTCTAATACCATGTTAGAATGAATTCAACAAATCCGAATGAAATTCCACTATTTACTCAACACCATTAACGTTTTAAACTGAAACTTAAACGTGTCAATTGTTTTATGTAGGTATTTTGATTCAAACATGCTGCAATAAATTTTAAGGGAGGGATGTCATTTGAATACTGTCATGTATTCAACCTCAAAATAATATCACTAATGTATTAAGTCAGTTATACCTTGAATTTCAATTTCTGTTATGGTGTTTCTCATAATATCCAACTCAGCATATCAGAGAATTCAAGCAAACGTTAATTAACGTTAAGATGACGAAATGTGGGAGAAAGGGACACAGTATATTTTTGGAATAGGGTAAATTCAATTGCACTGCACCACTGCAAGACTAAATAAAGCAATTGTTCCCCTAAAAAGTATAAAAAATGCACAAGACTGATCTACGCCAATTACAATACAATACATATACTGAGAATCAAAAGAAACTTATCAAATCTTTGGAAGGACACTCATTCAAATCCTCCATAGAAAAATTAAACATATTTGAACACGGGTAAACTTCAGTAATCTTTACTAAACACATGTCAATAAACAATCTAGATTACTGTAGTTTACCTGGGTTCAAATATTTTTCATTTTTCCGTGGAGGATTTGAATGAGTGTCATTCCAAAGATTTGATAAGTTTCTTTTGATGCTCAGTATATATGCAATAGCCCCTCAACCCACAACCATTTCCATTTCCAATTCCACAACCCTGTCAACCCACAATCCATGTTTATTTTTATTTTTTATTTTTTTTTTAGGAAAACTACAAAACAAGAAAGAAAATTGTAAAACACCAATAGTGCAGTTATTTTTTATTTTTATTTTTATTTTATTTTTTGGTTCACCTATCATAATAATAACGCTATATTTTATGAAGTTTTTTTTTATTGTTTCCGCCGCCGGTGATGTAGGGCTAACCTACAGCTTTCATCAAATAGATGCTCTCGTATTCGAGAAAATGAGGAAAACAGTTATAATATTGTATGTTTAACAAAATGTTGCCGAACTTTCGACATAATATAACAAATCGTGTGAAACTTGCACTCATTCGTTTTGACTCGAATTCAAACAGGCTTTTTGGCGTACCAAACACGTCACATACAATACTTTGACAATTCTGAAAAACCTTTATACGGTATTGTACATCAACTGGCGTACCAAATACGTCACATAATATTATATAATACTTGGACAATTCTGAAATATATTTTCGTTGGGTCAAGCCTGAGCGCGTTATTTGAATATTATGTATGAAGGAAACGGGTGAGTGCAGCAGTGCGTGCAATAAGAGCATAATTATAGGCACTGACCGTATTCATTGCAAGCAACACAGACGTTTTATTTTACAAAAATTGTAAAGATACTACTAATAAAGTTGAATAAAATAACATCAACATTATTATTATTGTTATTAACGCACAACTTGAGAAATAGTTTATCCTTAGATACGTACACTCCAACGAGGTTCCTTATGTAAACCTGCCTGCCAAAAGGATCTGATAGAGAAAAGTCCGACGGGGAAAAAGACAATCAAACCACAACAAAAGGTCAGTCGACCTGTTTGGATAGACCCACAAGAATATACAAGAAAACCAGCGGACCAGTCTCACACAGACGGATAAGTGTATCCTTTCCTAAAGCTGATTATAATATAGCTGCATAGTAACATCCTTAGGGTAACAACATATTGAATCCCAACGTCTGTTCAACGCTTGCATCGAAGCTCGGTGTTCCCCAAACGTAATGTCATTTTATAAAATGTATTCTCTTGCAGGTTAAATAACAAGAAGGCGGCAATGAAAATACTTTATTATCGTTTGAGCAGACGAATTAGATAATAAAACCTTTTTACGGCATAGTACCAAACACGTCAGATACTGTATTATACTTACACGCTTTTTCGAGCTATATCACTGACACAAATGCCTATAAACTTCTCGTCCTGTATATACCATTATTATCATCCTAAAAATGTCTTGTTAATTTGTATTGTATTAATATTGCCATTAGGTTGTATTAAACAAAAATGTTGTTGATACCAGTAGTATTATATTTAAGGATAAGTTATGGTGTTTAATCGATTGAAAATTATGATGTAAATCTTACCTAGTAAATATAGTGTGTCTATGCTTTGGGATTGGTTTATTTTTTCCAGTGTAAATTTTAAAAAGGAACTTCTGGTGAGCAGTCAAATGCATAAATATGTTTTATTCGTTTAAAATGATAAATGTTAAAACATTTTTCAAATTATTGGTTAAAAGTGTTCGAACAGAAGTTCTAAGTTCCTATAATATTGAGAAATCGCTTTCCTGATGTCGCCCTTGTAAAGTCATGCCATCAGTAAACAAAATCAAAAAATCAAGTAAATAACACCGAAAATATCGTCTCAGTTGCATAATTATGTACGAGGGCCATTTTGTTTTTCCTCCAGTGGTTTTTCTGAAATCAAGACAAAAGAAGTTCGGATAAAATTACTTTTTACAATAAATTTATGCTGTTTGTTTTACTTATGACATAACCTTTCTAACAATAACAAATTATGCTTTATAACATTAACGTTATATATAGCTTAACGTTAACGTTACGTTTGAGTTATTGTCTACAGACTGTTTTACTTACTTGTGAAAGGAAAAATCCACTTTTCAGTTCCTCTGCACATCCCTGGGCGTTTTTTCCCCTTCTCACCTGGGGAGGGGCTCATTGTGCCCTCCATTCCCTCCGTATTTTCTGTATTCAAGAAAATTTAATGAAACTTTGTAGGCATGTTTGGTTTGGCACGATCTATCTAATGGGGGCCATGAAAACTTTCACCGTTAGGGGGCGCTATACATATTTTTTGGTAATTTTTCCTCATTTTTGGTAAAAAATTGTATTTTCCAAATACTTCCTTAATGTTTATCCAACGTCCACGAAATTTGGCACAAATGTTGTCTTTAGTAAACAATGTGACATCATCTAAATCACCACCAGTGTGCGCTTTAAGCAATATATTGGGTCATTTTGTTCCAAAAACATAATTTTTCAAGATTTTGACCCAAAATTAGGATTTGTTTTACCAAAAGTACAATAAAGGCAAATATAATAACATCCATGATACTAATGATGACATAAATTTATACACTAAGCAAAAATTCTGAAAAAAACCTTTAAAAAATCATGTTTTGGGGACAAAATATAACTTATTGCATTTAAACGTAATGGCGGCCATATTTGATTCCCAGAATGCACTGGAAGTGGTCACATGACTCAATATTGTCCAGTTCAGAGTTTAAAAAGTAGATAACAAACCAAAATAAACAGTCATGCTAAAATGCAGTCTGCTTACCGACCATTCCATAGCACCGAAACTGCTCTTCTTCGTGTGCAGAACGACATCTTGCTCACCCTTGACCAGCGTAAAGAAGCTGTCTTGGTGCTTTTAGATTTCTCAGCTGCTTTTGACACAATTGACCATAACCACCTCTGTCATCGTTTATCTTATCTCTATGGCATTAAGGGTACAGCTCTTAAATGGTTCTCTTACGGTGACAATCGTACACAGTCTGTCCTCATTAATAACGTTAATTCAGACTGTCATCATCTCCGGTGCGGTGTTCCTCAGGGTTCTGTAGCAGGGCCTTTGGAATTTGTAATGTTTAGTGCTCCTTTGCAAGACCTATATGCTCAGGGTGTTTCTAGTATTGCTTATGCTGATGACACTCAGCTTTACATTACTTTTGATCCTGCTGACCGTGCATCCGCCGTGTCTAAAATTGAAGCCTGCATTCAGGATGTAAAATCATGGGCAGTACAAAATAAAGTCGCTTTAAACGACTCTAAAACTGAAATAATATACTTTGGTTCACAATTCACTTCACTTTTATCACCTCCCACCTTCCAAGTTGGCCAGTCCCTTATTGTACCATCCTTAGTTGCCAAACTTAATCTTGGAGTCTTCATGGACTCCTCCCTGAATATGAGTGATCATGTGGACCATGTTTGCAAAGCCGCTCTCATGGCAGTTAGGAAGATAGGTAAGATTCGCCGTTACCTTGATAAGGATACCACCATTTGTCTAGTTCATGATCTCATCACATCGAGGCTTCACTAGTGTAACTAACTTCTCTACGGTCTCCCTGCAAAAGAACTCGCAAGACTTCAACGCGTACAAAATACAGCTGCTCGTCTTGTCACTTGTGTTCCTTGTTCTCATCATATTACACCCATTTTACGTAATCTTCATTGGTTACCTATTATTAATATGCGCATCGTCTATAAGATCCTTCTTTTGACTTTCAAAGCAAACCTTGGACTTGCTCCCACTTATATATCAGATCTTCTTCACAATTATATTCCAGCTCGGTCATTACGATCATCCAGTCAGTCTCTCCTCGTATATCCATATTACGTTTCTTCAAAATACTATGGTCAAAGAACTTTTTCATATGTTGCTACGACATTATGGAATAATCTACCACTTCACATTCGCAAAGCTGACAATGTAAACATTTTCAAATCAATGTTAAAGACTCATTTGTTTAAATCTACCTACATCTGATTGTATTGTAAAGTTTGTTGCTCTTGTATAATTTCTTGTCATGTTAATATTCATCACGTTTGGTATCTTTCTTGCAATTTGCGGTATATAAATTTATATTATTATTATTATTATTATTATTATTATTATTATTATTATTATTATTATTATTATTATTATTATTATTATTATTATTATTATTATTATTATTATTATTATTATTATTATTATTATTATTATTATTATTATTATTATTATTATTATTATTATTATTATTATTATTATTATTATTATTATTATTATTATTATTATTATTATTATTATTATTATTATTATTATTATTATTATTATTATTATTATTATTATTATTATTATTATTATTATTATTATTATTATTATTATTATTATTATTATTATTATTATTATTATTATTATTATTATTATTATTATTATTATTATTATTATTATTATTATTATTATTATTATTATTATTATTATTATTATTATTATTATTATTATTATTATTATTATTATTATTATTATTATTATTATTATTATTATTATTATTATTATTATTATTATTATTATAATTATTATTACCATGGCAACCATGAACACTCATTATCATTGATCTTTGCGTGAGGGGGTCCCAAAGTATAGTTAGGAAAAGTCAGAAATTTTCAGCGTGATCGAACACAGAATTCTGGAGATATTATTTAAAAAAATCATTGGGTGAACATTGCGCTCCCCGGGCCTGATAGCAGGGTTAACCTGACAACCTGTGGCCACGCATATCTTTAACATAGATGCACAGATCCCTATATTTTGAATTGATTTTCTCAAATCGTTTATTCAAAAACTGTTACAAAATAGGTGATTAATGGAACAAAAGAAAATGTTGTGTGGCGCATTCATCTATTTGATAATGTATATATTAGTCTAGTGTGACGACTAGTCTACACATTTTTAAAACACATTTCATAATACGCGCGCGCCAGACATGCGTGCATGACGGACTTATTAATATCCAGTCACTCCTTGAATATGACACATGGACGCTCATGTCATCTGTTGATTATGTGTGTGTTATAATGTTGTTCCACTGCAAGCCCACGTACCGATATTTTTTGCGTACCGATATTTTGCAGTTTATAAGTTCGTTCAAGTCTGTGATGACTTAAAATTTTCATCTGTGTTTTTCAGAAATAATACTTCTGTTTTTTGAGTCATAATCATAATTTCACCACATTTTAAACATCATGCAAAATAACCGAAGGCTACAACAGACTGAATCTTATTTTCTAACATGTTTTTTTTCTCTTATTTTTAGGACCGTCGATGACTACCGACTCTGCTGTGAATTTGTTTCAGCTATTCCTGGTTTTAATCACTCTGATTGCAAAGCCACCGAGTATACGTCACCATTAAGCCACTGTGGCAGTCTCATGGGGAACCAAGTACTCAGAGTGTTCATATGGATAATTGGTCTGAGCGCCCTCATTGGTAATCTAGTTGTTGTTATTTGGAGATGCAGGCAATTACGCAAAGAAACACATGAGAATAAAACGCACTCTTTCTTGGTTTTGAACTTAGCTATATCTGATCTGATCATGGGTGTTTATATGCTGATCATTGCGAGTGCAGATGTACAATTTGGGGAGAAGTTCTTTAATGGAGCGGAGAGATGGCGGTCCAGTGCAGTTTGCAAGATTGCTGGGGTGTTGTCTGTACTGTCAAGTGAAGCATCTGTCTTCTTCGTCACCATGATTAGTATTGAGTGTTTCATAGGCATCGTATTTCCATTTAGTCCATTCAAAATTCGTGGGAAGACATCCAAAGTGATTGTATGCATAATATGGGTAGTGTCTGCATGTCTCAGTATTATTCCAACCGTAATAAGTGGGTCTGATTCAAAGATATATGGATTATCTGATGTTTGTATCGGGCTTCCTCTAATAACACGACCAAGCAGTATTAGTAGTGAAGAGAACAGTGCTAGCAATATAATACAGTGGTTACCCAAAATTTCGACGCCAGTTGCTCACGGAAGTGAACCATCATGGATGTACTCTATTGTCCTGTTTCTTGGCGTGAACTTGTTGTGCTTTGTGATCGTTCTTTGCTGTTACATAGCAATGTTCGTGAGTGTACAAAAAACAGCAAAGAATGTCAGAGTGGCTGCTCATCGGAAGCGGGAAGTGAAGATGGCGATTAAAATGGCGTTCATAGTAGGTACGGACTTCGCCTGCTGGATGCCTGTCATCATCATGGGGATTCTTTCCCAGTCCAATGCGGTGCAGATCAGTCTTGAAATGTATGCCTGGATTTCCGTATTTATACTACCAATCAATTCATCAGTGAATCCATATCTATATACAATCGTCACTGCAGTTGCCAATAAGATTCAAAATGCCAAATCGAACAACCGTCCGATAGGTCTAAACATGGCCCAATTATAAACGCAGATAAAACTATTGTCTTGAAAACTGAAGACTGCATGCCTCTGAACCATTATCTTAAGACATTTTAAAGCCAAACATTTTCAAATACCTTGATTAAATGCAGATATTTTTGGCTATTTGAATTGTACATTTTCTCGAAACGTAGTTCATATGTTTTTGTTTCTTAAACAAAATATTGACATTTTGATGAATGTTATCATTGATATTATTTAAAATATATTATATAAAAATAATAACACATCTTCAAATTAAAAGAGGTGTTCCCTCATCGTTCAAGTTCCTTATGTCAGTTTCGTTAAATTCATTTATGTTTTGGGTCACATGGTCTGCATTTAATTTACAACCTCACTATGGGTTAGCTATAAACGGCTGCACATAACCCAAATATGGACTCCGTCTCTGTATACACTATCACCGTAGTACACGAAGGTGAAAGTCCAACCTGGACTAGGTTGTACATCTTGTTGGCAAAATTGCTCCTAGGAATACTTTTTAAGTTAGTATTTAGACGATAATTTAATTACATTCAAATACTTTATAATCTCAAATTGTAAACTAAAAAATTTGTCGGTTTGTAAAAAAGAAAATCAGCTTTAGAATTGTTGGTAGAATGTCTGTAAAGGCATCCATACCTGAAACAAGAGATGTGTGCTTGTGAAAGCTTCAGCTTATTTCGTCGTTTAAGAGAAAATTGTGAAAATGCATTTAGATTATTTGTAGCGTATTCATTCTGATGAATCATTAGCTGATGATCCATTTCAGATTGGAATTATTCTTACAGTTTCCTCGTAAATAATTTGTCAGGATTATTCTGCCGGAATAATTTGTCAGGACGGATTGTCTGGTAACAACGACATCTTAAAACCAATTAAGCTTGTATCTTTTCAGGTAATTACCAATGGTGTACACTCAATTTAACCTTTATTAAATTAACACTTTCTCATTGTTACAAAGAAACCTTGTGTTAATAAATGTTGTTTATGTATGTGGCCTTACGCAGATTTTTGGAAGTGGCTTTTCCTTAAGGATATTTATTAACTTTTGTTATTGGCACTCGAAACTTCTTACGTTTAATATTTAATGATTTGATATATTCAATATATTCAGTATATTTAATATTATGTAAAAGGATAATGACCAGATTTGGGCGTGGTCACAGGTGATAAAGGAACGAGCCGAAGGTGAGGTCCTTTATCTCCGTGGCCATGCACAACCGGTCATTATCCTACAGTAAAGTCCAAGCGCTAATCTTTTATTCCCATTAATAAATGCCTGTATAGATTCAGTTTAAAAAAATTATAAATAAATAAAAAAATAAACAAATAAAAACTATTTATTTGGAAAAAATAGCAATGGGCATCTCCACGTTTTGGGGACACGCGAGTCAGTGTGATGCGAAACAAACTTTGTCACCCTGTTTGGTGACGCACATACGCGCTGCTCTAATTTTGATAGGCCTTGTCTTTACCATCCGTTGATACACCCCCACGTGATCACGTTTCGCCCAATCAGATTTTCTTATCTGTCTTGGGCACAGCGGCATAGCCGCCAGGACTTTTTCAGTGGGGAGGGGGGCACAGGGGGCATTGCTTTTCAGTGGGGGGGGGGGGCAGGGTATGGGTTTTTTCCCCTTTTCTTTTTCTTTTCTGTTTTTTTGAGCACTATGAGGATTCCCCCCCCCCCAGCCCCCCGTGTGCTGTTTTTTATTAAAGGGACGTCAAACTTAGCGACATCCCCGTGGCTACGCCGCTGCTTGGGCATTTATGAATGGTATTTATTACATGTGCTGTTTTTTTATTAAAGTAACGTCAAACTTAGCGACATTATATTGTTCATATTAAAGTTTCAGCTTTGTGTATACTCGTAAAACTAAGGTATGGAATCAACCAGGTTTTGAAAGTTTGATGAGTGACAACTCTTTATAAAGGTAAATTCAACAACAAGTGTTGAATTAACATGGAGTCAAGTTAAGTCTAAATTTATCAATGTTAATGCAACACTTTTAAAAGTTAAATCCAACTTTATAAAGAGTTGTCACTCACCGAATTAACTCTTTAAAATGTTGATTTCACACTTTAGTTTTAAGAGTGTATTAATGTTAAATAGACAATCAATATATACCCAGAGAACGTGTATCGATGATGAATTATTATGTAATTGATACATGATGTTAAACTGTGATTTTGCGGTAATGTATTGACATACTACAGTTCATGACAGTTTCAAGTTTAACACATTTGGCTTAGTAGAGCTTTGCTGTATCTTTGGTAATTTGAGTAAGGAATACATAGTGATATAATACATTGTGTAGCACACAATAAACACATTGTGTGCCAGATATATAACTTAGTTTCATTCAAGATTTCAATAATCACAGATTGAAAGCCAACCTTACTAAATGCAAATCATTTAACATTCCAGAGGAATTGATAATATGGTTAGCCTCTAAACACATGTCCTAAACATGAAAAATACGTGTTCTGGCCAACTATTTGTTTGTCCTCATATTGAGTTTAGCTGATACTTTTTAGCAATAGGGGTAGAAAAAGATCCGACATCTCGCCATTACTCCATCATGCTTTGACCTTTTATAATGTAACTTGGTACAATTAATGTTCAGTCGTGTTTCGTCATGATTACGTCATCGGTTCTCATGAAAACGACCGCTATAACTGCATGTATATTATGCATATTTTTAATTATTGGGATTTGCAGAAAAATACCTCAGTATAAGTCATTTTAGTTTTTATAGTTGCCGCAAAGCCTTAAATGGGTTTATTCATGTAACCACAAATGTAACCACTAATGTAACCACAAATATATTTTAACTTGGAAGTTCTTTGAATTTTCTATCTCTGTGAGCACTTTTTAGCCCCATGGTATTAAGCTAATAGTTGGATGTCCATGGCTTTGACCTACATTAATCAAACTTGGCACAATAAATGTGCATTCACATGCCATTGGTTGCCATGGAAACTACCTCAAGAGGGTGCTATACTTGGATGCATATTATGCACACATGAATTAATGGATATAATTATTTCTTATTTTTAGCCATTGCAGTACACTAGTTATCACTATGGGGATAAAGTATCATTAAGTTTTACTTGGCAAGGATTTGTTAACTGTAATGTAAAGAAAAACGAAGATAAATTTGTAAATATTTTGATAAGGGTCTCTGAAGCTCATTGTTTAAACCCCTATCATGTCAAATTCAGCCGGGAATCCTTAGCATTTGGAGTGGGAGGGGATTACACAAACCTCCATTACTCCGGCATTCTTTGACCTACATTAATAAAACTTGACATTAAATGTCAATGTATATGTCGTCAGGATGACATCATTGCTTGCCATGGAAACTACATATAGAGGGCGCTGTATTTGGATGAATATTACGCACAAATTAATAAATGGTTAAAAGTATTTCTTATTTTTAGCCATTGTAGTACACTAAAGGGATAATCTAGTACACTGTTGGGATTAAACAAACCTCCATTATTCTGGCATGCTTTGACGTACGTTCGCAAAGTTTTGTACATTTAATGTTCATTTATACGTTGTCAATATGAAATCATTGGTTTCCATGGAAACTACTTCTATTTTGTACTACATGTTCTGGTTCATTGCTGACTAGGTCCTTGTCTGTAAGAAGAAGCTTCCTGTTTGGGATGATGAGTCCACCTTTACAAGGAAGCCTCATTGCAGATCCAGGCTGTATGGGAGCACCAAATCAATATGTTGGAGTTATGAAACCTCCTGAAAGGACTGCTGTGATGTATGAGCAAAGGCATCTGCCTGTCAGCAATCCATCTGCCACCCAAACTAAGTGACACACGTGTTATTTTCGGGAAGGCTTTTCCAATGGAAGGTCACTCCGAGCTGGTTTTAGGCACACAGGAAATCATCAACCGGCTTAAAAGGATTCACGTAGGGTGTAATATGTGTTCACTCCAAACATGAATGCATTTCATCCGCAGAAGTTCCATTCAGATGCGATCTTAGATTCACTGCTTATAGTGGATTCAATGATTGCCTGTGGGGCTCTGTGGGCTGTATACCTCTTCATCTAGGGGTGGGTCGAACGCACCCTGTGACTGCATTAAGATGCGATCTTAGTTTCACTGCTTGCCTGTGGAGCTCTGTTGGCTGTATACCTAGCCTCTTCTAGGGATGAGTCGAAGGCACCCAGTGACTGTGCGCAGGGTATTGTTCAGGCTCCTGTCCACCTCAGGAATATGTTTGGTTGTTTGCTACTGCACCACACAGGAGAGCAGAATTCATCAGAAATGTACATAACAACTATATTGAAAGTGCATAGGATGACACTGGCCATACAGCACACTGATGACAGCACAAAGGCGCTCCGGGGAGCACCATATCCTTTTGGAGGAGTTTTGAAAAGTCCTGAAGCCTTAATGCTTTTTATCCATAGGTGTTGCCAACAAATTACTTCATTAATTTGTTCACCTGCATGTCCCAACATACCTTGGTGTGAAGTTACATAGTTCTATTGCATGCCACCAACATTTGTCTAGCCAGTGTGATATTAAGGTATTAGCTTCGCAGCGCCCTATACCACCATGTGCATGCCGTTCAGTGCCGTTCAATGCCGTCCTGTGCCTGCCAGTGCCGGATTTTGTCTCGCTTGTACCAGCTTGTGCTGTATGCCAGAACTAGGACAGCCATTTAATGTACTTTCAATAGAGCGTTTGTGTATATATCTGCTGAATTCTGCTCTTCTGTATGGTGAGTAGCAAACATACCCCTGTGGTGGACAGGAGCCTGAACAATACTAAGATCGCATCTGAATGCAATATTTGCGGATGAAATGTTTGGAGTGAACACATATTACACCTGTACCAAAAATCAGGTCGGAGTTGGATAAGCCTTCCCAAAAATAAAACATATCTCATTGAGTTTTGATGACAGATGAAATGCTGACAGGCAGTGCCCATGTTAGGGGAAGCCACATTTCGGGATGGGATGCGGAACAAGTGCCGCAGTGCTGGCCTATATTCCAACACTGTTTTATTGTCTAACTTTGTGAGGATACTGTATCCTTTCAGAAGTCCCTTTCAGGAGGTTTCATAACTCCAACATAGACAATGATCTAGTCAGTAATAAACCAGAAAATGTAGTACAACTTAGAAAAAGTTTCCATGGAAACAAATGATGTCATCTTGACAACATACATGAACATTAAATGTGCCAAATTTTATGCATGTAATTCAAAGCATGCCGGAGTAATGGAGGTTTGTTTAATCCCTCCTACTCCATATGCTAAAGATTTTTGTCTGAACAAAGGGCCGATCGGGGCTTTAACACTGATCTCTAAAGACAACTTAACCCAAGATTTTCAAATTTATCCTTTGTTTTGCCTACACTAGAGCTGACATATTATTTTCAGTTACAAAATTAATTAATGACACATTATCCCTATAGTGTACTACAATGGCTAAAAATAAGAAATACATTTAACCATTTATTCATTTGCGCATAATATTCATCCAATATAGCGCCCTCTAGATATAGTTTCCATGGCAACCACTGACGCCATCCTGACGACATATAAATTAACATTTCATGTGTCAAGTTTGATTAATCTAGGTCAAAGCATGCCGGAGTAATAGAGGTTTATGTAATCCCTCCCACCCCAAATGCTAAGGATTCCCGGCTGAATTTGACATGATGGGGGCTTAAACAAGCTCTGGAGACCCCTTAACAAAATATTTTCAAATTTATCTTTCGCTTTTCTTAATGATACGTAATGATACTTTATCACCATAGCGATAACTTGTGTACTACAATGGCTAAAATAAGAAATAATTATATCCTTTAATTCATGTGCACATAATATGCATCCAAGTACTGCGGCGTGTAGAGGTAGTTTCCATGGCAAACAATGACATCATCTTGACGACATATGAATGAACATTAATGTAGGTCAAAGTATGTTCGAGAAATAAAGGATTACTCAATATGTAGTGCCATGGACATCCAATTGAGCTTAATACCATGAGGACTCAAAAGTAAAAAAATCCAGAGGTAAAAAAAATCCAAAAAAACTTACCAGTTAAAACATTTGTGTAGTTACATTAGACATGAACAAACCCATTTAAGGCATAAATTAAATATAATAAATTTGTTCTTTGTGGCAACTATAAAAACTAAATGACTTATACTGATATATTTTTCTGAAAATCCCAATAATTAAAATATGAATAATATACATGCAATTTCATGAGAACCAATGACGTAATCATGACGAAATATGACTGAACATTAATTGTACCAATTTACATTATAGGTAAAACTTGTAGCTTTGCATGGTGAGGATGATAAGTAAGACTAATTGCGGTGACACCATGTGGAATCTCAATTGAGTAGTAATTAGTTCTGAAAAGAACTGGGGGTACAACTCGACGTTTCGATCAGTATGCTCTGATCGTCCTCCTGAGGACGATCAGAGCATACTGATCGAAACGTCGAGTTGTACCCCCAGTTCTTTTCAGAACTAATTACTACTCAATTGAGATTCCACATGGTGTCACCGCAATTAGTCTTACTTAATTTACATTATAATAGGTCAAATCATGATGGAGTAATGGCGAGATGTCGGACCTTCTTCCACCCCTAGTGCTAAGAATTATCAGCTCGGCTCATAATGAGGGCAAACAAATAGTGGGCCAGAAAAGATAATGTAACCCAAAATGTTCACTGTTAACATCTTTTTTCGTGTTCCAGAGGAACAAAAGAAAATTGGTGGCGTTGGGTTATGGGGGGGGGGTGCATGGTAGACCCCTCCAGCCCATAGACTAATATTGATAGACTTTCAAAACTGACAAACATTTAATTACGTTAAATTTAGTTGTTACTCATATCATGATACACAGATAATTGAAGTTTATGTAACCTACATTGATACATGTATTTTGTGTTACTCAAGTGCTTTAATTTCAGCTTCTTTATTGTGGTTAAGTATTTACTGTAATTGATTATTGCTCTCAAGTATTTTTTGCCAGTTTTTTTTTATTGTAATGCGTAATTAAACCCTTCAAAAGCTAAACAAAATAAATTGGTATTATTGGTATGTAACGTACGTTAATTTAAACTCCATGTTTTAAAAATATTATTAAAACTAACCTGTGAACGTTTCACCACAAAAGTGCTCAAGTTACTAAGAAAACGACAAAATACTGATACATAATTGTTATGGTTTTTTTATGTTAAAGCAAAATTGCAGGACGGAATTTTTTTGGAAATTCGACATTCTTGTTTTTTTGAATGTTTTTTTGAATGAAAACACTTCAGACGATATTGTTTCTCAGGTTGATCACTACGTGTACCTGTTTCGGTTTAATATTTAATGAGTCTTGAATATTACTCTGCGTACACCCAAGCTCCACTTGTCTGCAAACATATTAATAATTAGGTCTAAATAATTTTCCCCTTTGATGAAAACTCTTAAAGGGGAGACTGTTACGGTTGCAGTTTGCATCATCATAAAACCCTTTGTCCTGTACTGAATCAATTGACCATTAAACATTTTGTTCTATTCTTTTGGGTGCCAGTGCTGGGCAGCTAAACCTGTTATTGTTATGTAAGCAAAAATGGTAGTTGGGTGTTGTGAGTTTATAAGGTTCTCTTTTTTAACTTGGGGACCTCGGGGACTTGATGCTGACCGGTGCTACAACGGAGAGAACTATCTACCTTGACTGGTGGATAGTGCCTGACTCCCCAATCCCGAGCACCTGAGTGCTGTTAACTGAGCCTCCTGTTTTATTTGTTTATATTAATATTGTTAATTAATTCGAATATTCAAGTATCATTGTGCAAACCAGACCATCTTTTGAGTCATTGTTTTCATTGTTATTATTCCTCTACCTGTAATTGTCATTGTATAATAAAGTATTCAGAGTTGTTATGTATTATGTCAGAGAATGACTCAACCTTGGTATTTTGTTAGTTGCTAGTTGTCTTCTTTCCTTATCTTCATGGTCGTTTTCGTATTTTATTATGTCTACCGTACCTATTTACATGGGCGGCGATTTCTTGTAGATTGGGTTGGGGGACGCGTCGGCGGGGATCTGACCTGACCCCTGACCTACCCCGGTCCCCACTCTCTTAAATATTCAGATTGAAATTCAGTCCAAGCGATTGAATATAGTAACAGATATTTCAAAGTCTGTCCCTGGTTTCAATCGGTTGGAGTGATTTTCAATCTCAAACCTTTACAGAGCATACATGACTGACACCCCTTCCTCCGTCATGCCCAGTGATTTTTGTTTTACTTTTTTCACTAAAAATATTCTGGAATTTCTCAACCTTTTTTGAAAGCGCGCATTATATTACTGTGGTATATTTTAGAGGCAAAAATATCCAAAACGGTAATAGGAGAGTCTTGAATCAAAATACACTAGATAGCTTTCCAACCATCAAAACAATAGAGTGCCTCTATAATTAATCGCCTTGAAAACTGTATTCATGATATTCGCATTTGGATGAAGAAAAATTTCTCAAAACTCAATGATGATAAAACTGAATTTGTGCTATTTGGTCAAAAACTATCTAAGATTTCTATTCCAAATATTGTTAGGCCTATTGGTGACTCTCATGTGCAATCTTCTTCTCAAGCAAACATGACACTTAAGCCTCATATTACAAATGTTACTCGCACCGCAGCATTTCACCTTAAGAACATTAGAAAGTTACGCAAATATCTTAATTATGATGCGACAGAACAAATTGTTCATTCCTTCATAACATCTCGTCTTGATATGGCAAATTCACTGCTTTATATGGACTTCCACAGGATCAACTACGACGACTTCAAAAGATTCAAAACACTGCTGCACGTATTGTGACTCTCTAAAAAAGCATGTCATATCACCCCCATTCTGAAAGATCTGCATTGGCTGCCAATATCAGGCGTATTATTTATAAATATTTTAACTCCTAGGTAAAATGGTGTGAGACAGCCATGTATCTTCAAAGCATGCGGAACATGCTTTACCATAACATGCATGTAATATGTTATGTCTTTTGCCAGATATGTTGTGGTGTACAGCTTCACCCATTGTTCTGCCCTATTCTTAAACAAGACTATTTAATTTTCTGTCAAGTTTTGTTTCATCATATCCATAAGCTCTTTAAAGTCTTTCCAAATTGTCTTAATCTCTTGAAGCTTACTGTGCCATGGGATGAGTTCCTGAAGTTTGATGTTACTCTGTATCTGTTTGTGCTCGGGTCCACTGAAGTCACGATACTCCATCATTCCATTCCCTTTATT
Source organism: Zoroaster sp. YZ-2022 (assembly GCA_029582265.1). Taxonomy (NCBI): domain Eukaryota; kingdom Metazoa; phylum Echinodermata; class Asteroidea; order Forcipulatida; family Zoroasteridae; genus Zoroaster; species Zoroaster sp. YZ-2022. The sequence goes on from CM055822.1 coordinate 34,818,751, forward strand.
TGTCCCAAAGTGGCAGTCAATAGCTAAGCCTTGTATGAATGTTTCAAATTTTATGATGTTTTTGCATTTGGATTTATCAACATTCACTTAATTTTTGGTGATGTTATCTTTCGTTCTTAATTCTTGAATCAATTTTCTCACCAACTGATCAGAAATTGAGTTGTACCTCCAGTTCTTTTCAGAACTAATTACTACTCAATTGAGATTCCACATGGTGTCACCGCAATTATTCTTACTTATCATCCTCACCATGCAAAGCTACAAGTTTTACCTAAGTATATCCATTATCACATTGTCATATTCAACAGAAAACATTGGTGCATGTATACAAGCATAGTTCTTAATCCTAGTTCCCGGCGCTCTGACAATTCTCTGATTTCTTCCATTGTGCGTATGTTACATTCCATTGTGCGTAGGTTACATTACATCAACATCCCAAAACTTATCTGAGGGGCACTTACACCATAGACAGCAGTACTTGCTTAAACATGAACCAATACCCATCATTTCATTCATGTACTTTAAGTCTGCACAAAAACAAAAATTCACATGTAAGGTATTTCCTTCAAATTAAATTGAATTCTAGTTACTGGTCTGCCACCACTAGTGTCCTTGGAACAAGGCCCTCCTGGCTGATGAGATGCCACATAAGATTCACATTTCATTCAAACATTTCCGCTGGTGTGTTTTCCACTGCTTTGAAATGACTTTATTCTTGCATTTTTTTTTTTAAGTTTTGGACGTTCTTCTTTTAAGAAGTCGACTCAAAAGTGTCTGCACCTTTCTCGTTTCTTTTTTTAAATCAGCTGCATCCTTGCAGGCTTTTTTAAACATTTGCTTCTGCAGGCTTTCTACGTTTTTACTCACTCTCGATTTCATGTTGCATTTTGCGTTTCGTACCGCCAAGCTGAAGTTTGTATTTCTGTTCATTGAGGGTCTGTTTCAATTTGGCTAGCTGTCGCCCTCCTTGCTTGCTTGCATCTTTTATTTTGCTGGAGAGAGAAACCAACTTAAAGTTCAGTCTTTTAACTGCTGTTACCATGTATACATATTTTATGTTGATTGTATTCATATCGCAATGTTCTTGTAAAACAGGGTGAGAGATGGCTATGTTTTGTTGATAGTGAGAAAAATTACTACATAATAGCCATAGTAGCACTATTAAAACAATGTAGTTCAAAATGTGTAGTGAACATGTTCAAAAGTACTTTGACTTAATCATAAGTCCACTTTTCCTAATTTTCATGAAATAAAATTTCATTTGAAAGACAAAAAAATTTAATTTCATACTTTTTTATGAAAGAAATCTTTACTTTATTGAAATTTTTCTAAATTCGAATTTATTTACCAATAAATATGTAGTTTTGGCGCGTTTTTGTAAATTTTTGGGCCCAGCACAGAATATTTTGTAATATTGCTGTTTGCCTTTTTTCGCCTCTAAAATTATTTACAAAACAATTACACAGATTTTTGGCACTTAAAGCCAACTTTTATATGAGATGAACAAATACTGGACTCAAAAGTATGAATTGTTTTTTTAATAGTATTTTTATTAAAAAAAAATCTAAACTTCTAATTTGGCTCTCTATATTTCATGGTTTCACCATTCATTTGACACAAATTGTTACATTAATAACAAAACACGTGTAGATGGTTTAATTATTTCTAAATTTACCATAATAAGTGATCGAAATGGCCTAAATGTTCATAAATAGACAATATTTTAGATTTACAATGATGGATTCACAAATTCCTACCATAGAATGGAAAGGTTACAATTGCAAACCTTCCATTCCTATCTTGGAATGGAAAGGTTACAATTGCAAACCTTCCATTCCTATCTTCGAATGGAAAGGTTACAATTGCAAACCTTCCATTCCTATCTGGTAATGGAGAGGTTACAATTGCAAACCTTCCATTCCTATCTTGGAATGGAAAGGTTACAATTGCAAACCTTCCATTCCTATCTTGGAATAGAAAGGTCACAATTGCAAACCTTCCATTCCTATCTTGGAATGGAAAGGTTACAATTTCAAACTTTCCATTCCTATCTGGGAATGGAAACGTTACAATTGCAAACCTTCCATTCCTATCTTGGAATGGAGAGGTTACAATTGCAAACCTTCCATTCCTATCTTGGAATGGAAAGGTTACAATTGCAAACCTTCCATTCCTATCTGGTAATGGAGAGGTTACAATTGCAAACCTTCCATTCCTATCTTGGAATGGAAAGGTTACAATTGGAAACCTTCCATTCCTATCTTGGAATGGAAAGGTTACAATTGCAAACCTTCCATTCCTATCTTGGAATGGAAAGGTTACAATTGCAAACCTTCCATTCCTATCTTGGAATAGAAAGGTTACAATTGCAAACCTTCCATTCCTATCTTGGAATGGGAAAGGTTACAATTGCAAACCTTCCATTCCTATCTTGGAATGTAAAGGTTACAATTGCAAACCTTCCATTCCTATCTTGGAATAGAAAGGTTACAATTGCAAACCTTCCATTCCTATCTTGGAATGGAAAGGTTACAATTGCAAACCTTCCATTCATATCGTGGAATAGAAAGGTTACAATTGCAAACCTTCCATTCCTATCTTGGAATAGAAAGGTTACAATTGCAAACCTTCCATTCCTATCTTGGAATAGAAAGGTTACAATTGCAAACCTTCCATTCCTATCTTGGAATGGAACGGTTACAATTGCAAACCTTCCATTCCTATCTTGGAATGGAAAGGTTACAATTGCAAACCTTCCATTCCTATCTTGGAATATATAAAGGTTACAATTGCAAACCTTCCATTCCTATCTTGGAATGGAAAGGTTACAATTGCAAACCTTCCATTCCTATCTTGGAATGGAGAGGTTACAATTGCAAACCTTCCATTCCTATCTTGGAATGGAAAGGTTACAATTGCAAACCTTCCATTCCTATCTGGTAATGGAGAGGTTACAATTGCAAACCTTCCATTCCTATCTTGGAATGGAAAGGTTACAATTTCAAACCTTCCATTCCTATCTGGTAATGGAGAGGTTACAATTGCAAACCTTCCATTCCTATCTTGGAATGGAAAGGTTACAATTTCAAACCTTCCATTCCTATCTGGTAATGGAGAGGTTACAATTGCAAACCTTCCATTCCTATCTTGGAATGGAAAGGTTACAATTGCAAACCTTCCATTCCTATCTTGGAATGGAAAGGTTACAATTGCAAACCTTCCATTCCTATCTTGGAATGGAAAGGTTACAATTGCAAACCTTCCATTCCTATCTTGGAATAGAAAGGTTACAATTGCAAACCTTCCATTCCTATCTTGGAATAGAAAGGTTACAATTGCAAACCTTCCATTCCTATCTTGGAATGGGAAAGGTTACAATTGCAAACCTTCCATTCCTATCTTGGAATGTAAAGGTTACAATTGCAAACCTTCCATTCCTATCTTGGAATAGAAAGGTTACAATTGCAAACCTTCCATTCCTATCTTGGAATGGAAAAGTTACAATTGCAAACCTTCCATTCATATCTTGGAATGGAAAGGTTACAATTGCAAACCTTCCATTCATATCTTGGAATAGAAATGTTACAATTGCAAACCTTCCATTCCTATCTTGGAATAGAAAGGTTACAATTGCAAACCTTCCATTCCTATCTTGGAATGGAACGGTTACAATTGCAAACCTTCCATTCCTATCTTGGAATGGAAAGGTTACAATTGCAAACCTTCCATTCCTATCTTGGAATATATAAAGGTTACAATTGCAAACCTTCCATTCCTATCTTGGAATGGAAAGGTTACAATTGCAAACCTTCCATTCCTATCTTGGAATGGAAAGGTTACAATTGCAAACCTTCCATTCCTATCTTGGAATAGAAAGGTTACAATTGCAAACCTTCCATTCCTATCTTGGAATAGAAAGGTTACAATTGCAAACCTTCCATTCCTATCTTGGAATGGGAAAGGTTACAATTGCAAACCTTCCATTCCTATCTTGGAATGTAAAGGTTACAATTGCAAACCTTCCATTCCTATCTTGGAATAGAAAGGTTACAATTGCAAACCTTCCATTCCTATCTTGGAATGGAAAGGTTACAATTGCAAACCTTCCATTCCTATCTTGGAATATATAAAGGTTACAATTGCAAACCTTCCATTCCTATCTTGGAATGGAAAGGTTACAATTGCAAACCTTCCATTCCTATCTTGGAATGGAGAGGTTACAATTGCAAACCTTCCATTCCTATCTTGGAATGGAAAGGTTACAATTGCAAACCTTCCATTCCTATCTGGTAATGGAGAGGTTACAATTGCAAACCTTCCATTCCTATCTTGGAATGGAAAGGTTACAATTTCAAACCTTCCATTCCTATCTGGTAATGGAGAGGTTACAATTGCAAACCTTCCATTCCTATCTTGGAATGGAAAGGTTACAATTTCAAACCTTCCATTCCTATCTGGTAATGGAGAGGTTACAATTGCAAACCTTCCATTCCTATCTTGGAATGGAAAGGTTACAATTGCAAACCTTCCATTCCTATCTTGGAATGGAAAGGTTACAATTGCAAACCTTCCATTCCTATCTTGGAATGGAAAGGTTACAATTGCAAACCTTCCATTCCTATCTTGGAATAGAAAGGTTACAATTGCAAACCTTCCATTCCTATCTTGGAATAGAAAGGTTACAATTGCAAACCTTCCATTCCTATCTTGGAATGGGAAAGGTTACAATTGCAAACCTTCCATTCCTATCTTGGAATGTAAAGGTTACAATTGCAAACCTTCCATTCCTATCTTGGAATAGAAAGGTTACAATTGCAAACCTTCCATTCCTATCTTGGAATGGAAAGGTTACAATTGCAAACCTTCCATTCATATCTTGGAATGGAAAGGTTACAATTGCAAACCTTCCATTCATATCTTGGAATAGAAATGTTACAATTGCAAACCTTCCATTCCTATCTTGGAATAGAAAGGTTACAATTGCAAACCTTCCATTCCTATCTTGGAATGGAACGGTTACAATTGCAAACCTTCCATTCCTATCTTGGAATGGAAAGGTTACAATTGCAAACCTTCCATTCCTATCTTGGAATATATAAAGGTTACAATTGCAAACCTTCCATTCCTATCTTGGAATGGAAAGGTTACAATTGCAAACCTTCAATTCCTATCTTAGAATGGAAAGGTTACAATTGCAAACCTTTCATTCCTATCTTGGAATGAAAAGGTTACAATTGCAAACCTTCCATTCTTATCTTGGAATGGAAAGATTACAGTTGCTAACCTTTCATTCCTGTTTGGGAATGGAAAGGTTACAATTATTGACCCTTAATTCTGCTAATCTAAATAATGGTTTTTAACAGTAGATCTATAATCGATGTTTAGATTGGCATTGTTTCAATTTAATTGTAAATATCTCTATTCATTCATTCATTGATCCAATACATTAACTTGTTCACCGTTATTTTACTGAACGGGTTAGTACCAGTCTGTTCTGTTGTTAGGTTTAAAAATATAAATTATATTTGTTTATAAAACCCACTACAATAAGTTAATTTTGGTCCCCACTTTTGGAAAGAATTGTTCATGCTTACCCCTTCACCCAATACACTTATATATCTATAGAATCGACGTCCATTGAGTTAGAATTTCCGTTAGAATTTCAAAACTGAGAGCTTACAGCTTACAACTGAATACTTTTAAATACCCGTAATAAGAGATTTATATTTGTGATTTTTTTGGTTCATGAACCATTTGTCCCTCTCTTTATATTGATACATATCAAATTATTTTAAGCTTTGTATTTTAATACATCGTTTGTTATATTTATTAACCTGTTTCAGTTGCGTAACTACGAGGTCTGTGCCCTCCCCGAGTGCCCGCCCATTCAGAATTTCGAAAAATATGTCCTCATTTGAGGCTGCAGGATACAAGTTCAAGTATTGCGCATCACTGTGCACGTACGCAGGATGAATGCCCTGAGCTTTACCAATATTAAGAATTCGAAGATTGTATAACGTTTAAATTAATGTATTTAAAAAACAAATAAAACAAAAACATGAGAAACAAAGGTTGTCATGGTAGGTCATAATATGTAGGTTTACAGCGGGCTGTTATTGCAGCACTGTACACAGATCATACAAACGTATTGCGACACCATAGTGACTCTGTGCGAGCACAGCCCTACCCAGATGTGTGGCCATAATATCACATAATTTCAGGGTAAAAAAAAATATAAAAATCCAGGTTATGTACATAATAATTATGCCTCGTATACCACATTAAGAGCACGCACTAAAACATCTAGCTCAAAATGTAATCTCTCAGATAATTAAAACTAACATTTGTGTCTACAATCAAACATTTCCTAAAAAACATAACGACAATGGCCCAATCTATACAAAGGGCTTTCTAAGGTTAACCAACAGAAGGCGGGCTCTCACAAAACTTTTTTTTTTACAATGACACTACATGATTTTCAAACAACACTTCGAACATTTCGTATAATCGAATTTAAACACTTTGCTTTTCAGCATCAATTTCTGCATATTTTGTTCGTAGCTCATTCACTGTTGTTTTGGTCAGACAACCTTTTTTCCCTGTAAGGGAAAAGTCCCCAAAAATGGCTGTTCTCAAGTCCAACAGTTCAGTTAATGGATGTCTATTGGACCCGGATCCAGTGTATCTTGCTTTGCAAGGGCCTGTCCACGAACTGCTGAACCAGTGAACACTGATAACCATTATCTCCTCATCCTTCTCAAGTAGTCTGGCAATTTGTGGTCTGTGAGGTATATAGTCTACATAAAGAGCGACTAGCATGTCAACTTCCATACTGTTGAAATTGTCCATGAGGTTCACTGTAGCAGGTCTCGTTGGGCGTCCCTGGTTTCCAATAAAGACCTGATAAGAATATATGAAAATGCATTATGCATACAATTCTTTAAGATTGTAATAACATAAGTCCATTATTTAGCGTTTATTTTTGTTATGTAATTTGTATTGTCTCGAGTTACCTGTACGTATTTGAAATTAAATTGTGATACCGTGGACAAATACTAAATTATTGTACGTTTACAATTAAAATGGTTGCAATGTCGTTACATAGGTTCAATTCTAATACATACTGGAGGGCAGTCTTCCGTCAGTTTCTTTTGCAGGGCTTGTAATCTTTTTGGAAGGATACACTCCTCATCAGTGGATGGTCGTGACATTGAGAACTCAACCAGTTCTTTTAGAAGCCATGTTGTCTCCTTTGCTGGGACCTGGAATGTAAACGTTATATAACCCGTTATGTTTCGTGCGTGGATTGCACAATTTATTACTATTAGGTGTTACAGTGTTCTCTATTGTGAACAACTTGTATATCGTATTTTGGTTTAAGTTTAAACATTTAACTTTAGGAATTACCTTCCCTAGGTTTTCAATGTTACGCATAAAGTCGATCCACCACTGCTTTGCTCTATCGAGAAACCGTCCCTCGTAGCCTTTTGGTAGATCTTGCCTTAGCTGATCCAAATCCATTTTTGGAGATCGGGCTTAACCCACTCCGGGACAACCTCGACATTTGTGATTGTCTACAATTATAAGAACAAGAGCTATATTGATCAAACCAGTGGCGTAGCTATGGGCGGGCCAGGCAGGGCCTAGGCCCGCCCACTTCTTGTCTAGGCCCTGCCATTGCCAAATAAAGAAGCTTTTTGTATAACTTTTTTTTTTTTTACGATTTATGTTGTTTGCATTCCTCTTCTATGTATGTTTGTGTGATATAGGCTACAGTGCATTTTATTTTATACTGTATACTTTAAAAAGGACAGGGGCTATCATGCTTGTAGCCTACTGTTGCGTTCTTTATGAGCATGGCCTAAGGTGTCTCACAGCACATTTTGGCCTATGATTTAACGAATCAATTTAATGAAGTGAACCTTTTACTAAATGATTTGTGGCATTATGACTTTCCATGCGTTTCATGGTGTGTATCGTGATCTCCAATCCTTGTAAATATTGTGTGTCAGTGTGTGCGTGTGTGCGTCGGTCGCTGTTCCACCGGCACAAACATAAATCGGCGCCCGTGTATGGATGGATTTATGGATGAATTCTATGGCCCGTCCATTTTTACTCAGGCCCAGCCGAATCTTTATTTCTGGCTACGCCACTGGATCAAACGTGTAGAAATTCCACATTATTTGTTCACAACCCCTGTACTATACAGAGTCACTAAAATTAACTTTGAAATGAAGTGTAGAAAATCACTGAGAATATTGAATATCTATAATTCATATGCATAAAATGTTGTTCAGAAGCAGACCATCAATTGACATTTAACTATTATTTGTATAAACATTTCACCATGTACCTAATGATATTGAGTGATTTAATATTAAGTAAGTGTTGAGAAATCACTGAAAAATTTACGGATTAGGACCTACCTTGAAACATAACAGCCTAAGAGAATCCTGCAGTGGTTTTTCTTCTCCAGCAATGTATTCAAGCTGTGGCTTCCAAGCGTCTGAGCTCCAAAGCCTGAAATGCATCCTAGTTGCCCCATCAATGCGCTTGAATCGGAAACAATGTGGGTGGCTGTGATTTCCCATCTGTTTGAACATTGGTGGTCCCATCCAGGCTTTGATGTCGTATAATTTAGTTATTTATTCCACTTGCACCTCTGGTGTATAGCTGGACGTGATGCTCGAGTACAAATCTGGTTTTTAATAATGTATTCACAATACAATAATATTTATGGTCCTATAACCTTTCATCTATAACCATTCCAATCGCACTACCTTTAATCGTCAAGTTCATTGTCATCGTCATAGTAATGTCACCGTACTCGTCATCGTTACCAATGTTATCAAAGTTATGATCGAGTAGGCGCGCTTATGTATTCCATTTTCTGAAAAGTATTATTTTCCTATGACATGATCTTACTGAGCTATAGCTGTTTATTAGTACTTCAATTAATTCTGTCTGTTCGTACCTGGTAATGTGTGCAGATTCTGCCTAGAAATCTTTGAAGAAAATGTTGAAAACATTTGGCCAACGTCCTCGTGGGTGTGGCCGACTACCAAAAAGTTGACAAAGACCTGCGAACCAAACCATCAATTCAGTTATATACTGTGTGTGTGTGTGTGTGTGTACGTGTTTATGGTGTAAACCGAGGACACTTAACAAAAGGGAACAATATGTCCTCAGTATGCGGAGGGTGTCCTCGGTATGTAAACGTGTACAAATCTAATGGGAGAGGCCTCAAAAAGTTAGAGTCCAACAACAAAGGGAACAAAAGAGGGGAACAATAGGGTGTCCTCGGTTTACACCATAAACACGACTGTGTGTGTGTGCACAGGCGTAGCATACACTATGTGGACTTCGGAAGAAAGGATGTCCACATAGTGTAGGAACTCTGTGCACTGTGTGGACTTACACACGTCCACACAGTGTTTTTGGACTTTGGAAAAGTACGAATATCTCTGAAATTAGTGATTTGTCTAAGCAGGTTCGTTGACTTAAATCGAAGGATATTATTAAAAGGGAAAAATAGAACGAAAACCGCTCAAAAAACACTCTTCTGTGTGAAATGGGAACGATTTTAAGAAATTACTGTGCTTAAGTACATGAGAACAAAGGAATGTCCACATAGTGATAGCAACAACGGTCTGTGTGTGTGTGTGTGTGTGTGTGTGTAGATAATTGGCATAAGTGGACCGCCCACCAACATAGGGGCTGGTTAGCTCAGTTGGTAGAGCGCTCGTACGGTAATCGAGAGGTCGCGGGTTCGAGTCCGGCATCAGCCAATTTTTCTTTGCTCGCGAACCGTTTATAATATTTCAGGTCAGTTTCTCCATATAAATCTACTTTGTGTAAAAACACATAAAAGGCTTGTGTCCCGTTAATTGTGTGATCCCCGCTACTGCCGTTACCCAGGTTGTTTGCATCTGACCGGGGCTTGATCCCTGGCTACTCGGCAGATATGGTTTGGCCTCTGACCTGGCCCCATAGAGCAATAGATAATTGGCATAAGTGGACCGCCCACCAACATAGGGGCTGGTTAGCTCAGTTGGTAGAGCGCTCGTACGGTAATCGAGAGGTCGCGGGTTCGAGTCCGGCATCAGCCAATTTTTCTTTGCTCGCGAACCGTTTATATAATATTTCAGGTCAGTTTCTCCATATAAATCTACTTTGTGTACAACCACATAAAAGGCTTGTGTCCCGTTTGTGTGATCCCCGCTACTGCCGTTACCCGGGTTGTTTGCATCTGACCGGGGCTTGATCCCTGGCTACTCGGCAGATATGGTTTGGCCTCTGACCTGGCCCCATAGAGCAATAGATAATTGGCATAAGTGGACCGCCCACCAACATAGGGGCTGGTTAGCTCAGTTGGTAGAGCGCTCGTCTGGTATTCGAGAGATCGCGGGTTCGAGTCCGGCATCAGCCAATTTTTCTTTGCTCGTGAACCGTTTATATATATATATATATATATATATATATATATATATATATATATATATATATATATATATATATCCTCACAGAACAAATCAGTAACTAAGAAACTGTTTTCTTTTACTTCTATAATTGTATCGACTGTAAAAAGCGATAAATTATAACACTTACCTCTGTAAATATTCCGTACTCCACAAGAAGTGACGCAAAACATACCACGTGCCTGTTTTTGTTTTCTCTGAAACAGTTATCCAATTGAACATTCAGGGTTCTTCCCAGATATTGTCTGTTCAGATACAGCGCCCGCAGAAGCACATTTATTGTCAGGTTGGGATCATGTGGAAACTGCCTCATATCTATGTAAGCTTAGGGAATTTTTCCACTCGGAACGTTTGTATGCAAGATGGCACCTATACAAAAAGTAATGTAAATTATATTATTGCACTGAAATATGTATCTATAGATGTCTAATGGTTGATGCGGAGTGTCATGGTCAAGCGGTTTAGTGCATCGGATTTGTGTTCTGATGGCTGAGTCGTCAGAATGTGGGTTCGAATCCTAACCGCGACCATGGTGCTTGTGTCCTTGAGCAAGACACTTTACCATAATTGCTTCTCTCCACCCAGGGGTAAATGGATACCTGTGAGGGCAGAGTTGGTCGTTGTGTTTGATTAGCCCTATATGCGCTGTAATGGCAGCAATTGAGCTGTGTACTCCACAGGGAGCTGAGATGGTTTTAGGAATGATTTATGAGCATGATGAGCAGGGGTAATAAGATAATGCGTCTTGAGCACCAGTTTGGTGGATAAGTGCGCTATATAAGTCCACATTATTATTATTACGGTATGTCTGTAATATCATTTCTCTTTTTCATAAACCTTAAGAGCATTGTGAAATCATTATGGATTTTATCCTGTGGGCGTCCGCGAATGATTTACGGTCAACCCATTCACAAACTGTCTGTTTCAGTTCTAATCCTCAGGATTGATGAAACCATAGATGGTGAAACTAAGCCCTGTGAACTTAACAACGCTAGCATTTACTCACCCGTAATGTGTGTTCTGAGTCTTGCCAGATGTTGCGTGGCCTTGTCCGTAGTTACCAGATGAGGAACATCAGTTTTTCTCTGGTCCATCCCATCTATGATTATGGTGACATGCTCTTTGGGGTTGTCTCGTGCATTATGTCGTTTAATATAGTATTGTTTGCGCTCTAGCCTGGAGGGATTAATAAACAAAAATTTCTGTGACGTTGGCATTGAACTGAATATCCTTGAAAAGCGTGACATTCACAGTTTCAACATTTCTGTTGAAATTTGTTTGACTTTGTGTTGTTATTTATCGGCAATGTTGTACGTAGCTTAAGGAATAATTCAGAAGCAGAGATACAGCGATTTTAATGACTCATGCCACATTTGTATTCTACATGTAGCAATGTAGATCACTATTATAGTGTCATGTTGTACACCACTGTCTGGAAAATAACCTCAATACAGAGTGAATAAAATGGTTAATTCAAGTTATTAAAAATGTGTGCACGTTCAGAAGCCGTATCAGTATTTGAATATTCGTAATGGCGCAATCAATTTTTGCTACTATCCCAGCGATCCCATGATACGCCGGCCTACATGACAAATGTTGTTTTTATTTATATTTGTGGTTAATAAATCGGGGGAAGGGAGTGCATATAGTTGTGTATTGACATCGACAGTGGCGTAACCAGAGGGCAGGGGGCAGGGGCTTGCGCCCCCCGCTCAGAACCCTTGCCCCCCCTCTTGCCCCCCCATATGAAATCACAGAAAAGTGTGTTTTTTTTTATTAAACCCACAACTTCAATCCTGTATTTTGATTTTTATTTAAATGGCTTACAATTGTACTAGGCCTAATTATTATGTTTCGGGTATTTACACTGAAATAAAGCATACAAACAACAATTTTATTTAATGATTACTCATAGAGTTTAATTTGAGAATGCCGTGTATAAACAATAACTCCTGAATTGATATTTGGTAATTTAATCCTGATATGCAGTCGAAAAATGTTATCTTATAAAAATGACAAGTACTCTAAGATTTGTTTGATTTCGCAATCTTTTGTGCATAACCTGCAAACTATATACTGAAGACTGTTTTGAAACTGCATTATGGTTTGGTATCAACTATCAATTAACATAGTAAATGGTAAGCGTAATGTAATCTTGCACTTTTTTGGCCCCCCCCAAATTTATTCTTTGCCCCCACTTGCCCCCCCAAATGAAAATGTCTAGTTACGCCACTGGACATCGATAATTCTGAACCCGATGTTAAAAAGCGTAGATTTGAAGATTCGGAAATAGAAACTTGTGAAACTGAATCTACGCAGGATGAAGACGAAGATTTCGAGGAAGATGATTCAGAATCCGATACGGAGGTGGAATATGACGAATCATCGGAAGAGGATGAGTCTAGTTCTGAACTGGAAGACAATGCCACTTTTCGAGACTGGTTGGAAGAGGCTAAAGTGGCTACTGAAGAGATGTGGTGTGAAAAATATGAAAAGTACGTCAACGGGGGTATGAGTGAAGATCAAGCCAAGGAAAAAGCCAATAGGAAAACCCTTTGGGCAGTCAAGCGAATCTTTTTCAACAAATACAAGGATTTTTTGTCAAGTTACCTACATCTGAAAGATAATGGGACTCATCAGGATATTGCGGAAGATCTCGAAGAAAAAGTAAATAAAGGCATGGAAGTAAACAAAGCACTGAACAGAGTAATGCCTAAACACCATACCAAATTTGACGGACTACTACTTCAACTAAATGAGGATGAAGAGAACGAGGATGAAGAGAACGAGGAAGAGTGGTAATGAAATACCAGTTGTTTCAGAAAGACTACTGTAATTAAAAAAATAAAAAATAAAAAAAAACATCTATAATAGTGTCTTTTGGTAGGAATAAAAAAATCTATAAAATAACCACCTCTGTTTTTGCGGGTCGGTGAGTTTGCAGCAATTTCCCGAGCCATGGTATAGGCGCATGCTTTACAAGTTGGCGATATCCACTTTTTGGGTACCAACCAGGGTTCCGCTAGAGAGTATGTGCTTGTGTCCTTGCGTTATAGCAAGAATAACCAACATGGCCTCCCACAAAAATCCCTATTGGTCAGGCTTTGGACGCCTCCCCCTGCCCAGTACACGCGCTGAAAGGCTTTGTACAGGTTCAGCCCAAGATGCATGAATAGTATGTGTGGCGCATCACACTACAGTTTGAGGTGGAGGTGGAGGTGGGATTGAGGTGGGATTGAGGTGGGATTTCCCACCTCCACCTCCTCCTCAAACTGTAGTGTGATGCGCCACACCTCCTCAAATCACTGCACACAAATTGCACTCCTCCTCCTCAATGTTGGTCGTAATGCGGCACACATGATTCAAATTGGGCGCGCGCGTGGAGGTGTGCTCCTCCTCCTCAATGTTGGTCGTAATGCGGAACACTCTCACTGCACTGCTCCTCCTCATTACAAACTGCACACAAAATACGTACTCCCTCCACACAAACTGCACACAAAATACTGCGCAAGCGCAGCATGCATATTGATGATTTCGGGTGGAGGTGTGCAGTTTGTGTGGTGGAGGGAGTAGTGCGCAAGCGCCGCATGCATATTGATGATTTCGGGCAAGTTTGAGACAGTCGTTTCTCACATCACCTGCCTAGTTCGTTCTTTTGTCTGTCTTCGTACATTGAGTCTTTACTCATTCAGTCTTTACTCATTCAGTCTTTACTCATTGAGTCTTTACTCATTGAATCTTTACTCATTGAGTCTTTACTCATTGAATCTTTACTCATTGAGTCTTTACTCATTGAGTCTTTACTCATTGAATCTTTACTCATTGAGTCTTTACTCATTGAATCTTTACTCATTGAGTCTTTACTCATTCAGTCTTTACTCATTGAGTCTCTTTACTCATTGAATCTTTACTCATTGAATCTTTACTCATTGAGTCTTTACTCATTGAATCTTTACTCATTGAGTCTTTACTCATTGAATCTTTACTCATTGAGTCTTTACTCATTGAGTCTTTACTCATTGAATCTTTACTCATTCAGTCTTTACTCATTGAGTCTTTACTCATTCAGTCTTTACTCATTGAGTCTCTTTACTCATTGAATCTTTACTCATTGAATCTTTACTCATTGAATCTTTACTCATTGAGTCTTTACTCATTGAATCTTTACTCATTGAGTCTTTACTCATTGAGTCTTTACTCATTGAATCTTTACTCATTCAGTCTTTACTCATTCCGAAATGAGTAGTTATAGGCCTATATATAAACTATTTCTTCCGTTTCTTGTCAATCGGAGATTAAGCATCAGAGATTCAACATGAATGTTATTTCTGCTGTCAAACCCCATGCTTGTCACCAGTGCGGCAAAAGCTTTGGACGGAGATATAACCTACGGAGGCATGCAGAACATGTACATAATGAAGAGAAATCTAAAATGGATGAAGTTGACGATGATTCTGAAATTAAAGCTATCCAATCTGACAATTCTGACATCGATAATTCTGAACCCGATGTTAAAAAGCGTAGATTTGAAGATTCGGAAATAGAAACTTGTGAAACTGAATCTACGCAGGATGAAGACGAAGATTTCGAGGAAGCTGATTCAGAATCCGATACGGAGGTGGAATATGACGAATCATCGGAAGAGGATGAGTCTAGTTCTGAACTGGAAGACAATGCCACTTTTCGAGACTGGTTGGAAGAGGCTAAAGTGGCTACTGAAGAGATGTGGTGTGAAAAATATAAAAAGTACGTCAACGGGGGTATGCGTGAAGATCAAGCCAAGGCAAAAGCCAATAGGAAAACCCTTTGGGCAGTCAAGCGAATCTTTTTCAACAAATACAAGGATTTTTTGTCAAGTTACCTACATCTGAAAGATAATGGGACTCATCAGGATATTGCGGAAGATCTCGAAGAAAAAGTAAATAAAGGCATGGAAGTAAACAAAGCTCTGAACAGAGTAATGCCTAAACACCATACCAAATTTGACGGACTACTGCTTCAACTAAATGAGGATGAAGAGAACGAGGATGAAGAGAACGAGGAAGAGTGGTAATGAAAGACCAGATGTTTCAGAAAGACTACTGTAATTAAAAAAAAAAAAAAAAACATCTATAATAGTGTCTTTTGGTAGGAATAAAAAAATCTATAAAATAACCACCTCTGTTAGTCTTACAGTAATCCTTTATGGTTATTTTACACTATTACGTTACATCAAGGGCAGTGACAACTTAATTTCGAAGAAAATGAGTGCCTCTGTATGGGTTCTAAACTTCTGGGTGACTTTCTATTCATCTTTAAATAGACAGTGTATTGTGAACTACAGGCCTGACATTCTAAAGCGGGCCGTTGTTTCATGTAAGTTAGACAACTGTATTATGAGCCCTAATATCCGACTTCATTTACGGTTTCGTTGACAGTACACGCAACGAAATTCCAAGTTCCTGAGCAGTTCATTGAAGCGGAAATATAATCCAAAACACTTCGTCCCATGTGCTCGGTATGAACGAGTGAGATGTGTAAATCTATCGTGTTACATTTATTGCAAGGAGTGTAGACTCTTAATCCCTGTAATATTCATTGTGAGTTGACTTTCTTTTAATTCTGTTATATTCCTTATAATTCACTTGACTATCTATTGATTACCCTAGTCCTATACATCCCTCATCATTTCCTCTCCCCAAAATCACCATATAACGTGTACAAAATTGACAAGCTAAGTCCAATAGATATTTGATTTACATTGTTTTTATATAGGGATTCTTGTTTAATGTGCATTTTTCTTGGTAATTATTAATACTTTGAGTTATAATAATTTTTGAGTTTTCTTTTATATAGTGATTTGTATCGGTAATCCATTCATTGTTACGTGAATTTAAAAAAAAAGTGAATAAAAAAATAATAAAAAGAGTTGAATGTGTTCTTTTGTGTTTATATTTTGGTGTCATTATGGCTCAACTTGCCCGAAATCATCAATATGCATGCTGCGCTTGCGCACTACTCCCTCCACCACACAAACTACTTGCGCACTACTCCCTCCACCACACAAACTGCACACCTCTACGCTTGACTGCCCAAAGGGTTTTCCTATTGGCTTTTTCCTTGGCTTGATCTTCACGCATACCCCCGTTGACGTACTTTTTATATTTTTCACACCACATCTCTTCAGTAGCCACTTTAGCCTCTTCCAACCAGTCTCGAAAAGTGGCATTGTCTTCCAGTTCAGAACTAGACTCATCCTCTTCCGATGATTCGTCATATTCCACCTCCGTATCGGATTCTGAATCATCTTCCTCGAAATCTTCGTCTTCATCCTGCGTAGATTCAGTTTCACAAGTTTCTATTTCCGAATCTTCAAATCTACGCTTTTTAACACCGGGTTCAGAATTATCGATGTCAGAATTGTCAGATTGGATAGCTTTAATTTCAGAATCATCGTCAACTTCATCCATTTTAGATTTCTCTTCATTATGTACATGTTCTGCATGCCTCCGTAGGTTATATCTCCGTCCAAAGCTTTTGCCGCACTGGTGACAAGCATGGGGTTTGACAGCAGAAATAACATTCATGTTGAATCTCTGATGCTTAATCTCCGATTGACAAGAAACGGAAGAAATAGTTTATATATAGGCCTATAACTACTCATTTCGGAATGAGTAAAGACTGAATGAGTAAAGATTCAATGAGTAAAGACTCAATGAGTAAAGACTCAATGAGTAAAGATTCAATGAGTAAAGACTCAATGAGTAAAGATTCAATGAGTAAAGATTCAATGAGTAAAGAGACTCAATGAGTAAAGACTGAATGAGTAAATACTCAATGAGTAAAGATTCAATGAGTAAAGACTCAATGAGTAAAGACTCAATGAGTAAAGACTCAATGAGTAAAGACAGAATGAGTAAAGATTCAATGAGTAAAGACTCAATGAGTAAAGATTCAATGAGTAAAGACTCAATGAGTAAAGATTCAATGAGTAAAGATTCACTGAGTAAAGAGACTCAATGAGTAAAGACTGAATGAGTAAAGACTCAATGAGTAAAGATTCAATGAGTAAAGACTCAATGAGTAAAGATTCAATGAGTAAAGACTCAATGAGTAAAGACTCAATGAGTAAAGACTCAATGAGTAAAGACTCAATGAGTAAAGATTCAATGAGTAAAGACTCAATGAGTAAAGATTCAATGAGTAAAGACTCAATGAGTAAAGACTGAATGAGTAAAGACTGAATGAGTAAAGACTCAATGTACGAAGATAGACAAAAGAACGACCTAGGCAGGTGATGTGAGAAACGACTGTCTCAAACTTGCCCGAAATCATCAATATGCATGCGGCGCTTGAGCACTACTCCCTCCACCACACAAACTGCACACCTCCACCCGAAATCATCAATATGCATGCTGCGCTTGCGCAGTATTTTGTGTGCAGTTTGTGTGGAGGGAGTAAGTATTTTGTGTGCAGTTTGTAATGAGGAGGAGCAGTGCAGTGAGAGTGTTCCGCATTACGACCAACATTGAGGAGGAGGAGCACACCTCCACGCGCGCGCCCAATTTCAATCATGTGTGCCGCATTACGACCAACATTGAGGAGGAGGAGGAGTGCAATTTGTGTGCAGTGATTTGAGGAGGTGTGGCGCATCACACTACAGTTTGAGGAGGAGGTGGAGGTGGGAAATCCCACCTCAATCCCACCTCAATCCCACCTCCACCTCCACCTCAAACTGTAGTGTGATGCGCCACACATACTACTTGCATGGCATCTTGTTCTGCCACATTGATGGGCTACCTCTCACTCAATTTCAATTCAACAAGGTTTTGCAGGAGGTATTGACATGTGTGGGGGTTCAGGGTGAACACTTCCGATCCCACTCATTTCGCATGGGGGCGGCCTCCACAGCATTTTCGCTGGGGATCCTGGTGAAGTCATAAAACGCATGGGTAGATGGCGTTCAGACGCTTTACTTCGTTATATTCGGCCATTTCCCTTCCCGGGTTTACTGGGGAATTAGTTAACTTTTTGTTTTTCATAGGTCCAACAGAGGTGTGGATTGTGAGTGATTCATTGGTGCGTTGGGCAACCCATCAGATGGCAATTCCGGTCCAAGTTCGTTGGAAGGGCAAAAGTGGCGCACATCTCCACGAAATTCCTCAGTTGCTGAGGCAGATGGGGGTAGGTCCCCCTCGGTTATTATTGTGCATATGGGTCCAATGATTTGGGTGTTGTTGATTTTTTCGAGCTTCGGCAGGGTATTTATTGCATTAGTGATTGCTCATCGCAGGGAACAATTTCCGGCAGCCACACTTGTATGGTTGAACATACTCCCGCGTATGTTTTACTACGGCGCCAATTCGCAGCCGTCCTTGGAGCGGGTGCTTAGGGAAGCTAACCGGTGTGCGAGGAGTGGGGCTTGGGTACTCGAACACCCTCAGTTTAGCTGGTCCAATTGTAGCCTATACAGAAGGGATGGGGTTCATCTCTCTCCTGACGGTAATGGGATCTTTCGTGCAAACCTGTGCAATTGCATTTTAACATTGCTTTGATTTTCTCTGTCGGAAGCCCTGGTGGGGGTGTGTTTTCTCTTCCTGTGGGTCGCGTTCCTCGCGGGTGGAAATTTTTGTTTCGGAATAGAAATCATATCCCTCATCTTGTTTAAGGGCTTGGTTAATTCAATGGGTTAGGTCTATATTTCTTTAAATATGTAAATCATTATTGGTAACATTAATGTTGAAATTGTAAGCTTTATGATTATGGTAGCGCCGTGATGTGCCACACGGGCTATTTCAGGCCATACGTACCAATGGCAGGACATCAACACATTGTATTTGTTTAATTAATAGCTACTTAAAGATTAGGATTATGATAGCGCCGTGATGTGCCACACGGGCTATTACAGGCCATACGTACCAATGGCAGGAAATCAACACATTGTATTTGTTTAATTAATAGCTACTTAAAGATTAGGATTGTGATAGCGCCGTGATGTTCCACACGGGCTATTTTAGGCCATATGTACAAATGGCATAAAATCAACACATTATAATTGTATTATTAATAGCGCCGGGTAATTCCTCTCGGGCTATATCCGTCCGCATGTTCCAGCGGTGGGAGCAGTGTTATCATTTAGGTTAGTGAAATTATTGCTTCGGGAGATAAACAATATTGATTTAATTCCGCCCTACGTGTGTATAGCACTGTATACTCAGTGCTTTCCGAGTGTCTGTGAAAAACTACACAGGCCACTCGGGCGGGATTCGAACCCACGACCTCCTGCTTACTAGTGCCTGCACGTCTTAACCTCTTGACCACCGAGCTTGCCCGATGACAATTGGCCGGCTAGAATCCTATATAGCAGCGGGTTCCGCGATATATATATAGGTTAGTGATATTCTTGCGTCGGGAGATAAACAATTGATTTAACTCCGCCCTACACCGACGTGTGTATAGCACTGTATACTCAGTGCTTTCCGAGTGTCTGTGAAAAACTACACAGGCGACTCGGGCGGGATTCGAACCCACGACCTCCTGCTTACTAGTGCAGACGTCTTAACCTCTCGACCACCGAGCTTGCCCGATGACAATTGGCCGGCTAGAATCCCCTTTTCATTGTTTACCTACTGGTGGTCATGGGTATCACCCTTTATGGTTTGCCTACTGGTGGTCATGGGTATAATCTTAAGCTGTATATTTGGTGGTCATGGGTATGACCTTTTATTGTTTACCTACAGGTGGTCATGGGTATCGCCTTTTATTGTTTACCTACTGGTGGTCATGGGTATCACCTTTCACTGTTTAGTTGATGGCCATTGGTGCCTCCTTTAATGTTGGTGGTTTTTTGGAAGTTAATTGGTAAAAACCGGTTTGCCCACTTTTTGGTATCCGGTGTGAAAGAAGGTTGAATTAAACTGGCTTGAAGCTGCGACATACACACACAACCCATTTTGTTTCCGTTCCCCATTTTTTCTTGAGTATTAGTATAATTATAACAATGCTGATGTTTAACTTTGTAGGTACGAGTCCAAACGCACTTCATTTCCAAGTGCATCTTGTAGAGGGGCTTCCAAGGTGGAACGCAGATCATGAACAACCAGCCCTAGACATGACAACTTCTAGTTCGCAACTTTGACAGTTTGACACTCGGCTGAAGGATTCAGCATTTGGGGATTCGGTTAGCAAATCAAATGTCAAGTTAAGTTTTCTGATGGTGTGTAATGCTGCATTATACAAATAATATGTGCAAGTATGGTTACTTACCATCAATGTTTGTCAACCAGCTGTAGTGTAAAGATTTGTGTGTATCACATTGAAAAGAATGCCCTTTTAATACATTATGTTGATCTATAATTTTTGTTACTTAAAACAGGTGAGCTTATTGGTGTGGAATACCTCCTGAGACAACCTGGGAATTAATCAATCCATTGAAGAAGCAGATGTGGAGGATGCATCGTCACCTGAAGATGACATGTAGTATATATGCACACCAGGAGGAGGAGGAGGATTTCATAGATGAGACTGTGGTTCATTTGGATACTTACCATAATTATCACTTTTTTTTTTCTTTCTTCCTTCTATTTAACTATAAATATACGCTGCTTTTTACCCATTTGGAAGGCATCGTGTCAGTGCATTCATCTCCTTCACAACATCTGCAGTTATCTGTGCAGGCCAGCAGTGATGATATTGTCATTGACAGGCAACCCCCCTATTGAACCTCCAAAGTCTCCTCCCTTACATGCCCCTGTTAGAGATGACAATCTGCTAGATGTTGATGAATCAGAGCCAATGAGCGAGGTACACCTTTTCAGATTTTAATTTATTTATTTTTATTTATAAACAAAGAAAACAAATTTGAAATTTATTGAATCAAAGTTGCATCACAGGATATCCGTTGAATCCACAGGAAATTAGTTTCTACATCAGCGATATTTGGCGACCACACTACTACGGACCGAATGATCTTCTATATCCACAACCCACCCCAGACTGAGGGACCTTCTACATCCTCAGTCAACCACCCTCACTCCCCCTGTGCTTGTTTACAACTGATTCAGTTGAGTGAACACATACTCCTCTCCCTCACTCCTAGGATCCTAGTCCCACCAGTTTCCCGCCTGCACCCGTCATCAACGCACTAATCCTCCAGCATTCAGTCATCACGTGATCCTCCAGCAGCCTACTTAAGCAGCAGCATTTCCCAGAGTTCGGCATTCTCCTGATCGACGATCAGAGCATACTGATCGAAAGAAACGTCGAGTTGTAACCTCCAGTTCTTTTCATAACTAATTACCACTTAATAGAGAATTTCACATGGTGTCACCGTAATTAGTTTTACTTATCGTCTTCACTATGCAAAGCTACAAATTTTAATCAAGTTGAATCAAGTTTACTAAAAAATGGTTGAATCCAATTTTTTGTTTAAAGGCCAAGTAAGCATTAGCATCTAGGAATTATTATATTGTCATTTCTGATTTTCTGCATTTAATAATTTTTGTTCAATTCATTCACATTTATTTTCATTTCACAATTCTCAAGTTACAAATATAGTATTAACTAGAGCTCAAGTGTTTGTAAGAACAAACACACGGTGTTCGTGTCAACTTACGGTTCTATAAAATTATCATTGATGATGTCATTCATATTTTGCAAAGGTGTATCATCTTTTATTATAATAATATCAATTTCATATTCAAAAGACCTATCAATTTTGCGTTAGAATGTGTTGAATTTGAACTTCCTGTTTAGAGCGGAAGTAAATGTCAAATCAGGGGATTTGTAGATTTGAAGGTCATATATATGACGCAATAAAACTTCCTCACGATCTTGAAAAGATAATGTTAGTGCCTGAAGTGGTTCAATATCTGAATTTTTTTCTAAACCCGCCGCCAGAGAGCGCTCTGAAAGGCGATGACGTCATCAGTCATATTTTTGAAAAGGTCACATGTCAATAGTGTTTGTCTATACATTTTCAAACATGTTCGTATTTATGATTGACATAATTTGTCGCTTCATTTGAGTTTTGTATCGGTAAATGTTCTCTCCCCCCCCACTCTATACAATCCTCGCAACATCACTGGACTTGCCTCTTGTGATTTTGATGATTATTGATGAAAACAAAATGTAAAACATTTTGACAAACAAATATTAGTATTACACTTGCGATTTTTGATGCAAAACAATTTTTTTTTAAATATATATAAAACTTCACAAATGAGGCCTATTCCAACTCAACACCATATAGCAAATGTAGGGATTAATCGGAACAAACAAAATAAAACAAAATAAAAATTAAAAAATATATCATGTTGGATTACGGTTTGGTGTTGACAAGGACCTCCTTTTGTTCTCCTCTATTGTTCTGACCGAGGATCTATTGTCCCTGCGGAAACCATTGTTATTGGACTTAAAAACCAACCCAGCACATAACTGACAACAGAGAAACTTTTGTTAAACGAATATGGACTGGTAACATAAAGAATTGAAAGGACCTATGATGATGATGATGAATCTCCTTTCATTACAAACAGTCAAGCGAATTGGTGGTATAATGGATTAGACGCTTGACATCCGTGCATGCGATCCCAGTTCGAGACCCGTCTGTGTTTTTTTCTTTTATTATGTAGCAATGCAATTCAAACCCTTTATTTAAGTAGGTTTAATTTAACCTGTCTAATACCAACATGGTCCAGATGGCGCAGCACGTTGGCCGGACCACTGGAAGTGTCAATCGCGGGACTTCCAGAGCTGGGACGCACCGGTTCGAAGCCCTAGAACATACCTAATTCAAGAACATGGCAGTTGCGGCAGCAGCAATGGTTTGGGGGCCGCCATGTCTCTCCCCTATTCGATAGTTGGTTACGGTGCGGGAAAGTAAAGGAGGGACAGGGGGTCTGTCGATTCCCCCAGAAGGGTGCTAAGGTGGTTATCACGCTGGGTTCGCCTAGAAGATTCAACGCTCCCCAATGCCTGGTCATTACTTCTGACTAACTTTCTGCAGAAATTAGTTTTGAATAACAAAAAATAATAATAATTTTTATTACTGTTATTTTGTTTTAAAACTGACTCACTCACAAACAACTGTATTAACGTACAGCTGTTTTATTGCATTCCCCCATAAATATTGACAAACTGCTACACGGCTCACCTCTTGTGATTTTGATGAAATAATTTTTTTAAATAGGCTTACTCATTGTGCTTTTGATGATTTTGTTAATGGAAAAATATGTCGTGCATTATGATCTATTGCCACTGAATAGATTGGGAGACGGGGGACTTCTCGAAATAATCTTCACTACCGGTTAGTGAGATGATTTGCCTTATTACGTGTTAATAGTGGGAATTTACCACTTTTAGAAAAAAATACAAAGCTTACTCCTTCTGATTTTGAAGACAAAAAGGCTTATTCTGTGTGATTTTGAAGACAACTAAAATTAAAACATTATATAAACATAGAAGGCTTACTCAATGTGAATTTAAATTTTTTTTAAACGACGTGGGTTTTAAAAAGTATTTTAAACTATAAGGCTAAACACACCTTTTGATTTTGATTTTAGGGATAAACTAAAAGAATAGATCCTTGTGATGTTGAAGAGAGGAGAAAATACTAAAAGACTAATACCCCCTGTGTATATATATTTTTGTTTCCATCAAAATCACAAGGGGTAAGCCTTGTATTTCGTCGGGTCAGAGCAGAAAGGACTTATAAGAATCTATACATGCAAAGTGTGACAAAAAGGACTTATAAGGCATATAAATTACCTGCAATTCCATTATGTTAAGAAAACTTAATTATTTGGATTTTTATATTTTATTTAACAATGGGAGTACTCACAATTTATATTTAGCATTCAAGACCCATTATCTTGTACTTAATTAGGTAATTACACTTGATTAATCTTATAAGACCTTTTGTCATTAACAAATAAAATTGTCATCTAGTGTCTATAAATCCTTATTTGTCTGAGCAGACGATTTATATATTTTTCCCCCTCAAAATCACAAGGGGTAAGCCTTATGTTTATATATTTTTGTTTTCATCAAAATCACAAGGGGTAAGCCTTGTATTTATATATTTTTGTTTTTCTCAAAATCACAAGGGGTGAGCCTTGTATTTATATATTTTTGTTGTCATCAAAATCACAAGGGGAAGCCTTGGATTTATATATTTTGTTCATCAAAATCACAAGGGGGGTAAGCCTTTTATTTATATATATTTGTTTTCATCCAAATCACAAGGAGGTAAGCCTTGTATTTTTGTTTTTCTCAAAATCACAAGGGGTAAGCCTTGTATTATATATTTTTGTTTTTCTCAAAATCACAAGGGGTAAGCCTTGTATTTATATATTTTTAGTTTTTTCTCAAAATCAGAAGGGGTAAGCCTTGTATTTATATATTTTTAGTTTTTTCTCAAAACCAGAAAAGTAAGCCTTGTATTTATATATTTTTGTTGTCATCAAAATCACAAGGGGTAAGCCTTGTATTTATATATTTTTGTTTTTCTCAAAATCACAAGGGGTAAGCCTTGTATTTATAGATTTTTGTTGTCATCAAATTCAGAATGGTTAAGCCTTGTATATTGTTGTCATCAAAATTACAAGGGGTAAGCCTTGGATTTATATATTTTTGTCATCAAAATCACAAGGGGTAAGCCTTGTATTTATATATTTTTGTTTTTCTCAAAATCACAAGGGGTAAGCCTTGAATTTATATATTTTATCTTTTTTTCTCAAAATCACAAGGGATAAGCCTTGGATTTATATATATTTGTTTTCATCCAAATCACAAGGGGGTAAGCCTTGTACTTATATATTTTAGTTGTTTCTCAAAATCACAAGGGGTAAGCCTTGTATTTATATATTTTTGTTTTTTCAAAATCACAAGGGGTAAGCCTTGGATTTATATATTTTTTCATCAAAATCACAATGGGGTAAGCCTTTTATTTATATATATTTCTTTTCATCCAAATCACAAGGGGATAATGCCTAATGTTTATATATTTTTGTTTTTCTCAATATCACAAAGTATAAGCCTTGTATATATTTTATTTGTTTTTCCCAAAATCACAACGGGTAAGCCTTGTATTTATATATTTTTGTTTTTCTCAAAATCACAAGGGGTGAGCCTTGTATTTATATATTTAGGTTTTTTCTCAAAATCACAAGGGGTAAGCCTTGTATTTATATATTTTTTGTTTTTTCTCAAAACCAGAAAAGTAAGCCTTGTATTTATATATTTTTGTTGTCATCAAAATCACAAGGGGTAAGCCTTGTATTGATATATTTTAGTTTTTTTCTCAAAATCACAAGGGGTAAGCCTTGTATTTATATATTTTTGTTGTCATCAAAATCAGAATGGTTAACCCTTGTATATTGTTGTCATCAAAATCACAAGGGGTAAGCCTTGGATTTATATATTTTTGTCATCAAAATCGCAAGGGGTAAGCCTTGTATTTATATATTTTTGTTTTTCTCAAAATCACAAGGTGTAAGCCTTGTATTTATATATATATATTTTTTTCCACAAAATCACAAGGGATAAGCCTTGTATTTATATATTTTTGTTTTCATCAAAATCACAAGGGGTAAGCCTTGTATTTATATATTTTTAATTTTTTTCTCAAAATCATAAGGGGTAAGCCTTGTATTTATATATTTTTGTTTTTCTCAAAATCACAAGGGGTAAGCCTTGTATTTATAGATTTTTGTTGTCATCAAAATCAGAATGGTTAAGCCTTGTATATTGTTGTCTTCAAAATTACAAGGGGTAAGCCTTGTATTTATATATTTTTGTTTTTCTCAAAATCACAAGGGGTAAGCCTTGGATTTATATATTTTTTTCATCAAAATCACAATGGGGTAAGCCTTTTATTTATATATATTTCTTTTCATCCAAATCACAAGGGGATATGCCTAATGTTTATATATTTTTGTTTTTCTCAATATCACAAAGTATAAGCCTTGTATATATTTTATTTGTTTTTCCCAAAATCACAACGGGTAAGCCTTGTATTTATATATTTTTGGTTACCATCAAAATCACAAGGGATAAGCCTTGTATTTATATATTTTTGTTTTCATCAAAATCACAAGGGGTAAGCCTTGTATTTATATATTTTCGTTTTTTCTCAAAATCACAAGGGGTAAGCCTTGTATTTCGTCAGGTCAGAGCAGAAAGGACTTATAAGAATCTATACATGCAAAGTGTGACAAAAAGGACTTATAAGGCACATAAATTACCTGCAATTCCATTATGTTAAGAAAACTTAATTATTTGGATTTTTATATTTTATTTAACAATGGGAGTACTCACAATTTATATTTAGCATTCAAGACCCATTATCTTGTACTTAATTAGGTAATTACATATTTTTGTCATCAAAATCGCAAGGGGGGTAAGCCTTATATTGATATATTTTAGTTTTTTCTCAAAATCACAATGGGTAAGCCTTGTATTGATATATCTTTGTTTTTATCAAAATTACAATAGTTTTTTTCTCCTTCTCTCTTCAACATCACAAGGAGGTATCCTTTTAGTTTATCCATAAAGTCAAAATGAAAAGGTGTTTAGCCTTGTAGTTTAAAAATACTTCTTAAAACCCACGTCGTTTAAAAATTCACATTGAGTAAGCCTACTATGTTTATATATTTTTTTTAATTTTAGTTGTCTGAAAAATCACACAGAATAAGCCTTTTTGTCTTCAAAATCAGAAGGAGTAAGCCTTGTATTTTTTCCTAAAAGTAGTAAGATCCCACTATCAACTCGTAATAAGCCAAATCATCACACTATTAAGTGATGATAATTTTGAGAAGTCCCCTGTCTCTCAATCTATTCAGTGGCAGTAGATAATGAAGCACGACATGTTTTTCCATTAACAAAATCATCAAAAGCACAATGAGTAAGATTAAAAAAAAAAAAAAAAATTATTTCATCAAAATCACAAGGGGTAAGCCGTGCAGTAGTTTATCAATATTTGTGGGAGAATGCAATGAAACAGCTAATAATAATAATAATAACAATAATAATGTATTGACTTATATAGCGCACGTATCCACCAATTCTTCCCTCACAGTTACCCATTTAACCCCTGGGTGGAGAGAAGCAATTATGGTTAAGTGTCTTTTTCAAGGACACAAGTGTCACGGCCGGGATTCGAACCCACATTCTGCTGCTAACACCAGAACTTGAGTCCGGTAAGCTAGACCGCTCGGCCACAACACTCTATATGTTAATAAGGGACAACACGTAAAGTAAACAAAATAACAGTAATAAAAATGATGATTATTATTTTATTTTTTCAAAACTAATTTCCGCAGAAAGTTAGTCAGAGGTAATGACCAGGCATTGGGGAGCGTTGAATCTTCTAGGCGAACCCAGCGTGATAACCACCTTAGCACCCTTCTCGGGGAATCGGCAGACCCCCGGTCCCTCCTTTACTTTCCCGCACCGTACCCAACTGTCGAATAGGGGAAAGACATGGCGGCCCCCAAACCATTGCTGCTGCCGCAACTGCCATGTCCCTGAATTAGGTCTGTTCTAGGGCTTCGAACCGGTGCGTCCCAGCTCTGGAAGCTCCGCGATTGACACTTCCAGTGGTCCGGCCAACGTGCTGCGCCATCTGGACCATGTTGGTATTAGACAGGTTAAATTAAACCTACTTAAATAAAGGGTTTGAATTGTATTGCTACACAATAAAAGAAAAACCACAGACGGGTCTCGAACTAGGATCGCCGGCACGGAGGTCAAGCGTCTAATCCATTAGACCACCGCTTCACCTGACTGTTCGCAATGAAAGGAGATTCATCATCATTTGATGTAATGGACAGTGGCGTAGCTAGCGGGGGGCAGGGGGCGGCCGCCCCCACCCCTGGCTCCAGTTCCAGAATAAGTGGGCCCCCCTAACACATGCGAAATTTTTTCACATGCTTATGGGACTGACTGACGGGCCCACCAGCAGGGTTTGTTTCGAGTGGCAGTTGTCCCTACCACCCAGCGGCGTAGCCAGGACTTTTTCAGTGGGGGGGGGGGACACAGGGGGCATTGCTTTTCAGTGGGGGGTGGCCAGGACGTATGGGTTTTTTCCCTTTTCTTTATCTTTTCTGTTTTTTGGGGCACTATGAGGATTTGTCGTGGGGGGGGGTGGGCACCCGGGGGGACACTGGAAATTTTGGGGGCACGTGCCCCTCCATCTACGCCGCTGCCTACCACCCCCCCCCCTTGAGCGACTTTACAGATTTGTCTGGTCATATTAGAGTTGTGTGGGTAAATTTACCAGCAAAATATGTTTGCGCCCACCAACCCTAATATCAGTCGGCAAATTTGATCCACACACCCCATCCGATACGTACACCCCTGGCTCCACTGAACCTCCCCCCAACTGACACCCTACATTTGTTATATACTTTTAGTTGGAATAGGCCTCATCTGTGAAGTAAATTTTGATGGAAACAAAAATATATCAATTCAAGTCTTACCGTTTGTAAATTTAGACAAAAACTATGACGTCACAACTTTACCTGAAACGGTATGTCACAACTTTATTGACATCTGTATGTTATCGTCCAAGTATGTGTCAATTTTGAAGGCCCTGTGAACTTTGGAATTATGTTCGACAAGTCTCATCGAGAAGAAGAAGTAAACAAACTAGAGCTTGGAAGTGTTTGTTGGTTTGTACCACAAGGTGTTTGCGTGAACTTCCTGTTCATTTAATGAAATAACATATCAATTTCTGACTCAAAAGACATTAATTTTGTATTAGAATATGTTAAATTTCAATGTCCTGTTGTGGCCCGGAAAGCAACATTTAAAAAATATTATCATGGGTTTATTATTCTTAAGACCTGTCAGAAAAATACCCGTGAAATAAGTTACATGTACACACATATATTTCTTCTTTGTATGAATTACATTTTTTGTATGTCCATACCTTTATTCTTGTTCAGCACACATTCTCCGATACAAACATGTTTCTGATACAAACATAAGAATAATTGCGGTGACACCATGTGAAAATCTCAATTGAGCAGTAATTAGTTCTGAAAAGAACTGGAGGTTACAACTCGACGTTTCGATCAGTATGCTCTGATCGTCCTCAGGAGAATGCCGGATTCTGGGAATGCTGGACTCTGGGAATGCTGTTGCTTAAGTAGGCTGCTGGAGGATACAAACATGTTCAAGGTGGTGCAATGTTTATACTTGGTTTAAAAATACAAAATAAATAAGTTTAAACATAACCAGACTGTTGAATGACTAACATTTTGGATGACACAAAAGTTAAGTACAGTATGAACTATTTATAAAGAAAAGTTAGTAAAGTTGAATTTCTGTAAAAATAATTATTTTCTTAATTACTTCATTTCTAAATAATTGCCCTGATCTTGGCATTGATGAACCTGTCAAAATGGCAATAAATCTTGGCAATATTTTAACCCTCCAAAAGAATAATGTTATATATGTATATGAATAATAAAAGAGCAGTTACAAATCATAAAGTGTCTGACTTGTTATCTTAAGATGCGTTAATAAACAAACTCTACATAAAAATTACAGTGTATATGCATTTACTTTCCTCTTCAAAAACAGAAATGAATACACACAATGCTAAATCATGATCAACAGGGTATGGAATTGGAGTGTTAGTTTTAGTTTAACTCGGTGACTGAAAATAATACCAGACATGATAAGGTCATTACCGTTGCCGCTGCATAAATGAGCCATTAACTTTCAGTCACCATGTTCATCTTAAACCAGGACACCGATTCCATGCTCTGTTGAAAGTCTGCTCTGATCGTGACGATATTTTCCCTTAAAGACATTTTTGGACTGAATTTACAAAGGATGTCCATTACTGAGATAAGGCACATTTTATTTATGTAATAAAATTTTCAATTTATAATCTAGCCAATAAAAATAAACCTTTGCACTTGAACAATACTTTTTTTGTTATGTGTATTCTGTACATCATTGGTAGCAACGGAACAAGCCACCATTGGGACAAACGGTACTAGACATCTCAATTTCCAAACAATCCGATTGATTAATCAATGGCTGCCTTTTTAATCTTTAAGCTTCAATTGTTGTGCAGGCTGCGAGAGCTTCATACATGTAAGCAAGTCAGCAAGTAAAAAAGACCCCTCACTGGGGCTTGAACCCACGACGTTCTGGGGGCCAAGAGTCCCCAATCTTTTCACTTCAGCATTTCCACCTCTTTGGAAGTCTCAAAGTTTCGTAATTTTCCACCAGGCCACTTGCTGATCTTAATAATGGTGGACATGTGTTTAGCCTAATTAAAAACTTTAGATTTAACCGTGTCCAAGTAACAAAGTAAAAAGGTTATTTATAATGGGGCTTTAACCCAGGACCTTCTGGTCAAGAGTCACAAGGATTTCTACCTCTTAGGAAACTTTGATTTTGATTATATAAACTTTAGAACAGGCAACGTTTATTTATACAAAAATAAAACACTGGGGTTTGAACCCAGAACCTATTAGTCTGGAAGTCCCAAAATATACCACTAGGACAGTTGCTCCTCGTAAGAAACACGCATTTTGTGTTTATAAACCTTAAAATTAACCCTGTCAAGGTAACATAGTAAAAGAAAGTAGGGATGTGCATTTTCGGATATTTTGGAACCGGATACCCGAAATCAGGAAACTTCGGATACCCGGATACCCGGTGGTACACAAATACATGTACTGTAAATGGTAACAAATTGGCTTTTGTAATACAGAGGATACCATACTTAAATCGATCTTTTCTTTACTATTAAAACAATAGGCAAATATTCCCTCCTGTGCTGCTGGTTTGATAGGTTGTTTGAAGCAGCCGCTGCCAGGCCCTTTACAGTGTATCACAAACAGTTGGAGAAAAGTTTATGGAAAATGTCCGTAAAATACTACAAATGCTTTATTGGAGTGTAATCTCTTGAATTTAAAGATAATTGTCTGTAAAAGTGTAAACATTACATTGTTCAAGAGTGACAGATTTCTGTTCAATCCGCTCAAACTTTAAGCCCGAATTTTAAGAAGTCGTTTACGGATAATTGGAACCGAAAAATGGAACCGGGTAATGACAGTTTCGGTCGGCTATCCGGATACCTGGATACCCGGCACAGGCCTAAATAAAAGTATCACTGACTGGGCCTTAAACCTTGGACCTTCTGTGAGTACATGTACATGTATCTAATTTGAAAGTAATTTACATACATGTACATGTGTACTTTCTATTGGGGAAATGCAGTTTTCCTGAATGTGAAAGTATTTTTCCCTCTCAGACAAAATCCTTCTGGATCTATACTGGCGTTTGTGATGGTGTAAAACCGTGGATTTATAACATGAGGTAAGAATGGGTCCTCGATTATTGTTTGCAAATGTCCTCGGTTGTAAAACGTGTACAAATCAAATGGAAGATGCCTACGAAAGTTTGAAAAAGGGAACAATAGGAGGTCCTCGGTTTACATCATAAACATACATGAATGTACCTGTCAGTATCGTCACGATCAGAGTAGACTATCAACAGGGCATGGAATCTGAGTTTAATTAAGATGAACACAGTAGGATGATATTACTGTATATTAACATGAAATTTTGAGATATTTTAACTAAAAAGACCAATGTAAATTTCATATCGGCTATATTTTTGGAATATCAGCGATATTTTTTTTTGAATATCGTCAATATGGCGATATTTCGATATCTTCAAAACCACATCCAATTTAGCCGATACTTTTTGAATATCGTATCGTCACGATACTATCGTGATACCGCCCACGCCTAGAACATAGTGACTGAAAATTATTGGCTCATTTATGCAGCAGTAACGAAAGCATGACCTTATCACGTGGGGTTTTATTTTCAGTCACTGAGTTAATCTAAAACTAGCACTCTGATTCCATGCTCTGTTGATCGTGGCGATGTCCTTTTAACAGATGACTTAATAATACCTACGTTGTGCTACAAGGATCATACTAAAGTTATCTTTAACCCTAACTCCCTATGGCATTTGCTTACACATAACCTGAATCCTCCAAAATCCTTCAGTAGTAAAGCAAGCGCATACTTATGCACACATGTGTTTCTAATCTGTGATACACGTGGTCAGGGACCCTCCCTGCATGCATGGAGCAATAAACAGTGTCCACTGACCCAAGCACTGACCTTGCAATCACTACAACAAACATGGATATACACGTACCATGGAAAGGCAAGTATGCCTAATAACCTCAGTCCTCCAAAATCTTTCACTTTAGCAAAGAGCATGTAGCACGTAACCTCAATCCTTCACTTTAGCAAAGAGAATTTTTGAGGATTTTGGGAAGGTTAGGGTTAAGGTTGGAATTTGGACTGAAACAATACCCACAAAAATATTTTTTTAAATGGATAAGCAAAATAACATCCAATTGCACACTTTATATTATGCAGTGTTTCAATATTTATTCATTTGTTAAACTTTATTTACACTTCATACATGTATATATGTATATTCATTTAGATAAAATATATATTGTAATACAAATATGTACAGTTTCCACCTTTCTGTGTATATAATTAATTGAAGATACAAAGTACAGAACTCAAACTAACAACCTTCCTGGTTGAATATTATTTCAAGAAAGGATGGTTTGTATATTTTAACATTTAATACAAAATATGGAAAGAAAAGTTAGTTATTTCAATTGCTTTTCAAGCGAATGTACACCTTTGGTAATTACCCTTTTACAAAGAAAAAACTGATTTGTAAAGTAAAGTTGGTGATGGAACCAAACGCCCTGAGAAATTATTCCATCTGACAGGCATTTTTTATTAATTTTTTTTTATTACAAATCTTAAATGGATCATTGCTGTGATCCATTGTCCACTTGAGAATGAATGCAAATCAATATAAATGCATTTTTACCATTTTCACAATAACAAAACAATGAACTGAGTTGAAACTTTGTTTGGTTTTTATACATGAATCGTGGTTCATAAAAAATATGTATGCATTTAAAGACATTTTGTTTAATGTTTAAAAATGTTGTGAAAGTTCGAAATTATTCATGAAAAACACATAAAATGCATTACAAATACTATATAACACTGATTATAATTGAATTACTGCATTCAGTAAAGACTATATGCAGTGACACCATGTGAAATTCTTAATTGAGTAGTAATCAGTTCGACGTTTCTTTAAAAAACAATGATAATTGCTTATGATGAGGAATGAAAGAACTGAAACAATGACCTGTCATGTTTTATATGCTTATAAAAGTTGGCAAAGCCAGGCAAGGTGGTCATCAATTAATCCAAGTTGAGAGAAAATCAAGAATGGCATCTCTGAGAGCAGATCGACTTTAATCAACACAATATTAAATGAATTTATAAATAAATTCAATTACTTAGCTCTGTTCCCTTTAAAATATGATTCCCAAACAACATCACAAATATTTAATATTACCATCGCTTATTACTAACGTTTATGATGGGTAAATTTATAGTACTCAAATGTACACATAAACAATTAACAATTATTTGTTTAATTAATCGCTAAACGATTTGACTAGGGCTGTGCCGGATACAACCGAAACGGTCATTATACCCGTAAACGACTTTTTAAAATTCGGACTTAACATTTGAGCGGTGCAAACAGAAATCTGTGACTCTTGAACAAAGCACTTGTACAGACAATTATCTTTAAATGCAAGAGATTACACTCCAATAAAGAAAAGATCGATAGTACGGTATCCTCTGTATTGTAAAAGTCACTTTGTTACCATTTACACTACATGTATTTGTACACCACCGGAGGCATGTTTTCCACACAAATGAAACGGGTTTCCTGATTTCGGGTATCCGGTTCCAAAAATATCCGAAAACGCACAGCCCTAGATTTGACATGTTTTCATTTTATATAACCTACAGGGTACTCCGACCATGCTGTACTTATGTTCACATTTTGACCTCGGCTTACATTGTATCAATGAAATAATATGTAAAAAGTTGTTAATGGCCTTATGTTTCGACTCTAGCAGAGATTGTCAAAATTGTAATTACACAATTTAAAAAAAATTATGCCAGTAATTAATTTGATTACAATATCAGAGTTCTGTAAAGAAAATAAATAAATTAAAATAGGAAATTAAAAAAACAAGAGCTTAGTGGAATGCTTGTATTATTGCTGTTGGACTTTTATTATTATTAAAACAATGCATTTGTAGCCCCGAGGCTAAATTGCTACAATGTTTACAATTTAAAAACTTTAGGAGTACAAACAGTTACTGTAAAAAAAGTTACCAACATAGAAAACTACATAAAACACATCTGAAAAAACAACACAATTAATGTAAAAAGATAATGACGAAGTAAGGCATCGGACTTTTTTTTTATCTGTTTGTTTTGCACTTAATTACTGTTACTATTTCTGAGTTGATATTGAACATTATAACCCCTTGATTGGGGTAACCAATGACGGAATACGTCAGATTCTCTCAATTTTTTTTGCAAAGTTGAAGCAAAGGTCTTTTCTACGATCTTGGAGAGA
Source organism: Zoroaster sp. YZ-2022 (assembly GCA_029582265.1). Classification (NCBI taxonomy): domain Eukaryota; kingdom Metazoa; phylum Echinodermata; class Asteroidea; order Forcipulatida; family Zoroasteridae; genus Zoroaster; species Zoroaster sp. YZ-2022. The sequence goes on from CM055822.1 coordinate 34,853,733, forward strand.
AATCAAATTGCACTTAATAAGGGCATGAGCGTAGTCTAAATAACCCAAGCCCAAAATAATTTTTAAGAGCACGTTTTTGAATACTCTCTAATTTGTTGACATGAGCTCTAGTTAACAACCCTGCATTCCATACTGGTGCTGCGTATTCCGTCAGTGGTCGTATGTAACCCTTATAAATAGTTAATAAATCAGGAAGGGATAAATGGAATTTTTTCAACAGTTTAAGTATGTATATCTTATTACTAGCTTTTTTATAAATCTGATCAATATGTTTATCCCATTTGAGGTCAGAACTAATCAAAACACCGAGAATCTTTACACAATCGACTACGTGGAGATCGGTGGTGGAAATATGTAGAGGAGGGAGCTGCGGAGTATTCTTCATAAAGCACACAGTCATGCTAGTACATTTATCTGGGTTGACCTTCATATTATTTTGCACAGCCCATTCACTAAATTCGTTCATATTGTGAGGATCATTACTTCCACTGTTCTCCACAATAGTCATATCATCGACATATTTCAGACTAAGTAATCGACTGTAAGCGGTATTTTCAAAACGAACAGCACCATTGAATTTTGCAAGAAAACCCAATGGTCCGAATCTAGTCCCTTGTGGGAGACCACCCTTAAGTACATTAAAATTGGACAGACAATTTTTATACCTGACACACTGAGATCTCTCGGTCAGAAAACTACAAACCCAAGGGATAACCGATTGGCGTGTTCCCAAACGAAGCAAATTACGGACAACAATGTTATGATCAACAAGATCAAATGCCTTACTAAAATCTGTAACAACCAAGGAACTGTGACTTTTTGTAAACTCGGCATGAGCGCATAAATTATCAACAAGTTTAACTAGATAATGAGATGTCGACACTCCCTTCCTATTACCATACTGATTTGGATAATCGGGGCTGGGATTCCATCTAGTCCTCCTGCCTTCCTACAACTGATTTTTTGAGTTGGAAATAAACCTCCCATTCTTGAACAATTGGACAAGGTTCAGGAGAAGGGAGATATGTAGGAAGTGATGATAAATCTAAAGGGCACTGGATGCCAGTGCTGGACAGCTAAACCTGTTATTGTTATGTAAGCAAAAATGGTAGTGCTTGGGTGTTGTGAGTTTATAAGGTTGGTGCCGTCTGCAGCAGGTTCTCTTTTTTAACTCGGGGACCTCGGGGACGTGATGCTGACTGGTGCTGCAACGGTAGCTAGAGACGTGACGATCTACTTGGGTGTGGCCCGGTGTGACCTATTGTGACTGTGAGTTGGAATTGGAACTATCTACCTTGACTGGTGGACAGTGCCTGACTCCCCAATCCCGAGCACCCGAGTACTGTTAACTGAGCCTCCTGTTTTATTTGTTTCTATTAATATTGTTAATTAAAGACGCAGGCTCGTCAAAAACAACAGCAACATTTACAATAGCGCCCTCTGTCGTCCGCAATGAGAAAGGCGATTTTTTAATGTTGTTGTGGCTGTTCTGAGAAGGATCGTTACACCCTCTGCTGACACGTGCAGCAGTACACATACATGGCAGTTGTCATAATGATGGTGTCTTGTGATGAAGCGGAGCCGGAGGTTGCGCCGTATGCTGGTAAACCTGTCACTTGTGCTTGCAAGAACACTTGACAGAGAGGAAAGATTGGGACACGGGGAGCTTGCCCATACAAGAGTGTTTTACAGAAATGCAATTGTGGCACAAAGAAAAGGAAGTGCAGCAATAAAAGCCAAGTAAGCATTAACTTTCTTTTTTCCTAGTTTCGAATCAGCTGCATCTACACCCATCACAACATCTAAGTTCCCCCTAATATTTTTTAGAATATCTCAACAAGTATTGCATGAATTTAAAAAATATAAAAAACAAATGACAGAATGACATGTTCTACACAGCTCCTAATGAAATGGTTGAAATTCAATCATGCATGCATTAATGACAGTGATTTGAATGAAAATTCAGCTGAAAAAAGTTGCAGTACAAATCATTTCTTCAATGGCATGTTACACATGTAGTTTTCTGTAAGAACTCATGCATCAATAACAATGGTATTGATGGCCGTTTCATAATAAGAAAATAATATTTAAAGAGCAACATGCATGTCCATTGTTTTAGAAGGGTACAGCAAGAGTTTAATATGGAATTGGTCCTCCATATTTCCATTATTCTCCATAACCGAGTTTCTAAGAAGACTGAATTCTCCCGAATGACCGGTCTTTACTCTGACTAACTTTCTGCAGAAAATATTTTAGCAAAAAGTGGCATGGGGAGCCCTCTCCCTCCCCCTTCCCCCACTTACATATACTTGGCAAAATAGTATCGGTAAATTCAAAAACTTAATTGTTCGGTTCATTTGAGTTTTGTGTCAGTAAATTTACCAAAAAAATGTTCTGCATCCCCCACTCTGAAAATGTTTGCTACGCCATTGGACTTACCCCTTATGATGAAAACAAATACTTGAACAAATATTAATAATGCAAGGCTTACCCTCTTGTGATTATTATGAAAATAAATATAGAATACAAGGTTTTGGGTGATTTTGATCTTACTCAGTAGCGTAGCCAATGGGGTGGGGGTGGCCGAAAACAATATAAAAAATATAAGGCTTACCCCTTGCGATATTGCTGATTTTTTTAAATAATATGCAGGGCTTGAGATTTTGATGAATAATTAAAAGAAATACAAGGCATACCCCCTTGTGATTTTGATGCCAAAAATATGTTAAAATATTTAAAGGTTCGTCCATTATGATTTTGATTAACAAAGTTTACAGAATACAATGTGTATTTTATAATCTGCAAGGCTTGTGATTTTGATGAATACATTTTTTTAAATACGATTGTCCCCTTGTTATTTTGATGCAAAAATCATTTAAAAAGTAACAACTATTTGTTTATATTGTTTAAAATCACAAGGGGGTGACCTTTGTATTTTTTATATTGTAAATTTACTCCCCCACCCCCACTCTGAAAATTCTGGCTACGCCAACGGACTTACCCCTTGTGATTTTGATACGTTTTTTATTTACACTAATTTGGACAATTATACTTGGTTGATTTAGTTTACTAATAGCATGACTCACCAATAATAATAATAATAATAATAATAATAATAATAACAATAATGTGGACTTACAAAGCGCACGTATCCACCAAACTGGTGCTCAAGGCGCATTGTATTATTACCCCTGCTCATCAGGCTCATAAAACATTTCTGAAACCATCTCAGCTCCCTGGGGAGTATACAACTCAATTGCTGCCATTACAGTGCATATAGGGCTAATCAAACACAATAACCAACTCTGCCCTCACAGGTACCCATTTACCCCTGGGTGGAAAGAAACAATTGTGGTAAAGTGTCTTATTCAAGGACATAAGCACCATGGTCACGGCTGGGATTCGAACCCACATTCTGACGACTCAGCCATCAGAACACAAATCCGACGCACTAAACCGCTCAACCATGGCACTCCATGTTTGGAGAAAGTGACTTTTTACAATATTTTACTATCGGGTTAGAAAAAAGTAACACACGTTTTATTGTCTATGGACACAAAATGGATGTAAATTATTCATATTTATTTAGAGACCACTTTAATGACACAACGCAGTAAGCTCAATGTTACAAATGCTGGTTTCTATCCATATAGTATGGATTCATTCAAATACATTCTACCAATGATGTGCAGTAGGATGGTTCACAATATTTTGAACATTTCCCACTATTACCCTAGTGTTTGGTTTGCCAAGGTTTTACACGTTGGGATTTGTAAAAATCAAATTTCAGTCGTTTAGATGTGCGGCATCAGGTGTCGTGAATAAATTTGAATGACAGAACAGTACATTATGTCACTGTACTGAAATACACATGTTGGCGAAATGTTTAAAGGTATAAACAAATTAACTGTTTTTGTTTTTTGTTTGTTTGTGTGTTTTTTCTAAATGCAGTGTATCTTTACTGTTTTAAAATGGAGATCAGAAACCAGACACTTTTGACCGTACGTGATCTAATTTTTTTTATTTTTTTTAAATTTTTTTTCAGGTTACAAACGTCGTGTTTGGCTTCATTTTTTGTTAAAAAGTCGGAAATGAAAACATTTTAAAAGCGTTTATGTAAAACGTTCGGGAAATTTTTGGGAACTGATTACTTGTCCGCGGATGATATCCATAAACGGATAATGAAGAGCAACAAAATTAATCCAGTCATGGCAGATCCCGAACTCAGGACCATATAATAAGCACCCAGACGAATTGACTGCTGGTCCATATTGCCGTGCTTCAGAACTTTCTGAATATCTGTCAGACACATTAACCACATGACCACTGAATTTCCTTGACGTGTGCTAGTAAATCCAATCAGTGGCGTAACTATGGGGGACACGTGCCCCCAGCCGAGGTCCGTGCCCCCCGGGTGCCCCCCCATTCAGAATTTAAAAAAAAAACAGGTCCCTATTTGAGACTGCAGAGAGTTATAGTGCTTTTAAATTTCCACACTTAAACCGTCCCCACTACACAAGATGGACATCAGATTCCCGTCACGCATCTGGGGCATATTTCTGTAGATGTTCCATGATGGGAATGACGCCATCTGTTGATGCAGGATTTTCTGCTAGTGCACCAAGGTTGACCTTGAAATATAAATATATGAATCATTCTGAATTAAATGTATAATTTATAGAAACTGAAAGAACGCGTAATTGATAAAAGCACATCTTCTACCAAACACCACTTCACTTTGACGTGCATTTCTACACTGTACCATGTGCCTATATTTGGAGATATGTTTCTTCCACGGCTCAAGGAAGGTTAGAGATGTCATCGATATTTGCATAACTTGAGGTCTTTCAACATGCAAAAGTCATTATGAGCTGGATGTATCCTATTAACAGAGCCAAATGACAATGCCCACAACTTGAGTAACTCCTCTTTACGATCTGTGCTTGGTGTTTAGTATTTGGGTTTATTTGGACATTGTCCAAATAAAGTCCGTAAGCCGTCTGTTTCGTATGTGTCAATTCAGCATTTTATTTGAGTTACGTTTTAATTTTATAAAGTGTTATTACTGAACCAAATCTTTTAAGGTTGATTTAAAACTGTAGCGTGTACTGTGTAATCGCACGTAAATATATAACACTAACATCCCCCATAGCGACGGCATAAGTGCATGTGCCAATGCTCTCAGATCTAACAACCGAACCAAACCCTCTGTGAAACACCTCACAGATCTCATCTGACACATACTGACGAAAAACAATTTCACTTTCCTAGACAGAAACTTTCTCCAGGTACAAGGCACAGCCATAGGCACTAAGATGGCGCCCTCATACGGTAATCTGTGTATGTCCGACCTTGAAGACAGATTGCTATCTACTGCCCGGGGGCGCCCCCTCCCCCCTCCACCGCCCTCTAGTATAATTTAAGCAGGTAAAACACTAACATAAATTAACCAAGAGATCCTCGTTTTCTGCATGTTTTGTTATCAATTTTATTTCATTTATTAAAATAACAATTTCACAACTTAAACAAATCCATTTAAAATTTAGATTCAAACTTCAAATCAGTCAAACATTAAAATTCGATAAAATGATCAAAAACGGTTTCAAACATATAATAAGACAAATGTCACCTGTGGATTTTTTTCATCAATCTACAGATATCCCAGAATCTGGTGTTATACTAACAAGCCAAAGAGGTTAATACGTAGGCACTAGTAAGCAGGAGGTTGTGGGTTTGAATCTCATCTGAGTCGCCTGTGGAGATTTTTCATAGACACTCAGAAGTCTATTTTGAAGGTATAGCATCGGTAATTCAAAAAATCACGTGGCCAATGTTGTTTTAAAAAGTTGCCGACTGGCAATGTATACCATGATCTTCATTCAGGACCTGTCCTAAGGCAAATAGTTGTTCTGCCTCATAATAATAATAATAATGTGGACTTATATAGCGCACGTATCCGCCAAACTGGTGCTCAAGGAGCATTACATTATTAAACTTCCTATATGCGTCTCAGGACAAACAATTGAAAAAAAAACTTTCCCAGGGTGTCCATAATGGACTTCAAATTGGTAAAGTTGTCTCCTTGAGTTTTGTCCAAGGCAGCTAGTTCAGAGCAAACACTGATTTATTGGTGAGCCAATACACTAGCACGATGAGTATTTTATGAGTAAGCTGAAAGAAACTATACGAATGAACACTGATAATGGCGACCTCACATTCAGATTTTCTCCCAGGCTGTTTTTTGTTTTGTTTGTTTGTTTGTTTGTTTTTTCAGCGACATGGGTCCATACCAGTTTTTAACCAGGTTAAAGCACCCCAGTAGACTACACTAAATGTTGCTTACCTTGCTTTGGTAAATTTTCATTAAGTACTCCTTTTGCCTAAGTACACCCTCCACAATTATGTTTTCATCCATGAGTTCAATACTGTAATTGTTAAAAATAATTTGGTTAAAAAAAATGTTTACCTGCGTTTCCTAAAATAGACTACAAAAGACTACATATGAAAACTGTTTTTAAACTGTCACCGAAGTTAATTGTGCGTTGAACGTAGTAAGTTTCAATGTTAAACAAATAGTTAATTGGATCCCGGATGTCACTAGTTGCTGAACTATCTGAGACATATAATAAAATGTCATGATAATTGGGCCACAATGCTTCACATTGACACTATTCATTCACTTCAAATTCATGAAATTCATAAAAGTATTTACTCACCTTTTATTCTGACCCGTGTCAGAATTGTTTGATTAAACTACAAGAAATAATTATTTGAATTAATAATTCCTCGAGCAATTACATTAAAAACATTATTGTCCACAAACAATTTTGAGGTACATGTAGGTACTAAGTGGCCGCATGCAAAAACCAGGAGAGGGATGATAATTGTTCAGGGAAGATTTTCCATGCCATAACTTCTTCCTTAATAATAAGTTTTCAGATCACGCTTTAATACAGTTTTAGATTTAGTGGTTGGGAGTGGCCTTCAATAAATAAACATACAGTAACAAATAATTTCTTACACCAGCACCATACCCAAAAGTTCCATTACCTAAACCTGTCACTGGAGGAGTTTGGAGGATTCAGGCAGTGGCCACAAGTAACAAAAACTGGAGGATTTTGAAGGATTCAGGGTCTTTGAGGTTTTAACACTTAACTACTGAAGGATTTTGGAGGATTCAGGTTATGTCTAAGCAAATGGGCCTAGGGAGTTAGGGTTAATAATAAGACTTCCAGTTTTCAGATCACGCTTTAATACAGTTTTATATAAGGAAGGGCCTGCAGCTGAGACGTGATAAACTTTAAACACACTTCTTAAAAACGGCCTTAGCGAAAATTGATTTGCTATATATGTTGTACCAAAGAAACCAATAAAAACAAAATCATTTGCACTGCTTATAAATTTGAACGTCACGGACATGCAGGTGTGGGAATTAGTTGAATGCTGCAGCTAATCCTTGATGTGCCCAATTTAAATCATTTGATATGGGCATCACAAATGACAGATATTGATCACTGCAATGCACAACTGCCATCATGGTGGGTTTATACCCTTTTGGGTTCTCAATGATATAATTTGTCAAAATCTTTCAGCAAATGATCTTACTATATTACTTGTACAGTTGGCTGAAGAAAAACATGAAATACCTTGATGCTTTCCTGTTTTCCGCAGCTTCTAACATGCTACGTAGCTTGTAGCAATTAAGCTCAAGAAAGTCAATGGGGCTTATGATGATCTCTTCTGTCCAGAAGAATTAGCTATGAGTCCAATAATTATTGCCTATTCACAACTTGCGTCACACACATTCTGTCAGGTCAAGAGGTGTTCTTGAATGTACTAAAAGGTATCTAACAAACATTAAGTTAACTGTCATAAAAGTTCTAGCTGTCCCTGTGCCAATATAATTTTTTTGGATTAAACTCACCACCACTTAATTGTGCATTCTCTTCTTGTTCATTAATTAGTTCAGTATTTCACTGGCTATTTTGGATGATCCAATTTTTCATGTGGAATGCAAATGATGTAAATTAAGGAGTGCCAGTTCGTTATTAGGCATTACTTCAAATTTACCATCAATTTACATGTAAATTGGGGTTCAATTGTCATAGAATTCAATACATTTTTTAATCTTATTAATTTATTGATGGCTAAAAAGCAACCAAGGAAAAAAGGTTGAACTTACATGTTTAGATGTTGTTGCTCAAGCATCCTCTTACAATAACAAAAACAAAGGAACATGATTGAATTGTACACAATTGTTTGATGCATGATTCTCTGGTATGAGCCAATTGGCTGAATTCTGTCCAATCTAATGGGAATTGCAAGAAGGGGTTGATTACAAACAAATAGAGAAGCATCATATTTCCGGTACAAAATATTACACAACATTTTAAGAGCATTGTTTCATCCAACAAAAGGTTAATGATTTGTTTATGTCTCAATAGTATAAAAAGGGCAGTTTCTTTGAATTTTTACTCATTTGTTTTGTTGTTCAATTTGTGATGCACAATTGTCAAAGTTTATATCCATCAAAGCTTGCAGAGAATGGAGGACAGCCTAAAACATAGATTTTGGGTTATCAAGACAACACACACAAAATGTTACGATTAAGATGTTGCAATTAGGTACATCAATTATAATTCACTCAATTTTAGCAGGGAGAGAAAAAATAGCCATAGAAACGATTACCCACGCTAAAACAATAAGTGACTTTTTGTTCTTTTCCCGTCTGATTTTGTTTTGTTTTGACCTGTTTGAAATTATCAAATTTCGCCATCTTCAAAACAGAAAAACAATATTATAAATAGGGAGAAAACAGTTTTAGGTGATGCCTGCTTGAAAACTTGATCTTTTTTAACAGTAATGAAATAAGGGGAAAGAAGAAAGAACACAAAATCAATGAAGGTTTGTATGCAGGATAATTAGGCCTGTGATTATAAGAATACATTTCAATAAATCTTCAACATGCTCTTGATGAAACAAGCCCTAACAATCATCAGCATCATTGAGCTCATGTTTGTAATATGATAAATCTGTATACACCTCATCACACATACCTTGGTTGCTGCAGTTTTCCGTATTATTGTAGCCCCACACCTTCCGGGCATCCCCATAGATTGCCAGGTCTCATTTGCCACTTTGGTGACTTTGTAGATGTTTTTCATATTCATTCCCAGGAACAAGGGTGATTCATACTTCTGAATGATACCTCTTGATGAATGTTGAAACAAAACTTTATAAGTACCTTGTACAATTAATTAATTTGATTGGTCAATTTGTTGTGTGTGTGTGTTTTTAACGGGTGATTTGTATATTATTTAATCCAAGTTTGCATTTGTTCTTGTGTCATGTGCATACAGTTGCACAATTAACAGATAGTGAGCAGTGTTAATTAGAGCAGACAAAGGTTCATGAAATTATATGAATCATCCAGCATCATCCAATTTACCCGTTTTTCCTATATTGTTGTCTATAACAGCCATTCTTAAATGCTTGACAGAAATAACCATTTTGATGATTTTAGTGCTTATCACTTGGGGTGTTTAAACCTATGTTTAAAACTGCTCTGATGAGCTCTGATGAGCAATAATTTTTTTTAAAGACCATGTGGGATATGACCATGCTAACATTGCATTTCGTTTCATGTAATGACAATTTTGATACATTACTAATGCATACATTACTAAAACATGTAGTGTGATGATCAGTATGAACCATGCTTTGAGAACTCAGATCATTAGAAGTATTCCGGACATCACGCCTGCATTACCTATTTATGACATTCTCTCTGCTGGAAATAAACAAGTTATAATTGTTCGTGCCTGCAACTTGTGCCTGCAAGTGGGGCATTATTGAGGTCAATGTACTGGTTTAATTGCACTTTAGATTTACAATTAAGATTTACACTTCATAAATAGAAGTATAATACTGCTAACCTGGACATCCACGGGAGGCTGGACATGCATATCTAACATAAAAACTTAGCTATTAATAAAGTTCATCAGTTAGGATGACTGTTGCCGGTCCCAGTTTTTCAGTCTTGTGCTTGGAAATCTGGATGATGATCGCATTGGGAATCTGTGAGTCTGCAATTTTCCTTTCACATTCATTCATGAGAAAAACACGTCTAGTAAAATTATGACGACGCAAGGCCAGCTGCACTGACTTTTAACCATGGCACAAAAAGATATGTGTAACATGGATGGATTATTATTATTTCGTATAAACCTATCAAACTAATTTAACATGCAGTAAATAGCATTATGCAAGGGTCAGCAATGAAAAGTTGAGGTGTTTAGCCATAGCTGTGCATCATGGTCTGATGAGATCGCCTTGGCGACGGTATCTGGGGCAACTGTGATGTGGTCCACAGTTAGGATTGCTCCACAATCACAGAGGGGGTCATCAGTTAGGCCCCACTTGTGCAGCAACTCTCCAGTTCTGAGGCGGTTGAGTTTGACCCAGGACGGTCTTGAGAAATCACATCCAAGAGGTTGTGTTGATACGTTTGGTATAAAAGTCTGTAGTCGGCAAATGCTGCTGTTCCATTGTAGTTGCAATTTTGTGAAGTACCCAGTCTCTGATTGGGGCACCATCTGCTTCCTCCGTCAGACGTTTGTATGGTGTTCTAAAAAGGGCACTGGCACATTGCAAGAAGAGTGTTCACGCGTCGCACAAGAAGTGTTATCACGCTGTGAATAAATTACATAAATAATTATTTTAAAAATGAAAAATTGTGTACATGACCTGATATTCAAGTGCATTGATTTTTTAGTACAGATCCTCGAAATGGAAATGTTCCTTAATTATACTATCGTCAGAAGCAATGAACAAAGACTAACGTTAGCACTTAATTATTTGATGTTTACATGGTCATTAGTGGGAAATTATTGAGAATATGAAACATGTTTATGAAAAGAAATGTATTGTTTAACAAAAGGTTAACAGTATCTTACACATTTCCAGCCTGGAATTTCATTCTTTTAAAATTTTGCAAACATTCTAACTACCATCAACAGAATTTTGATTAAAAGTTTTGAGAACTTCTCCAATAATACTATTTTTTAAGTATCAGGTGCATCAGTTAGGGTAAATGGAGGATATGATAATGATGATGATGATGAAGTATCCAGTGAGTGATGATTTCCCTTGCCCCTTTTGTCTTTGACAGGTTTGTCATGGATGATGATCACATGTTCAATCCCATGCTGCCCTACCAACTGGAAACTATCCTTTTGTGAATTATGTGCCCTTTGTATCTTTCATAATTGTATATGATTGACGCTTTTCAATGATTAATAATTCCAATCATGTTGCTATCTTCATCATAGAGAAATTTAGAGGTTTTGCGAAAGAAAGACACTTCTATGATTTAAAAATTGTTACAAATCACTCACAATGAAGATGCTATAAATTCATGTGATTTGTGTGTTTTTCGCCATTACAGTTTGCTGAGTATGTAGGGTGTAATATGAGGGATACAACTATTTTATAAGCTTAAATTTAGAATTAAGTGATGAAATTACTGATTTGTTATTTACTTAAAACAAATTAATTTAAGAGATCAACTTGTGCAACACTACTTTGAGGCAGGTTACACCAATGCTGAAATTATCTCTATTCTTGCCTTGCAGCATCAAATATTTTACAGGTAAATAAAACACTAGCAACATTTTTCTCTTAAGGGTAATAATACAATTGAGAGAGCCAAGTATAGCTAGCTTAGCTTGTTGATGGAAAGATGGAGTATTTGATTAAATTGATTTGTAGACATGTAGATGGTGTACAAAAGTAACTTTCACCACATGTAACTTTCTTACTATTGCTTTCAACTCTTGTATTTACATACTATGTACATAGCATCAGGACATTAGGAAGGATTTTGCGAAGGTCAAACCTCCGCCACAACAATCAATTGTTGACATTTTGCTTTTAAAACATGAATTATGTGTGTTAATGCATCAGGTGTACCACGCTGTATTCAAATGGACAGGGGCACAGAAACTATGCGAATACAAGAAATTAAGACTGCTTTCCATGCAGAGTATGTTGCTGAACAAACACCGTGTGTGATACAATCTGCCTCCCCTCACAACCAGGTATTTTGACAATTTTGTGTGAGAAAAATAATTTGTGATATGTCACACAGTGTGGATTGTGAAGTCGTTCAATTTGTAACAACTGAGAAGGTTTTATTTACATTGTCTTTAACACCCCCCCCCCCGAGAATTGAGCGTTTTTAGAGGACCTTATCTGACATGATGTCACATTTCTGGAAGGACAGTCTCCATGAACTGGTAGAGACTGGAGTATTGGATTGCACATCAGATTTACATGTGTAAGTATTCAGAATCACATACTAAATCCCTGGCTTTCAGCTTCATTGTCTTTGCCTCCTAGTTCCTAAAGTCTTGTAACCCGCTGAAGATCTCACCATTGTTATCAAGCATTTTAATTGATCTGATAAACTTACTTCAAATGAATGCCACACTTATTACTTAAAAAGCTACATTTTATCCAATACTTCCAGAAGAGAAAATGTATATAAGCAAGAAAAAGCATGTTCAGGAATTTGAGGCTTGTATGAAATTTCATAGGAACAAACAGTTAATGAGCAGATAGGCATATGCCTGTAGGTATAAAGCAAACTTACTAAACCAGAGAGGCCAACATTAAGCAACGAAGAGGGTGTATTATTACATTTGTGACTGAAACCAAAGTTTGCATTGTTGGTGAATACTCTATATTCACAACTGCATTTAAATAAATTGTTGGATTCTGTAAAAAGAGAGAAACGAAAAGTATCAAATCGGGTGCTAAATATTTATTAGTTAGTACTAATTCTGATGTTGACATGAGTGTTAACATTATCATTTTTGTCATTAATATGATTTAAGTTAGTAACACATTAATCTTCTTGTTTATTCAAATAATACAGGGAATGTTTCACATTTTGCCTCACACAATTGCTACAGTCTGAAATGGATCAAGTCCGTACAGAGTAGAATCAGCACAGGACAAGGATGGTTACCCATGCTGATGCTGTTCCAGGAAAGCCAGACCTGATGTTTTTTGTTCCATTTATTTTTGGTATGAATTGAAATATTTTTGAAATTAATTAATAGAGTCACTGCACTGTCTGGGTCTGCACTGTATCAATTTTTTTTCTTTTTTCTTGAGCAGCTTTTAATACAGTCAGAGTGGCATGTCAATTGCATTTGTTGATCATTAATTGAATGTCGTAACTTGGTAAAAACAAATAATTTGTAGTCATTCAAGTACTGATGTCACTGTTATTGTTTCTTTTAAAGCTTACAACTTTTGTGATAGCTTTGTTAACCACCAGAGGAACCTTTTTCGTTGACATTTTTACTTACAAGAGCATACTTGGTTTTCTGGGAAATGGTATGTATGAAGCAACATTGACTGGGTATAGGATGGCATAGGATGTGAGTGCTATTACTTCATTGTGAATTTTTTTATACACTCAGGAGCAAATGATTTTTGGTGCCAATGCCTATGCAAGACATCGATTCAGTGATGCAAGAATTCACTACTCAACCAACACAGTATGGGTGCTTGGTTGAGATTAGAGACATATGCCATGATCTTCTTGTTACACATCATAAAAGGATGCCTACATGTTTTGCGGAAGGAATTGAACTGTTTGGGTGGCTTTTAGATAAACTGCAATAGGTTCATGCGATTCAGAAAAGTATATAAACTCTTAAACAAAGTACATGCATCTTCAGTTGAAATTGGGATGAAATTGATTTACAAAAAAAGGGCATAGACAAGTATCTGCAGAAGGGAATATTTCACTCTTCACCACAAATACGCTGACAATAAGAAACAGATAGTGGGTCTTGTGTAATTGTAAGCAGCAAAAGAGATAACTTTAATTCTAAGGTATGTTTGTTATAAATGATAACGATACAATTTATAATTTATGTTAAGTTTTTCCTTATTAAGTTGAATTGTGATGAGTGGTTATACAAAGAATAAAATTCCTTTCGGTCAATCCTTAACTGACTGTTGTAAAAAGTTAGAGTGCTTATGATGTAACATGTATGACCTTAATGCCGAACAACTGCTTGATGCTGATTTTGTGCATGACTCATAAAAAGTTAGTGCCTTAATCCAGTGGGGTAGCTAGGATTTTTTCAGTGGGCGCACATGTGGCATTGCTTTTCAGTGGGGTGGGGGGGGGGCAGGGGTATGGGTTTTTTCCCCTTTTCTTTTTATTTTCATATTTGGGGCACGATCGGGATTTTTTTCATAGGGGGCACTTGGGGGAGGGGGGGCACGTGTTCCCCAGACCCCCCATGGGTACGACACTGCTTAAATCAGCTTCAGCAGTATGTGCGTGTGTGTTTCATGTGTGAATCTGCCTTGACACATGACATATTTATGAAGGTTTATGGGGTGAAAAAAAACTGTAAAATTTTAACATTTACCTTACATGACCAAGATTTTGAAACAAACCATAGATTATAACTGTTATCTTTATAGAAAACAAAGAAATGCCATGACTAATATCAAACGTGAGGAATGTAACCAATAATTTTCTTGACAAATATTGAGGGGGTGCATCCAAGAACACAGATTTTTGGAAAACAAAACTTTCTAAACATAATGGCAATCACAACAAAAAACTGATTGGTAATTGAAGAGATAATCACGCATGTGTCTAGTTTGTGTAATAAGTTTCAATCACTGTATTTCTTCAATCTATTGAGTGTGAGAATAAAAAAAAACATTGAAAGGTATAGGGCCACCACAGCAAAATGAATATTTCACAACACGGAAAATAACACAATTAGAGAATTTTGTTTTATTTACTAACGGGTATAAATACAAATAGAGATGGGAGAACCTTTCAACTACATTTGTTAAAATACTGGCTTATGAACTACGAACCACTGACAGGTTTGCATATTTTCTGATGACTTGAAAATGGCAAATATTCTGCTTCCGTTTCAGTAAAGACTATTACCGGTCAGTCAACATACTCCTCCCCACCACCCTTTTCCAAGGTCATAGAAAGAGTTTTGATGTACTGTCTGGTTACAATGACTGAGGTCTGGAAATATGTAATGCATTTGGTCAACAAACATCATGTAGGAATTGTGGCAATGGGCCTAGCTTTCAAAGCTTTTGATTGTATGCCACATGGTTATGGCTTATTAATAGCTAAACTTAAGATTACAGGTTTTCAAACAATGTTTGTGTTGTCATAATCATTTATCACCGCCAGAAACAGAGTTAAAATTGACAACACTTACAGTGAATGGATATCAATCAGCAAAACCTCAAATCTGAAAAGGTTCCCCCAGAGCTCAATAACAGAACCTTTATTGTTTAATATATCTACATGAATGTGATATACACAGTACAATTTATAATTATGCAGATGATAATACCTTTTCCTTAAAGCCTGATTGTTTAAAAATGAATCAAACAAGGCAAACCCTGCTAAATTCCATTTATGTACTTGGGTAACAACAATGTTTGTCTGGAATTTCACACGATTAGTACTTCGTCTTCAATTTGTATTCTTGGAGTTCTACTGAACTATTTATCTGAAATAATATATTTGTACAATTTTAAACAGCCACAAAAGCCTACATCTGCTGTTTAAATTGTGTATTATACTTGTATGTTGAATGGGAAACTTTCAATAAATAGATACTGAACTTAACCGAATGTGCTCATCGGACGGTTAAGAACAAATTTCTAGAAAACAAAAGAAATAATACACATGTATTTCGTTCGTTCAAATAATTATGATTTATTTTATATCCACGATATATCGGCAAACATATATCACGATTTTCGATAGTATTGCGATTATTTTGTTTCATTCATGCATAACTGTTTTAGAGCTGATAACTGCAGGTATGTACCCCTCTACAAGCGGCACAATAAATCGCAAATTCATTTGCAGATCATGTATGTACTTCTGAAGTAGTTTGCTTTTTTTTCTCACCTTCAAAGCTGAAAAGACTCCTAATTTTGTTTCCATGGAATTTCTGATTTGACTCGCAATGACGATTTTTTGTTAATCACAATATACTTTGTTAATCGCGATTTGCCGATATCTTGAGAAGGTTCTCGATATTGTAATTACATTAAAAAAAAAGGTATTGCAATATTCGATATTATCGTGTTATCACCCAAGCTTTATCATGTACCTGCCACACGCAAAATGTGTGGTGTTGTTTTTCAGTCTTTTGAGTTTATCGTTTATTTGAGCAATGACTTACTGTTGTATAACTTTCTAATTATCGTTTTTAATAATGCTTGAAATTTTCACTGGCTCCTTTTAGACTGCAATGACAAATTTAAGAGTGTACAACTAAAACTAAAAGAAAATGGTTTTGCAATTTTTTTTGAATGAATCTTTGATTAAAGGTATGATATTGCAACAATCGAAATCTTTCAGTTATGATGGATGAAGCAGTGGTCTGTGCCCATGGTTTTGGGAAAATTTAGTTGAAACTAACAATCGAAATTAACACAATATGAACATGCACAAAATAAGTAATTATTTCGTTTTCTCGAAATGTTGATGACATTTTCAAAGGTTAGTTTTATGATGTGTATTTTGAAAACTAGATGATGTATAAATACTAAATTTTCCCAAAACCATGGGCACAGATGACTGCTTCCTCCATTCCTAGCAGTTCTGAAGGATCATCCACTGCCCTGGGTAGACGAAGAATCAGTGCACAGGTGCTGCTATTAAGCAGTCTTCTCATAATTTGCTTCTCTGGGGGTACAACTCGATACTCAGTTCGTTATCGAACCCACACTTTGTCTGAAACTTTGTCTGCCCCCGTTCAAAAGGCGATGTCTGCAAGACTTATAGCAGCTTATCCCTCTGAAACAAATATCAAAATTAAGACTTCATCTATACATGTCTTATGTCAACCTGCACAGACCTAAATTTATTATGTTTAACAACGGATATTGCACACTTTTATCAACATGTATATCAATGTTGTCTGTATAATGAGCAAAGTTTGTGCAGAGAATTTACTCATTAATATTCTGTAAAAAAAAAAAAAAAAAGGAACCTAAATATTGTAGGCCGTACCTATTAACTGTCATTTACTTTACATACATGCTACACATTTTAGTGTAATGTACCTTTACCTGGGATTGGGAATTTAAAGCTTGTTGGGGAAAGGCCAGCGTATTCTTTGAGGCTAAGAGTGTGTTTAAAAACAATGACCATCATTTAACAGTAATTTCATCAGGCTAAAAAGCGGTATGAGATGGCAGTCAATCTGCACTAAAACTAACTGATATTTTGATAGTATTGATTATATTCTGTTGTCGAATTAATTTATTTATTGCTAAATGTCATTTAATTATGTATTCATTATTGTTGTTACTGCCTTGTAAATGATCAGCCCCAGTGCTAGTATCCTCTCTGATTAAGGTTTCTGTGATATTTGGTTCTGTTGTCGAATTAATTTATTTATTGCTTTAATTATGTATTCATTATTGTTTATTTGTTTTGCATGTAAAGTTGAAAAAAATCTGCTTTTGAAGGACCAATAAAATGAAATTGTAACTGAACTGAATTTACATTGAAAAGTGTTATATCCACGCAGTTTATTACAGCATGTGTGTAAAATGTGCTATACTGAGTTAGTGGTACATGTACCATTCCTTATTCTGTGTCGAGCATTTATTTTTGACGAAATGCCAGCACGATGTATGTTAAAGTCTGCAGTTGACACTCGTATACGTGTGTGGATCACCACTGCAGTAATGGCAGAAAAAGTACTCACCGGTTTAATCTATAGGTTTGCGAACATCAACCTGCCTGAGTATGTGTAAAACTCAAACGTTTATTCATAATCCTCTTCTTCACACATGCAAAGACATGACTTTTTGAAGGTACCAGATTTCATTACCATACAGAAAGATTCAGGTAGATATAATATGATATACATGTTACTAAACTGATGAAGGAAATTTAAATAATTTGTGAGTGGCCGTGAGATGAGGTCAATTAACAGTGCATTGCCACACTACAAAACCAGTCACTACTGGTATGAGCAGTAAAGACAGGGTCATAACAGTGTTATTCCCATTAATATAGGTTTTCCTGGCCAATTTCCTAAAATGTTCATTCACTTTTGAAAATCGGTCATTCATTTTCGTCTGAATTTAAATGCACGTCTTTAATCCCATTTCAATTCAACGAAAGTTCAATCGTTTTCATTGTCCGTACATTTGGTTTTGAGAAACAGACGGCCAATTACGTTACCTGTGCATTCATTTACGCAAGCATACCTTTTCACGCAGAGTTTGGGAGTACAATTTCGTGAATGTGCAAACAAAAGTACGTTTTTTTTTCATTCAAAATAGCAGATTACATCACAGAATTCCAAACCTGATACCAAATCGTATAAATCGTATAAATTGAAATGAGATGTTACTCTTCATTTGATATTCGATTTGAATCAACCTCACGTGATGGCAGCACGAGGCCATTTATAGACGAACCTCTAATGTCGATAGAAACCGTCTCATTGATGCCTTTGAGACTGGTGCAGACTATCTACAGACTGCCGCGATACTCTAGGTATAAATCGATCAACTGCAAGAACAATCATAGGGACGTTTCTACGTGAAGGCCGCAGAGACCAACTTCTGAAAGATGGAACTAAAAACCAAACAATTGACGGTGACATGCGTACAACACTGGAGAGACTTCTTTATGAAAATCCATTGATGACTCTGGTGCAAATGAAGCAGCAACTTCAGGCTCGTCTTCCTCATAAACCGACCGTGTCTACGAGCACCATCGCTCGCACCTTGAATGGTATGCTAATAACACTTAAGCTGGCTGAGGATGTCCCAGACCAGCGCAATGCAGCACGCGTTTTAGATGCTAGACGCGATTATGCCAATTGGTTCTTGCGCGATGGTGTACTAGGGCATGTCGTCTACATAGACAAGACTGGTTACAACATAATTATGGACTCGCAGATCACAGGGAAGAGCTCCTCGTGGAGAACCAGCAAGGCATGTTGTACATCATCAGCGAGGTAAACAAGTAAACATTACCTTTGCTATATCCGATGAGGTTGCACTTGTTAATCACAGAATTTCTTCAGAAACTGTCACTAGAGAAACCTTTGAGGATTTCCTTGGCTCAACAGTTGATGAATGCCGCAGGTTATATCCTGAAGATGAGCAGATCTACTTCATATGATAACGCACGCCCACATGTCAGAGCTCAACTACCACCGGACGCAGAACACTTTGTCATCAAACGTCTTCCTCCATATTCACCATTCTTGAACCCGACTGAAATGGCACATTCAGCATTCAAGGCGGGAGTGAAACGGATGCTTGGGCTTCCCGAATGGCAGCATCGTATGGGAGACCAAGCTGCAGCAGCGCAAGAAGGGGGTTAACCTCCAAGTCTGGAGATATACTTGTTTACATGAAATAGCCCGTAACAACATCGGAGAAATAACCCACGAAAAATGCACAAGGTGGTACGCTCATGCACAAACTTATCTCCCTCAGTGCCTGCCCGGAGAACCAATTGAGGGCTAAATTCTAACCGTCACAAAATGAACTTGATCTTAGATGTAGTCAGTGGTGGCTTTGAGGGGAAGGGGTGGTTGGCCGAATGTAATGCAAAGAGGCTAAAGAATAAGTATGTTCTTTATGTCAGAATACTATGTAGGTAAATAATGGAAATGGAAATTAAGCAAAATCGAATGAAGAACAAGAAAAAGACTTGAATATGTTGATCTTAATTTAATGTTACTCAATCAACTACAGAGATTTATGTTTACAACCAATAATGCATTATGCAGCTTATAATTTCATTCTAAATTGATTTCAGGTTAAGCTAATTTGATTGACGGTTAATGAAAAAGAAACCCCTAATTGGATCTGGTGCCAATGGCATTAAACTAAAAGTGAAATAGAATGGTCAACATTTTAAATCGCCCTCTAAAAGCGAAAAATAAGTCTTGTAAACGAATCTGAATGGACATAAACTAAAGGTTCTGCACAATCACTTAATTGATTGAACT
Organism: Zoroaster sp. YZ-2022; assembly: GCA_029582265.1. Classification (NCBI taxonomy): domain Eukaryota; kingdom Metazoa; phylum Echinodermata; class Asteroidea; order Forcipulatida; family Zoroasteridae; genus Zoroaster; species Zoroaster sp. YZ-2022. The sequence goes on from CM055822.1 coordinate 34,873,805, forward strand.
GTAAACAGTGCAATAATGCATTATATAATGTTATTACATCATATACTATCATTATAAACAGTGCAATAATACACTCAAGCATACCTTCTTCATGTTTTCCCGTGTGACCTGGTCTGGCACACTTTCCAGCTCTGCCAAGTCAATCTCATTTGAATGTGTCATCAAATTGAAAACACATGGGCTCATGCTCAAAGTCCATGGCCACCATGCATAATACTGCACCTGATAAACTGCCCAGCAAGTTTGTATTTTCCTTCTTTCCGATGCTGAATATTATATGATAAGTGCAGCTTGTTATTTTGTCTTTCGAACACCCCCATCTGAAATGAAACCTCCCTAACCAGGAGCCTGCAAATGGACATCAAATTTCATGTTTCTAATTATTATACCATGTCATTTTTTATTACGAAAGATATATAACAAAACATTATATTATGAAGGTGAATTACAAAAACCCAAAGCTCCTAAAGCAGAGAACCACACAGTGTATATAATTGCACAGAAACACACAAGAATGCTATACCCAACATTATTTTCATAATACTGTGGCGGAAAATGCGAAAGGGGGGGGGGGTGTCGGGTCGACTCCCTCACGGTTCGTCGTCGATAGCGCTGCCACCAGGCGGAAAATTTAAAGGCCTAAACCACCGGAGTTCCGCCTCACCGGTTTAGTATCTCTAGTTGGTAGACTAGGGTCCGCTGTCAAAATATATGACCGGGTGAAAGGAGATCCTACACTAAGAATAATTCACTCGAAAGAGGAATGACTTAGAATAGACACAGTAGGTTTGAATTCAGCAAAAAGAGAACAATTGTTTTATTTACAAATAAACCACTTCTTCCTCAAAGAACTGCACATGTATTTACAATCTTAAATCTATAAGGCTCTCTATAAATATCTCACTTAATGCTGCCAGAGAAATAATTTACACACCTACTAATATAATCCAGTCTCGTATAAACCTTAATAAACCATGCCAGGCCCTTCGCCTGCAAATCCACTATAAAAACAATAAACAAGTGATACTAGGCTTCAACCTACAATATCCACTTTTCCTCGAAAAACTAACGAAGTGATACTGCGCTTTCGTAAGCTAACAACAATATCCACTCCTCAAAAATCCACAAGTGATATTAGGCTCCTATCGTCCTACAATATCCACTTAATTCTAAAATACCGAAGTGATATTGCGCTTTCATATAAAGCTAACAACAATATCCACTCCTTAAAAATCCACAAGTGATATTATTAGGCTCTCATCGTCCTACAATATTCACTTCTAACGTTATGACTGGAGAATATTAATTAAATCTATTCCAAGATCTTTCTATCCTGAATAAACTAGTGTGAAACTACTTTACAACTTGGATCCTCTGCTCCAACATACAGCAATATCCTTATCCTAATGGCTCCACAGAGTTCAGCTCCTCGAACTCTAGTTAGTGACTCCCCGAGATAGTGCTCCTCAAGAAAGTTTAACTTTGCAAATATTAATCTAGCTCCACAGCTCCTCCAAGTTAATCTACAGCTCCCCAATAATTAATCTAACTCCAAAACTCATCTGAGTTGTAATATAGCTCCCCAAAGATTAATCTAGCTCCGGAGCTCCTCTAAAGTTACTATACAGCTCCCCAATAAATTTCTGGCTCCACTGCTCCTCCAATTTTACATCTCATAAAATGCCAAATAAATTCGGTGAATAATTAGTATAATTATTCACAAAAATCCACAATGTTTCTCTTCTCAAAGTTTAGAAACAGAACTCCACATACCTGTATTTATCTCACTCAGGCTAGGCGATCCAACGATAATTAATTTGTATTAAATTTCTAATTATATTCAGAAATTAGCAATACGAATAAGTCAAGCTCGAAGAATGATCTGGGTCAGGGCGATCTCACTCTGAAATTTGTCCTATTTATACCTTTTGAACTGCGCGCCATACGCACAGAAAGTTCTCATGCATAGTAATTAAGCCACGCCCCTAAATTTCGGTGAGAGCAAAATTAGTTCACACATAACTACTACAAAACAGATCAGAATCATATATTTATACAGTTTGATTCCGAATAAAAGAGCTGAAATATCCTATGTAAATTATCCTTTCCATTAAATGAAAGAATGAATTAATTAAGTAATACTATCCTCTAAATAATTCCATATCGAGTTCCAGAATGAACGTAAACAAAGCTCATTTTCATTGACAAATAGTAAATGACATCATCTCATGAATATTTATGAGCTTTTCTCAACACTGAGCAGACGATAATCTCTATCGTTTTTCTACTTAATTTTACCATCCAAAAAGTTTCATTCCAATAAACATCAAAAGAACAAAACCTTAAAGAGCATAAAATAATAGAATTTTCCAATGCTAAAGATTTAAAGATTGACTACAACGGAATAATGATAAGTGCTGTGTTGCTGTTTTCGTTCGAGAAATGTGTAATGATTACTAACATATTATTATTATTCAATAAAACTTGTTCCTTCATGCAAAAAAAAATTCAATTTGATCGGCGTTCTACGACCCAGAAGGGCCCAGTTTCACGAAAAGCCCTCAACTCGTGAATAATATTAATACTTCGTGTGTGACGTAGCACCCATGACGCTTTGTTACCCCCCACGCACTACAGTCCATCGTGTGTACTGTATGCATTTACCATACATGCAATGCGGAACAACAGCGGACAAGCGACATCTTCTAGACCGAAAAACAGCGAAAATGTCCGATAGCAGCGAATATTGGGAACATCACAGTATAGATGAGGAAGCGGAGTTTCATATAGGCACTTCTGAGGATAGTGATGTCAGCTCTAGCGATGAGGGGAGCTCCCCAGACGAGAGAGAAGGCGAAGACGATGACGAAGAAGTCGAAGTACGTGGCACTGAACATACCGGTTCGAGCCACTTGCGGCGCCTGCAGTTGACCAGCCCGGTGACGGTGATCGTCAGGCCGAAGACGACGAACCAAATCCTGATGATAGACGGCTAAACACAGACTGGTAAGCCCACAAAATGATTCATGAATGAAATACTGAATGATGCTTCGTTTGATCAATTCGTTTCTGCTGTACAAAAATAGTTGTAGGCTATACTTGACAAAAACATGAACGAACATGATGGAGACCCAAGGTACATAATGTAGTAGTACATGTACATGTGTACAATACATGTACAGTGGAAATTTGGGGGTAATTACTATGTCTTGCGTTTTATGATTTGTTGGCAATATTAGCCAGTATTTATGAAGACATGATGGGAAAGTAATCACTGCTCAAAATTCTAATAAAATCATGATCTTTTACCATCATGCTTTAAGCATAATTGACATTTAGTCTTTCCCTTCAAATCAAAGGTTGTAACCCCCTGCACAATAAAAATGTTTGATCTGCCCATGGAAAAATGTATTCCTTCGTGATGTACCTGTCCTTGATCAGTTCATGGGGGATGTATTTCAAGATCAATTTTTAAGTAGTGCAACCCCAATGACAAAGTTACTAAAATTATATTTTCCAAACTTGTTTTTTTGGTAATAGGTGTTCGTGTGGACATTGTGTTCTTCAGCCTTTGCTCGCAAACTGTATATGTTGCAAAGAGAACATGATGCGGCAGCTGGACATCAACGTGGATGATCCCAACCAGTGCCTTACCATCCATGATTGGTTTGATGCGATCTGCCTCCACCCAGGAGTGCTTGCAACAGCGTATCTTCAGTACAGAGCATACTGTGGCAGAGATGCAGTTGAAGGAACGCTTGACCAGTAAGTGATTTGAGTGTTGACTGAATGTACAAAGCCAATGTACCATCAATTTCAATTAATATTTTAGAGCAATGTCAGTTTTGAATGATCTGCATATCAAGCAGATTACTTTTGATTGACCAGAATGAGCACCGGTGTTTACTTCAGAGTAACCGCACACAACTGAATATGACCTTGGTTGACCCACGTGCATCTATATCTTATTGTACATGCATTACATGTATGTAATTGTTTACTTTTGATCATGATTGCCTTTTGGTATGGTTATAGTTTTATAGCATTTCAGTTTCACATGGTGTTAACGTAAACAATATCGATACTCCACCATGCAAATCACAAATCTTATGTTTATAATTTTGTCTGATTTTTTGTTTTGTTTTACAGAAAATATCGCCATGTTGCATATCGGCAAGTAGTGAGGTGGTGTTGGGGTTATCTTGGCCGTTTCAACCGGGTGCCACTGCCATCATATGTAATGGACACAATCCGCAGGACGTTCCCAAACCCTGATGGACAGTACAAAGGATTTTCGTATCCACCACTGGATTAGGCCGATTTGCTTTGTTTTATTTTTTAAATTGGTAACATTCTTCCCTAGTTATAATGATCTGGAGGAGTTACAAATTATTTTGTGCGTTCATAAACCATGATCAATGGCAGAATCAATTACGTGTGTATTTCATTTTGTGTCTTTTCGGGGGGGGGGGGGAGAAGTTGATTAATTTAGCACTAATGTGAAATAAACTTGTTTTATGTTGCCAACAATACACTATGGTAAAAACATTACAAATTCGGTATGGCAGAAAGATGCCAAGAACTGAAAATTTGACAAGACCTTAGTACTTTCGAATAAATGACAAGACAAAATATGTATGTATTTGCAACCAACAATTGAGTTTATTTTTGAGGTTAAAATATCAAAATTAAAAAAGTTGCCTCTTGATGACGAAAACAACTTAATCAAAATCCTGTACATATTTGTTTGGAACTTGGCCATTCTTCTGTTAAACCGAACTGGAAATCCTTTGAAATTCGTTTCACACTTGCTGCTCTTTTCCCAGGAAAAAACTTACAATCAGCATAACTCTACTGCTGAGCAGGTTCAGATTTTCTTCGATTAAAGCTAATTCAATTAGGTTTTTCGGCTTTGCATCACAAAAGGGAGAAGTGTGACAGACTAATATTGTAAATCTCATGTACTTCTGCCTATAAAACTTAAAACTTGTTCTGAGTGTACAGTGGCAATAAATTGTAAAATACAAGAATAGAATAACAATAAATGTGTACAGGCCATGTCATTCTGTCTTCAATCAAATATTAATAAAAATATAAAAGACATGTATATAGCACCAAATCCATTTGAATAAAATGCTCCCAGGCCCTTTAAATATAATAAAATAACCTAAAGTAACAATAGCAAAGATTATAAAAGATTAAATACATGGGAGCCAGATAAAGTGATAAAAACAGGCAAATATCAGCAGGGGCGGATCCAGGAATTTTGGCATGAAGGTGAAATCCTTTCGTGTATTATTCACGAACTTCACCCATTCCTTTGATATCGCAGGATCCCGCGGAAATTGAAAAAAATGAGTCTCTGGATTCTTAATACTATTTCTAGTGCATCCACCAACAACACATGAAGTCGGCATTATATAACTGTTACACAACAACGTCGAAAAAAAGCTTCATAAAAACTTCATGCCTCTGCTGACGCATGAAAACGCATGTATAATATACACGGAAGTAACATGGCGTCTTCTGTTTACTCTCGGGTGCTCATGGGTATACGTCATCCCTTTTCGCTGGTTTACAAGTCCGCTGGTACTATATCGTGGATTTCATAGTGGATTTTCAATGGGTCTTTGTCGGGAACCAGTGCAGGGCGGGAAATTTCAAAAATCGAAGAAGCGGGGTATAATTTTTTCGGTCAAATTGCAACAAAATTATAAAGAGAAAAACATGACCACAACAATAAATTGTTACCTGAACACAACATAAACAAGGTTCGATAGTCAATTTAATGTGAGAGTTTTCGTTGTAGTCCATCTTTAAGTATTCCTGCTCGAAAAACTAGATAATAATTTACAAACATTTCACCAATCACAGTACTTTCTTTTTCTTATATGAGACGCCATCTTGGATTAGTTCGGTTGTGTTTACGTTTAACGTTTACACATGCATGACATGTGTGTATATGTGACAGAATGCACACGTGAATAAAAATAACAGCTACAAGAGTGGATTTATACATCATTAAAAGTGGAAATAAAGACTCTAAAGTTACTGGAAATGTCACCGGAAATAATTACAGTTACTAGGAATTAATTATCAGGTAAGACTGACGAAAATGACTTAAACCTAGGGGCATTTTCGTCACAATACATACTGAGCACCTCATCAGATAAGTTGGCACAGTTGTGGTGCATGGAAAGTAGATTGTTCCTAATTCATCACAATAATCACTTAAAAAATTCCCTGCGAGGCCCCCTGCCATTTCTGCCTCCTCTCCAGCAAACACAACGAGTGTGGAGTGTCCGAGCGGTCTAGCTTACCGGACTCAAGTGCTGGTATTAGCAGCAGAATGTGGGTTCGAATCCCGGCCGTGACACTTGTGTCCTTGAGCAAGACACTTAACCATAATTGCTTCTCTCCACCCAGGGGTTAAATGGGTACCTGTGAGGGCAAAGTTGGTTGATTAACCCTATATGCGCTGTAATGGCAGCAATTGAGCTGTATACTCCCCAGGGAGCTGAGATGGTTTCAGGAATGATTTATGAGCCTTATGAGCAGGAATAATAATATAATGCGCCTTGAGCACCACTCAGTTGGTGGATACGTGCGCTATATAAGTCCACACATTATTATTATTATTATTAACGAATGGTGTGGAAAGGAAACTGAAACCATCTTTTGTAGCTCGAACTGCACTCTGCAACACCCGTTTTCTGTGAACTACAATTGTAACTTCTTCACCTGTACGCTTTGTGCTTCATTACTATATCTTCTACAGTTTTGTCTGGCCTGAAAGGAAATTTTCAAATTTGTACATTTAACAATAGAAATTTACAACACAAATAAATGAGACATATTTAAAGAGTACTTAAGACTTTGGAAGGCCAAGTTTGGGGAGTCAGGTTGGAGCAGGCTGGCTCACATCACCTTCTACCATCTCGACACAGGTTTGAATCCAGCTCATTATATAAAGTGTATTGGGTTTTCAGTCCTTACTTGGGTTTTACGTGGACTTATTCATAGAATATTTGTCTGGGGTTTCGTCCCTCATGTACAAACTGAGCATTCATTTATCATCTTTTCTAAACAGGTTTTTTCAGGCTTGTGAACTACAGTTGGATATGTGCTTTTGAGGAATCATAGGTATTATTACTATTAATTTTTTTATTTTTTTGAAAAGACACATCGAACACCACATGTAAGGAAAAGTGTTCTTAGATTCCATAGAAAGGGTCAAATACTTGTTGCTCACAATTCATGTGCATCATCCTCAGTATTGTCATCATTGATGGAGATTGCTATATCCTCATCGTCTGTACCATCCTCTATCAAGTTTATGTAGTTTGTATACGGAATGCTTGCATTGGTGTTGTGCATAGAAGTGTTTGAAGTCGAAGCACCCTGAAAGAAATAATCAGCAAACATGCAAAGTCAAAAGACAATTTCTTCTGTGGAGCAAGCATTTATTCAGAATTCCTCTGAAAATTTATGTAGAACTAGCTGGTTTCTTGAATGTTTAAGGTTTTGTTAAACTGATTTGCATACGCAACTGAAAAGCCTAATTAATTATTTTTACAACTTCGACAAATGGAGAGCATTTGGGACCAAGTGTCACTGAGATATCAGTATAGTTGCCAATAACATTTTCACAGTTTTTCAAATCATGCCATGAAACCCTATGGTAAGTAATGCTTTTATGTGGTATGAAGGCTTTGGGTTCCACCTTTTTTGTTGCAATGCAAATCTTTTTTAAGCATGCTCCCTTTTCCTTTTGGCCCCACTTGATAACCCCCTGCATGTCACACGCAACATTGTTTAGAAATGTTGAGTTTCAAAAGGTGACAAAGAGGACAGATGTCATTTCCTTGGCCCCTCTTGATAACCCCCTGCATGTCGCACGCAACATTGTTTAGAAATGTTGAGTTTCAAAAGGTGACAAAGAGGACGTCATTTCCTTGGCCCCTCTTGATAACCCCCTGCATGTCACACGCAACATTGTTTATAAATGTTGAGTTTCAAAAGGTGACAAAGAGGACAGATGTCATTTCCTTGGCCCCTCTTGATAACCCCCTGCATGTCACACGCAACATTGTTTATAAATGTTGAGTTTCAAAAGGTGACAAAGAGGACAGATGTCATTTCCTTGGCCCCTCTTGATAACCCCCTGCATGTCACACGCAACATTGTTTAGAAATGTTGAGTTTCAAAAGGTGACAAAGAGGACAGATGTCATTTCCTTTTCAGGGTTCAGATTGTTGTTTTGTGTTGGAAAACCCAACATGAAATGACAAAAATGCTTATAAAGTGCTACACATGATGATACTGAAAAAACAATAGTTGGGGTATCTGCAACAGATAGCTGGTAATAAAAGTGAAATAATTTAAAATACAATATAACCCCTCTTTAGAAATTATCTTGAAAACCTGTGATTTGGATTTAAAACAAATTATGCAAAATACTATCATTCCTAACAGAAAAGATTTATCAAATACTTCAACAACAACAAAGACAAAGCAACATATTCAAAAGTATTTTGAGTAAGCCTAAGTCCACTTTTCCTAATTTTTATGAAATAAATTTTTGGTAAATAAAGTCAAATTTAGAAAAATTGCAATAAAATGAGAATATGAAATTTAATTTGTTTTCATTAAAATGAAAATTTATTTCATGCAAATTAGGAAAAGTGGACTTAACTCAAAACACTTTTGAATCTGACATAGATTTTTGGTCATTATCACTTCACTCTATTCATTTTCAATTCCGCCCACCTGTGTATTGGACATTACAACTGCAGCAGGCTCTTCCTTGTCAGGGAAGGGGAATGGCAGACTTTCATCACTGCTATTTTCCGTGTGACATGCTTCCTGGATGACCAATAATATATTAATTTCATAAATACTAAGAAATTATCTAAATGAGCTCATCAGTCCAGTTTATACTCTCAGTTTAAACTATTTGAGCATGATATATTGTTGATTACTACACTGTACATTCTGCTTGTTTTGGCTTAAATTATACATGTGTATATATATATATATATATATATATATATATATATATATATATATATATATATATATATATATATATATATATATATATATATATATATATATACATGTATATATACTTGTAGTAAAACTAGTGGAACGCTGGTAGTTGTAACTCCGAGTTTCACGCGTTATGCGATCATCAGACAACTGAGTTGTCTGATGATCGCATAACGCGTGAAACTCGGAGTTACAACTACCAGCGTTCCACTAGTTTTACTACAAGTATATTACGCTCTGTCTATGTGGCATTGAGCACTCTACTTCAAGATAGACCGCTACATTTAAGCATAAGTATATATGCCCCATAGAGCAATCGATAATTGGCATAAGTGGACCGCCCACCAACATAGGGGCTGGTTAGCTCAGTTGGTAGAGCGCTCGTACTGTATTCGAGAGAATGTGGTATATACATATACATGTATATTTACATATTTGTTAATTTTGTTGTCCCCTGTACTCTGTTTTGAAAAAATAAAATATATACTATTAATAGTGTACTATTTATACCGAAAAAAAGGGATTCGTTCACCAATATGGGCTACATAAAATGACACAATGGAAACCTGGAATTGACATTTTCATTTTGGATTTAAATTTTTAAAGATGTGATCTCAATAAAAAGGAATCACACAGTATGCTAATTATCAAGTAATCACATGTTTGCACCTTTTTCTCTTTGGTCTGCAGGTACAATCTTATTGGGTGCGTCTTCAACTTCTTGAAAAAGCCTTCAAGGGTGAAGGCTTCCCCTGAATCCATCTGTTCTTTCAAAATTTCTCTGTATTTCCATGTATGTTACGTTTTTCAGATGAAGGTTGCTTGCATCATTCTTTCCTTTTGGAAAAAACAAATCCAGCAGCTCAGTGGTTACATCTTTCAATGAAGATGTTTTTGGCAACTGAAGCATATGAGATCCCCGCCCCGACAAGCTGCAACTTGTGTTTGTTTCTGTCCTTCCACACTGTGTTTCCACCCACAGTATATATACATGTATGCAAAGTGTTGTTTTGTCAGGACGAATTAGGGGAGACTTGGTACTCCGTTTGCTTTTCACCATCTGTCGTAATCTCTGCACCACTGGTGATGCAGAGGTTTGTTCTACAAATAAAAGAAAAATTACCAACATTGTTTCACCACACTATATATCAAAACCAAGTAAAATACATGGACCTAAAATTATAATGATCAATTTTATTGTACTGTCTTGTAATTTGGTTGTTGGACTGTCTGTTTATCTGTTTTGTTTGTAACTTTTACATGCATGGCAAAAGTGTCTACAAATATGCAACTTGTTACAATAACTAACCAGCAAATCACCTAGCTCTTTCTTAGCAAGTAAATTTAAAAACATTTACCAAAATAAATCACAATGGAATGCAAAATCACTATCACTTGGCACTTTCACCACATGCAATATTATGCCACAATTAAGTCACCATCTGACTTTAACAACCCAACCATTGACAGTGTATATTAAACTTCACCATCAAATCATGCAAAATATTGTGTTTCTTTTTGTTTTTCTGTCAGTGTTTTATTGATTTAAAGAAGAACAAGCAACAACAAAAAAGAATTATTGGAAAGATCAACAGCAGTGCAGCACCTGCAGACTGAAATTATGTATCATTTAAAAGGGTCAACCATCAACAAAAGTACAACAACTCAGGTGTGAATATGTGTGGGTACACTATTATAAAACTGAATTTACAGTTTGGTTTTTCTTTATGTTGTACTCAATGTCATATTCATTTCTCATAAAATGCTGCAAACCCACAAAAGGTGGTATCTGGCATTGAAATTTACAATTTATAAATATACATTGTAGAACAACACCTTGCATGTGCTTATCTGTTAACCATTGGTGATGAATACAATTTAAAATATTTTTTAAAATTTTATTTATAACAAATATATTCAATAACAAGTTTTTAAAAATTAGGTTGATGTACATAATTTTTTTTTATAAGATTGGAAAATATAACAATCCCTTTTTCAAATAAGAGTTGGACCCAGAGTGAAAATGTTTATCCACTGATTGTCAACATCGTGGTGAAGGTAGACACAGCTGAAAGTTCAACAGTTTTCAAAATACTGGTGTATTTTTTAACCCATGACATGGGGGAAAATAAAGGAATTAACCATTCTTAAACTATCAAGTAAACAAAATATTTCTTTTTACTCAGTCGTTACCCCCATTCCAAATTAATTCAAAACAGTTTATTTAAATTTTGAAAAAGAATGAGGGATCTTTAAACAATCATGCAACTCTTTACACTTCCTTTTAAAGTATACCCAGTGGAGTTACAGAGATCTGAACACAAAACAGGCATAAACTCACTTGTCATGGCCTCTTGACATCTGCGCCTGATACAAGCTCTATCTCCAA
>CM055822.1:34885744-34900751 GCA_029582265.1 Zoroaster sp. YZ-2022
GGAAGGGGGTTTCTTTTAACCCTTTTATTAAGATAGGAATGAAGGTTTTGCAATTGTAACCTTTCCATTCCCAAGATAGGAATGGAAGGTTTTGCAATTGTAAAATCTTTCCATTCCAAGATAGGAAATGGGAAGTTTGCAATTGTAACCTTTTTCCATTCCAAGATAGGAATGGAAGTTTGGCAATTGTAACCTTCTCCATCTCCAAAGATAGGAATGGAAGGTTTATAATTAAATTGTAACCTTTTCCATTCCAAGATAGGAATGGAAGGTTGGCATTGTAACCTTTTCATTCAAGATAGGGAGAATGGAAGGTTTGCAACTGTAACCTTTCTATTCCAAGATAGGAATGGAAGGTTTGGCAATTGTAACCTTCTATTCCAAGATAGAATGGAAGGTTGTAATTGTAACTCCCTCTCCATTCCAAGATAGAATGGAAGGTTTGCAATTGTAACCTTTCCATTCCAAGATAGAATGGTGGAATGGTTGAATTGTAAACCTTTCCATTCCCAGATAGTGAAGATTAAATTGTAAATATTTCATTCTCAAGATAGAATGGAAGGTTTGCAATTGTAACCTTCTATTCCAAGATAGGGAATGGAAGGTTTGGTAATTGTAACCTTTCCATTCCAAGATAGGAATGGAAGGTTTGCACTGTAACAAATCTTTTCCATTCCAAGATAGAAATGGAAGGTTTGCAATTGTAACCTTTTCATTCCAAGATAGGAATGGAAGGTTTAAAATTGTAACCTTTCTATTCCAATAGGATAGAATGGAAGTACTGGTAATTGTAACTGTAACCTTTCTATTCCAAGATAGGAATGGAAGGTTTGGCAATTGTAACCTTTCCGTCCAAGATAGGAATGGAAGGTTTGCAATTGTAAACCCGTTCCATTCCAAGATAGGAATGGAAGGTTTGTAAATTGTAACTCATTTATATATTCCAAGATAGGAATGGAAGGAGTGCTCAATAAATTAAAACCTATCATTCCAAGATAGAATGAAGGTTGCAATTGTAACCTTTCCATTCCAAGACAGGGAAATGGGCGGTTTGGTAATGTAACCTCTTCCATTCCAAGATAGAATGGAAGGTTTGCAACTGTAACCTTTCTGGTTCCAAGATAGGAATGGAAGGTTTGCAATTGTAAACTTTCTATTCCAAAGATAGGAATGTGGAAGGTTTGGTAATTGTAACCTTTCCATTTCCAAGATAGGAATGGAAAGGTTTGCAATTGTAACCTTTCCATTCCAAGGATAGGAATGGAAGGTTTGCAATTGCAACCCTTTCTCCATTCCAATAGATAGAATGAAGGTTTGGTAATTGTAACCCTTTTCCATTCCAAGATAGAATGGAAGGTTTGCAAATTGTAACATTTCCATTCCAAGATAGGAATGGAAGGTTTGAAATTGTAACCTTTCCATTCCAAGATAGGAATGGCAATGAAAGGTTTGCAATTGTAACCTTCATTACCAAGAGATAGAATGGAAGGTTTGCAATTGTAACCTTTTCTATTCCACTCCAAGAGTTAGAATGAAGGTTTGCAATTGTAACCTTTCTTTCTATTCCAAGATAGATAGAATGGAAGGTTTGCAATTGTAACCCTTTTCTATTCCCAAGATAGGAATGGAAGGTTTGCAATTGTAACCTTTCATTCTCCAAGATAGGAATGAAGGTTTGCAAATTGCAACCTTTCTATTCCAAGATAGGAATGGAAGGTTTGCAATTGTAACCCATTCATTCCGAAGACAGGGGAATGGAAGGTTTGCACTGTGTAACCCGTTCCATCTCCAAGATAGAATGGAAGGTTTGCAATACCGGTGTAACCTTTCCATCTCCAAGATAGAATGGAAGGGTTTGCAACATTGTAATCTTTCTATTCCCAAAGATAGGAATGGAAGGTTTGCAATTGTAACCTTTCTATTCCAAGGATAGGAAATGGAAGAAGGTTTGGTAATTGTAACCTTCTATTCCAAGCATAGAATGGAAGGTTTGCAATTGTAACCCTTTTCCATTCCAAGATAGGAATGGAAGGTTTGCAATTGTAACCCTTTCCATTCAAGATAGGAATGGAAGGTTTGCAATTGTAAACTTTCTGCCAAGATAGGAATGTGAAGGTTTGCACTGTCAACCTCCATTACCAGATAGGAAATGGAAGTTTAAATTGTAAATATTTCCATTCCAGAAGATAGGAATGGAAGGTTTGCAATTGTAACCTTCCATTCCAAAGATAGGAATGGAAGGCTTGGTAACTGTAACCTTCCATCTCCAAGATAGGGAATGGAAGGTTTGCACTTGTAACCGTTTCTATTCCAAGTGATAGGGAATGGAAGGTGCCTTGCAATTGTAACCTTTCTCATTCCAAGATAGGAACAAGCTTGCAATCAACCCTTCTTATTCAAGATAGAATGGGAAGGTTTGCACTGTAACCTTCTATTCCAAGATAGGAAATGGAAGGTTTGCAACTTGTAAATTCCTTTCCATTCCAAGATAGGAATGGAAGGTTTGCAATTACCTAAACCTTTCTATTTCCAAGATAGGAATGGAAGGTTTAAAATTCGGTAACCTTTCCATTCCAAGATAGAATGGAAGGTTTCAATTGTAACCTTTCCATTCCAAGATAGAATGGAAGGTTTGCAATTGTAACCTTCTATTCCAAGATAGGGAATGGAAGGTTTGCATTGTAACCTTTTCCCATTCCAAGATAGAATGGAAGGTTTGCAATTGTAACCCTTTTCCCATTCCAAGATAGGAAAAGGTTTCAAATTGTAAACTTTCTATTCAAGATAGGAATGGAAGGTTTGCAATTGTAACCTTCCATTCCAAGATAGGAATGGAAGGTTTGCAATTGTAACCTTCCATTCAAGATAGAATGGAAGGTTTGCACTGTAACCTTCCATTCCAAGATAGGAATGGAAGGTTTGCAATTGTAACCTTTCATTCCAAGATAGAATGGAAGGTTTGCAATTGTAACCTTTCTATTCCAAGATAGGAATGGAAGGGTTTGCAATTGTAAACCTTTCATTCCAAGATAGGAATGGAAGGTTTGCAATTGTAACCTTTCCATTTCCCAAGATAGAATGGAAGGTTTGCACTGAACCAGATAGAATGGAAGGTTGGCAATTGTAACCTTCATTCCAAGATAGGAATGGAAGGTTTCCAATTGTATCATTTCCATTCCAAGATAGGAATGGAAGGTTTGCAATTGTAACCTTTACATTCCAAGATAGGAATGGAAGGTTTGCAATTGTAACCTTTCTATTCCCAGATAGGAATGGAAGGTTTCCAATTGTAACATTTCAATTCCAAGATAGGAATGGAAGGTTTGCAATTGTAACCTTTACATTCCAAGATAGGAATGGAAGGTTTGCAATGTAATATGCCAACCTTATTCCAAGATAGAATGGAAGGTTTGCAATTGTAACCTTTCTATTCCAAGATAGGAATGGAAGGTTGCAATTGTAACCTTCATTCCAAGATAGGAATGGAAGGTTTGCAATTGTAACCTTTTCCATTCCAAGATAGGAATGGAAGGTTTGTAACCTTTCCATTCCAAGATAGGAATGGAAGGTTTGCAATTGTAACCTTTCTATCCAAGATAGGAATGGAAGGTTTGCAATTGTAACCTTTCTATTCCAAGATAGGAATGGAAGGTTTGCAATTGTAACCTTTCCATTCAAGACAGGAATGGAAGGTTTGGAAATTGTAACCATTCCAAGATAGGAATGGAAAGGTTTGATTGTAACCTTCCATTCCAAGATAGGAATGGAAGGTTTGCAATTGTAACCTTTCCATTCCAAGACAGGAATGGAAGGTTTGAAATTGTAACCTTCCAAGATAGAATGGAAGGTTTGCAATTGTACCTTTCATTCCCAAGATAGGAATGGAAGGTTTGCAATTGTAACCTTTCCATTCCAAGATAGGAATGGAAGGTTTGCACTGTAACCTTTCCATTCCAAGATAGAATGGAAGGTTTGCAATTGTAACCTCTCCATTCCAAGATAGGAATGAAGGTTTGCAATTGTAACCTTTCCATTCCAAGATAGAATGGAAGGTTTGCAATTGTAACCTTTTACCAAAGATGAATGAAGGTTTGTACCTTCCCAAGATAGAATGGAAGGTTTGCAATTGTAACCTTCCATTCCAAGATAGGAATGGAAGGTTTGCAATTGTAACCTTTTCATTCCAAGATAGGAATGGAAGGTTTGCAATTGTAACCTTCTCCATTCCAAGATAGAATGGAAGGTTTGCAATTGTAACCTTTCCATTCCAAGATAGGAATGGAAGGTTTGCAATTGTAACCTTTCTTTCCATTCCAAGATAGGAATGAAGGTTTGCAATTGTAACCTTTCCATTCCAAGACAGGAATGGAAGGTTTGCAATTGTAACTTTTCATTCCAAGATAGGAAATGGAAGGTTTTGGCAATTGTAACCTTTCTATTCCAAAGAGATAGGAATGGAAGGTTTGCAATTGTAACCTTTCCATTCAAGATAGGAATGGAAGGTTTGCAATTGTAACCCTTTTCCATTCCAAGATAGGAATGGAAGGTTTGCCAATTGTAACCTCTCCATTGTAGATAGGAATGGAAGGTTTGAATTGTAACCTTCATTCCAAGATAGGAATGGAAGGTTTGCAATTGTAACCTCCATTTCCCAAGATAGGAATGGAAGGTTTGAAATTGTAACCTTCCATTCCAAGATAGGAATGAAAGGTTTGCAATTGTAACCTCTCCATTACCAGACAGGAATGGAAGGTTTGCAATTGTAACCTTTCCATTCAAGATAGGAATGGAAGGTTTGCAATTAAACCTTCCATTCCAAGATAGAATGGAAGGTTTGCAATTGTAACCTCCATTCCAAGATAGGAATGGAAGGTTTGGCAATTGTAACCTTTTCCATTCCAAGATAGGAATGGAAGGTTTGCAATTGTAAACTTTTCATTCCCAGAGAGGAATGGAAGGTTTGAAATTGTAACCTTTCCATTCCAAGATAGGAATGGAAAGTTTGCAATTGTAACCTTTCCATTCCAAGATAGGAATGGAAGGTTTGCAATTGTAACATTTCCATTCCAAGATAGGAATGGAAGGTTTGCAATTGTAACCTTTCCATTCACAGATAGGAATGGAAGGTTTGAAATTGTAACCTTTCCATTCCAAGATAGGAATGGAAGGTTTGCAATTGTGACCTTTCTATTCCAAGATAGGAATGGAAGGTTTGAAATTGTAACCTTCCATTCCAAGATAGAATGGAAGGTTTGCAATTGTAACCTTTCCATTCCAAGATAGAATGGAAGGTTTGCAATTGTAACCTTCTATTCCAAGATAGAATGGAAGGTTTGCAATTGTAACCTTTCCATTCCAAGACAGGAATGGAAGGTTTGCAATTGTAACCTCTCCATTCCCAGATAGGAATGGAAGGTTTGAAATTTGTAACCCTTTTCCATTCCAAGATAGGAATGGAAGGTTTGCAATTGTAATCTTTCCATTCCAAGATAGAATGGAAGGTTTGCAATTGTAACCTTTCCATTCCAAGATAGAATGGAAGGTTTGCAATTGTAACCTTTTCCATTCCAAGATAGGAATGGAAAGGGTTTGCAATTGTAACCTTTCCATTCCAAGATAGAATGGAAGGTTTGCAATTGTAACCTTTTCCATTCCAAGATAGGAATGGAAGGTTTGCAATTGTATCCTTTCCATTCTATGGTAGGAATTTGTGAATCCATCATTGTAAATCTAAAATATTGTCTATTATGAACATTTAGCTATTTCGATCACTTATTATGGTAAATTTAGAAGTAATTAAACCATTCTACACGTGTTTTGTTATTAATGTAACAATTTAGTCAAATGAATGGTGAAACCATGAAATATAGAGAGCCAAATTAGAAGTTTTAGATTTTTAATAAAAAAACTATTAAAAAACAATTCATACTTTTGAGTCCAGTATTTGTTCATCTCATATAAAGTTGGTTTTAAGTGCCAAAAATCTGTGTAATTGTTTTGTAAATAATTTTATAGGCGAAAAAGGCAAACAGCAATATTACAAAATATTCAGTGCTGGGCCAAAAAATGGACAAAACGCGACAAACTACATATTTATTGGTAAATAAATTCGAATTTAGAAAAATTGCAATAAAGTAAAGATTTCTTTCATAAAAAGTATGAAATTTAATTTTTTTGTCTTTCAAAAGAAATTTTATTTCATGAAAATTAGGAAAAGTGGACTTATGATTAAGTCAAAGTACTTATGAACATGTTATTTAGTCTTTCCCTTCAAATCAAAGGTTGTAGCCCCCTGCACAATAAAAATGTTTGATCTGCCCATGGAAAAATGTATTCCTTCGTGATGTACCTGTCCTTGATCAGTTCATGGGGGATGTATTTCAAGATCAATATTTAAGTAGTGCAACCCCAATGACAAAGTTACTAAAATTATATTTTCCAAACTTGTTTTTTTTGTAATAGGTGTTTGTGTGGACATTGTGTTCTTCAGCCTTTGCTCGCAAACTGTATATGTTGCAAAGAAGTTGAGAAGACAGAGAACATGATGCGGCAGCTGGACATCAACGTGGATGATCCCAACCAGTGCCTTACCATCCATGATTGGTTTGATGCGATCTTCCTCCACCCAGGAGTGCTTGCAACAGCGTATCTTCAGAGATGCAGTTTAAGGAACGCTTGACCAGTAAGTGATTTGAGTGTTGACTGAATGTACAAAGCCAATGTACCATCAATTTCAATTAATATTTTAGAGCAATATCAGTTTTGAAATGATCTGCATATCAAGCAGATTACTTTTGATTGACCAGAATGAGCACTGGTGTTTACTTTTCAGACATGGAGGAAAAAATAGATGTTTTCCTCCATGCTTCAGAGTAACCGCACACAACTGAATATGACCTTGGTTGACCTACGTGCATCTATATCTTATTGTACATGCATTACATGTATGTAATTGTTTACTTTTGATCATGATTGCCTTTTGGTATGGTTATAGTTTTATAGCATTTCAGTTTCACATGGTGTTAACGTAAACAATATCGATACTCCACCATGCAAATCACAAATCTTATGTTTATAATTTTGTCTGATTTTTTGTTTTGTTTTACAGACAATATCGCCATGTTGCATATCGGCAAGTGGTGAGGTGGTGTTATCAACCGGGTGCCACTGCCATCATGTGTAATGGACGCAATCCGCAGGACGTTCCCAAACCCTGATGGACAGTACAAAGGATTTTCGTATCCACCACTGGATTAGGCCGATTTGCTTGGTTTTATTTTTTAAATTGGTAACATTCTTCCCGAGTTATAATGATCTGGACGGAGTTACAAATTATTTTGTGCGTTCATAAACCATGATCAATGGCAGAATCAATTACGTGTGTATTTCATTTTGTGTCTTTTCGGGGGGGGGGGGGGAAGAAGTTGATTAATTTAGCACTAATGTGAAATAAACTTGTTTTATGTTGCCAACAATACACTATGGTAAAAACATTACAAATTCGGTATGGCAGAAAGATGCCAAGAACTGAAAATTTTACAAGACCTTAGTACTTTCGAATAAATGACAAGACAAAAATATGTATGTATTTGCAACCAACAATTGAGTTTATTTTTTAGGTTAAAATATCATAATTAAAAAGTTGCCTCTTGATGACGAAAACAACTTAATCAAAATCCTGTACATACTTGTTTGGAACTTGGGCATTGTTCTGTTAAACCGAACTGGAAATCCTTTGAAATTCGTTTCACACTTGCTGCTCTTTTCCCAGGAAAAACTTCACAATCAGTATAACTCTACTGCTGAGCAGGTTCAGATTTTCTTGGATTAAAGCTAATTCAATTAGGTTTTTGGCTTTGCATCACAAAAGGGAGAAGTGACAAAAACTAATATTGTAAATCTCATGTTGGTAAATCATGTACTTCTGCCTATAAAACTTAAAACTTGTTCTGAGTGTACAGTGGCAATAAATTGTAAAATACAAGAATAGAATAACAATAAATGTGTACAGGCCATGTCATTCTGACTTCAATCAAATATTAATTAAAAATATAAAAGACATGTATAGCACCAAATCCATTTGAATAAAATGCTCCCAGGCCCTTTAAATATAATAAAATAACCTAAAGTAACAATAGCAAAGATTATAAAAGATTAAATACATGGAGCCAGATAAAGTGATAAAAACAGGCAAATATCAACAGGGGCGGATCCAGGAATTTTGGCATGAAGGTGAAACTTTTCGTGTATTATTCACGAACTTCACCCATTCCTTTGATATCGCAGGATCCCGTGAAATTGAAAAAAATGAGTCTCGGATTCTTAATACTATTTCTAGTGCATCCACCAACAACACATGAAGTCGGCATTATAACTGTTAGACAACAACGTCGAAAAAAGCTTCATAAAAACTTCATGCCTCTGCTGACGCATGAAAACGCATGTATAATATACACGGAAGTAACATGGCGTCTTCTGTTTACTCTCGGGTGTTCATGGGTTATACGTCATCCCTTTTCGCTGGTTTACAAGTCCGCTGGTACTATATCGTGGATTTCATAGTGGATGTTCAATGGGTCTTTGTCGGGCACCAGTGCAGGGCGGGAAATTTCAAAAATCGAAGAAGCGGGGTCTAATTTTTTCGGTCAAATTGCAACAAAATTATAAAGAGAAAAACATGACCACAACAATAAATTGTTACCTGAACACAACATAAACAAGGTTCGATAGTCAATTTAATGTGAGAGTTCCCGTTGTAGTCCATCTTTAACAATAACTGGAGAATATTTTAAACTATTTGTTTCCTACTGACTAATGTAAATCACTGTTCAAGAATGACACCAACCAAATACTAAATACATAATAAACACTGAACACATAACACACATTTCCTGCTTGATATGGCTTTATTCTCAGTAACAGATAATTCAGAGGCAGGGTGAGCGGATGAGGGAAAATGTGTTTCCTTTGACTCGTGTATACAACTAATGGAAAGTACATATTATCCCAATTTTGTTAATGCCGCGTTGACTACCTTTAACCTATAGTCCATAATAATTCACTTGTTCTCATTGCGAGCCACAATAACCAGCAACATGATGCACACATGAATACACTTGTGCTTATTATTAACGTTCATTGGCGTGTCACACGGAAATAAAATCGAGTTTATAAACTTTAGAGAACAAGTAGGCATTGAATCGTCGTAACATTTCACGCAATGTAAACGTTGTATGAACATAGGAATTCATCTCTGCTCATACCGACTTATTACGACTGTGGAACAAACTTATATGAGACTTGCAGATTGCATCATACAAAAACAATGATTGGAAGAATCTTGATTTTCCTGCTGTGTGTATGGTGTTCACTTGATGCAGGCAGACTCCTGATGGTTGTCACTGCTCAACCAACAGTGTCTGTAATGATCTTAACACCACAGGCCGATCGTACGGAGGGCGGACAGTTTGATATGATGTGTACCGCTACAAACCTCGAGTCAGATCACATCGTGGCGTGGGAGACTGAAGACCCGGCAATGTCTCTTAGATGGGGTATGAGTACAATATCAGCCAACCCACGGTTTATGTTTACTACAACACATCCACAGACAGGGACAACTATTCAAAACTTTACCATCACTGATTTGCAGAAAGACGACACTGATGAATATCTATGTAATGTTAATGATCCCATATCAACTGGAGGAAACAACATTGTAGCAACATCCAGAGTATCCCTATCAGTGTATTACTTCCCCAACGAGTCATTCCCAATGTGCTCCCCTGCTGGACCCATTACAGTAGACACTGGAACAGAGTTGAATATGCAATGTTCATCTGAGACTGGTAACCCGGCAGTCGTTATGATGATTTCTTCCACGAAATATAACAACAGATATACATGGACAACACAAACCATCGATGATACTACCGTAAGGTCATTAGATTTGACAGTGGATGTTACTGATGATGATGTTACATTTGAATGCACCATCTCATCAGTGTATTTCCCTGATGTGGCTCGTTCTTGTACCATCGGGCCAATTATGGTAAGGAACATGATAGAACCCGTTAAAGAGCTTACAACTGAATCAACACTAACATCAGTGGGACTATCTTTCCCCACAACTTCAAACCCATGGGTTATAGCCTTTGTAGTTTCTACCATCCTACTTGTAGCATCTTCCAGTATTAACATCATTGTCATATTTCGCAATATTAAACATAAACGTGACAGGGAACCTCACGTACCCAAAGCAGATCTCTACATGGATCTGCAGCCAACGGATGACAAGAACAGAGTTTACATGGAGCCTACGGTAAAAGAGACATCTACCGCACAAGACACCTACTACCAACCAGTTGATGTTGAGAATGAAAGCCCAGAGCATGACTACGCACGGCCAGAGGACAGCACTAACTATGAAGCGGTTGGAGTACTACAGAGTGATTAGAGACAATATCAGAATATCAACAATTAAATATGTATGATTTATTTGTCTGTCCTGCTGAAGTGCGAATTCTGAAACCTTGTTTGTTTTGCTTCTTTACAGTGTTAAGTCAGGGCCGTTGCCAAAGTTAGGTGGGGGGTTAGAGGGTGTGTCCCCGTCCCCCCATATCGATTTTCAGTAGTCAGATCGAGCCTCATTTGACAAAATCGAGCCTTGGACGACAAATAAAGCCATTGGAGCAGGCTTGTAGTTTTTAATGTAACTTCTGTCATGGGGATTTATATAACGCCTCCTTCTCCTTGTTTGGCGATTTCTCAGGGGGAAATTCTTCACGTGTACTCCCTCAATATTTCTCATGTCTACCCTCCTCCTCAAAAAATGTTCACGCCTACCCCCTCAAACATTTCTTACACCTACCCATTCGTCCACCGCTGAAGTCAGATGGCAAATTGGATTTCACCCCCACAAAATGAATAAATAAAGATCATGCCCTCACTGCGACCTAGGCTGCCGATTGTAATTGCACCACAACCTGAGCACACACGATAGATAAGGCCTAACATAGCCTGGCCTAGACCATGCAAATAACATTGCGAATAGGATGGGCTTGCAAATGTAGACGAGAGGATGATGCGGGATAACGATGGAAACTCCAATAAGAAATAAAAATTAACGTAAACTTGATTTTCTGCGGAAACTGCATTTTTTATTCAAATATTCGAACTGGAAAAAAATCAACCGGATATTCGAACCATCGATCGAATATTTGAATATTCGGTTACTCGGCAAAGCCCTAGTTATCACAGGTGTACTAACTTGAGTCTCTCCAAATTGTTTTTATTTCAGAAGAAATTGGGCATATTTGAGTAACGAGAAATTCAGCCCATACGTTTTAAGAAAGGGTACAATATTTGTAATTATCTGAATTATTATCCGATAGCTAATTTGTTTTAAACATGGTAAAGATACCAATCATCCTGGGAAAAATAATCTGCCTGACAGTGCTCGAATTTCAGAAGAAGAATAAAAAGAAAAATATATGCACGTTTTCAAAAGACGGCAACTTGGATCCAAATATTTTTTCTGTCAAAATTGCGAATGCTTGTATACACTTATATCATGACTTAAATCCTAAAATTAAGTTGAAACGTTCACAGGTTGACTATAGGGAAACCCATGAGTTCTCTGTTATGTAAGTGATAGTCTTTCAGTAATTAAACTTGCGTGGGGAAGTTTCTTTAATTTTCTTTAAGTGATGACATATTATTGTATAAAAATAGGTTTTCTGAGAAAGCTTAATTGTACGCCTAAGTTTAGAATTTGCTAGAAGGAAGATTTTCGTGTCAAAGTGGGACACATTTGGTATAGCCGTAGGATTAGACGGGATTAGAAGTGCGTGCGGAAAAGGTATGGTATATTTCACCAAATCACTGGTAGTCTAATACTGTTTAGAGAATTCGTCGTATGTCACATCGGACCGTGAGTTTTATGGCGACTCGTCCAGGAGGCTGTACTTTCAAGTTAAGCTGTGAATAATACAGTTAAAAAGAAGTCCACGAAGAGACTCCAGTGTTGAAGTTTGTGAACTTGACAGATTAAGTGATTCTAGTGTGTGTTTGGAAATCACCGTATAATCGCCAATTGAAGTCACCAAGCTAGTCAAGGATAGACAGCCTCTGAGTGCTTAAAATCGCCTGCCAGAAAAGAGAGGAGTGCCGTTGGGAGGTTTAAGCCACGTGAATTTAAAAACCACTTTAACTGATAATTTTACGATTATTGTATCAAGCCTGATTTAAACACTGTAATAACCGTGAAACTTTTGTGTTAATTAAACCATTTTGAATAATTGTTATTGTTACAAATATCGAGTGTAACCTTGTTTGAGTTCTTTGTTCTGGAGCGCGCGGAAATCGCAAATTCTATCGCTGTGTGATCGTGAGTTGCTGGCTGTAACAACTCCACAACTCATTTAACTTTTGAATTAACTATATACATGTATTTTGTTTATCTGCTGTGCCATGTCGATATTAACAGGTGTTTATATTGTTATAAATGCATTAATTAACTCTTACTTGATACACATATCTCAAATTTAATTAATGTCATTACATGTAAGCAACACGTATGTTTCCTTACATACCCTCCGACGAGGGATCTACCCACGACTTTATTCGAACATGGCACCCCTCCACTTTCCAGTGGCACCCCTATCCCCTAGGGAATTAATTATATTAAAATTGTTCTCTGCATTCCCCATTGATTTTTTACATCCAAATGACTTCCACACATACCCTGCTATTGTCTAGAATTATTTTCAACCCCCAGATGACAAGACGTTGGCATAACCCCTCCTCTTTTCAGTGGCACCCTAATTTACCTACTGTAAAAAACAGTAGGGCTCACGCGCCGCAGGTTGTAATTATATTAAAAATTGTTCTCTGCATTCCCCATTGACTTTTTACATCCAAATGACTTCCCCACATGCCCTGCTATTGTCTAGTATTATTTTCAACCCCAGATGACACACAACGGCTGTGTAATGTATCTCTCTCCTGTATGACCTTGCAAACAGTAAACAGCCGTATACAGCCGTATACTTTATCTCTCCATCTTGTAACACAACCCAGACACTCTGTCTGGGGGGGTGGTGGGTTATGCCTGGCACTGGCTGTCGCAAGACATCAAACAACACAGCCAGATGCTGAACAGATGGTTCCACTTATCTGAGGGTTAGATCTGGGTAGGTCTTTATGTTTACACAATGAATGGTTGATTTTGTGCACAGACATATGGCAGCAATTTCTTTTCCAGCCCAGAAAAAAAACTACACAGCTCTGGGAACTGACACCCCTTCTAAGATATTTGGAATGGTCCACTTTAGGATATCAATGACTCCCAGGCATCTGTGGCTTTTTTTCTGGGAAAAACAATGAAATAAATAACTTCTGCCACTCGCGAGTGGAGGGGTCTCTCGTCGGAGGGTACCCCTCCGACGAGGGAGGTACCTACCACTTTATTCGAATGTGGTACCTCACCACTTTGAAGTGGCACCCCTATTAATGATATTAAAATTATTATCTATGCATTCCCAATTATTTTTTTACATCCAAATGACTTCCACACATGCCCTGCTATGGTCTAGTATTATTTTCAACCCCAGATGACACCCGACGGCTGTGTAGTGTAGCTCTCTCCTGTATGACCTAGCACACAGTAAATAGCGTTATAGTTTATCTCTCCAGCGTGTAAACTACATGTAACACAACCCAGACACTCTGTCTGGGGTGGGGGGGTATGCCTGGCACTGGCTCTGGCTGTCGCAAGACATCAAAGAGCACAGCCTGAGGCCAAACAGATGGTTCCACTTATCAGAGGGTTAGATCTGGGTAGGTCTTTATGTGTACACAATGGATGGTTGATTTTGTGCACAGACATATGGCAGCGATTACTTTTCCAGCCAAGAAACAACACTACACAGCTCTGGGAACTGACACCCCTTCTAAGATATGTGGAATGGTCCACTTTAGGATATCAATGACTCCCAGGCATGTGTGGCTTTTTTTCTGGGAAAAATAATGAAATAAATAACTTCTGCCACTTTAGTGTGGCTGTCTAACTCCCCGGAGGGTGTTAAACACAACAATGTAGGGCGTCTACCCTACCATATTTTGACAGTATTTTTAGGAGTGCTAAGTGTGCATGGAGGCCGTTTAAGGTATGAAGAAATTGTCCAAATCCAAAAGTCCTGTAATTTCCTAAAAGAGGAGAACCTAAGCTTTAATTTGGATATAAATTTGTCGATCTCTCTTAAAAACCTTTAAAGTTATACCCGTCGCTAGAAATAATTTCATTCGTATTTGTGTTTTAATCACAACAATGTAGGGTGTCTACCCTACCATATTTTGACAGTATTTTGCGGAGGGCTAAGTGTGCATGGAGGCCGTTTAAGGTATGAAGAAATTGTCCAAATCCAAAAGTCATGTAATTTCCTAAAAGAGGAGAACCTAAGCTTTCATTTGGATATAAATTTGTCGGCCTTACTCAAAAACTTTTAAAGTTATACCCGTCGCTAGAAATAATTTCATTCGTATTTGTGTTTTAAACACAACAATGTAGGGTGTCTACCCGACCGTATTTTGACAGTATTTTGCGGAGGGCTAAGTGTGCATAGCGGCCGTTTAAGGTATGAAGAAATTGTCCAAATCCAAAAGTCATGTAATTTCCTAAAAGAGGAGAACCTAAGCTTTCATTTGGATATAATTTTGTCGACCTCCCTTAAACAGTGATGATGATGATAATGATAATGATGATGGCGATGATGGTGATGATGATTATGAATATGGTGACTAATTTTGATGGTGATGGAGATGTTTATTACAGTGACGGTGATGGTGGCGATGGTGGTGGTGAAGATGGTATTGGAGGTGGTGAAGTTGGTGGTGGTGATGATAGTATTGATGATCATAAGTAATGACTGCTTGCAGTAGTAATTAGTTCTGAAAAGAAGTGGTGATTACAACTCGACGTTTCGATTAGTATGTTCCGAACGTCTTC
>CM055822.1:34901251-34948026 GCA_029582265.1 Zoroaster sp. YZ-2022
ACTTCAATCAAACAGTGAAACTCTTTTTACTTTCAAATTCTGCTGTTGATGCACCTCTAGTTAATCATACGCTCGGAAAATACATATGTCACAACAAACAATCAAAGAAGATTCACTTTTCACCATGGCTCTTTTAAACTAGGTAGTAATTTGCATGAACAAGTACGGTAATCATTTGTGTCACACGTCTTTATTAATGAAAAATAGACTTGTTAATAGTCTGGACTAAAGGATTATTTATACAAGGGACATCAGTGCTATGGGTCAATCACTCCCCTTTAAAATGTATTTAAGATTTTCCCTCTCACTGATGTCAAATTTAAATACATTCAATCGATACGAATAATGACAAGTCGTATCTTATACTGGTACTCTGCTTAGGAAGTCTGCACCAACGTTGTCTGCACCAACGTTGTCTACTCACCTTGGATCGCTTCAATGCGAAATTTGAAGGGTTGCAACAATAATGCCCAACGCATTATCCTACTGTTGATAAGCTTGGCCCTTTTAAGGTAGACTAGTGGTTGATGATCAGTCTCCAAGAAGAACTCTTTTCCGTCAAGATAGACTTGAAACTTCTGGACACCTCAAACAATAGCAAGGCATTCCCTTTCCATAGTGGAATATCTCTGCTCGCGGGATAACAGTTTCTTGCTGGCATACGCAACTGGTTGCTTATTCCCATCATAGTCTTGTAGCAACATTGCCCCTATTCCAATGTCAGAGGCATCCGTTCTCAAAACAAATGGGCGATTAAAATCTGGCAAACAGAGGATTGGTCCCGTCGTTAGGTGTTTCTTCAATGTGTTGAAGGCCAACTCTTGACTTTGGGTCCAAATGATCTTTGTTTTGTTTTTTGTCTTGTCAGAGGTGCTGCAATCGCTGCGAAGTTAGGTATACATTTCCTGGAATAATTACAGAGACCCATAAATGACCTCATCTGCTTCTTCGTAGTAGGTTGCGGAGCACTTCTTATTTTTTTGAGTTTATCTGGGTGGGGTTTAAGTTGTCCATTTCCCACAATGTGACCAAGGAAATGGATACTTGGAAACCCAACTTGACATGTCTTTGGTTTAGCAGTAAGATTTGCCTTCCGGAGTCTTTCCAACACTTTTTTGAAGGTTTTTATGTGTTCCTCCCAGGTACGTGTCAAGTGTGTACGAGGATGTCGTCAATGTAGTTATGGACATTCGCAAGATCTTGTAGCACATTCCTCATCAGTCGACTGAACGTGGCGGGAGCATTAACTAGACCGAAGGGCATGACGCGAAATTGAAAGAGCCCATAAGGCGTAACAAATGCCGTCTTTGGTTTACTCTCTTCTGCCAACGGTATCTGCCAGTAGCCTTTAGTCAGGTCTAGTTTAGTGGAGAAATAATTTGTAGGCAGGCATGCGAATATCTCATTAGAGTTAGGTAATGGCTCGGTGTCAAAGATGGTTAAACGATTCAGCTTACGGAAGTCGATGCAGAACCTATTGCTTCCATTGGTCTTCTTTATAATAACGATAGGGAAGAAATACTGTGACTCTGACGGTTCGATTACCTTCAAATCTAACATCTGTTTGATCTCCTCTGTGACGGTATCTCTCATAGCATGGGGAATCGGATAAGATTTTTGGTGGATACGCTCGTCAGTAGACACGTTAATGTCGTGTACACCCGCCGTTGTTTCACCAGACATGTCAGTCATTATGTCACTGTAGTTGCCTAGTAACCGCTTGACCTGATGAGTCTGTTCAGGTGTAAGTTCTTGGGAAATTGAAATGTCGTTGACAGTTTCAGTGGCCTTCAAAATTGGGAATTCAATCGACCCTGCTTTCTCCGTCATATAACTCTCCTCGTCCAGCTTGTCTTCATCATCCTCAATGGTAGCAGTACATATGACATCAAGTAGACCACTGTCATGAATATACGCTGAGAAGGCCAGCTTCCTCTCTCTGTACATACAGTTTTAACAGATTGGCATGGAATGTTTTAGTTTTTCCTTTTAAGTCCAGGCGATAATCACATGTACCAATCTTGGCCAATACCTCAAAGGGTCCTCTCCACTGGAAAAGCAATTTGTTTTTATCAGTTGGGAGAAGGATAAGGACTCTGTCTCCTGGTTTAAGTCTCCTGGCTTTTTCTGTTGTAGTACATTTTATTCTTTCTCACGGATTTCTCCAACTCTTTCTGTGCCAGTTTGCAGGTATTTTCCAATCTCTCCTTTAGATCAATTACATACTCATAGGTTGTCTTCACTTCATTGTCAGACTCAACCTTTCCTGTCCATAGCTCCTTAAGTATCGCCGTAGGTCATCTTACGGTTCTCCCATAGAACAATTCGAACGGTGCGAATCCAGTGCTGTCGTGGGGTATTTCTCTGTAGGCAAAAAGAAGATGGTACGGCGTAGTCGTGAGCTGACGAATGGACAATAACCTGCTGACTTCCTTTATCACCTCAGAGGTAAACTGGCTTCTTTGGTCAGTCAACACTTCACGTGTATCCCTACTCGAGTATAGACATCAACAAGGGCCTCGGCGACACGCGTTGCTTCGATACTTAGAAGGGCTGTGGCCTCTGGATACCTGGTGGTGTAGTCTACAGTCGTGAGGATGTATCGATTCTTGTTATTAGTCATAGGGTGGATTGGACCAACGATGTCAACTGCTATTCTGTCAAATGGTGTATCAATAAGCGGCATGGTACCCAGTGGAACTCTAGTTACTCTCCCTTTCTGGACTGTGCGCTGGCACACATCGCATGATCGACAAAACCGCGTCACATCAGCATGTACACCTGGCCAAAAGAAATCACTTAGTATTTTGTCAATCGTTTTCTTGGACCCTTGGTGCCCTCCGATGATAGACTCATGGCCCAACTTCATAACTAGTTTCCTGTATTGAGCAGGTACTACGAGCTGACGAATAGTGTTGCCTAGGTTGACCCTTTCGGATTGAAACTCTCGATACAACAACCATTTACATCTAGCAATTTTGGAGGTGTGTCCATCGGCACCAACATTTCCGTCGTCTTCTTCGGCCAATTGAGCTGATCTGATTTCTTCTGGAGTTACATCAGCAAGACTGGGAGGAACGACTAACTTCCTCAGTTGGTTGCTGTTCTCTCTTAACCTGGGCTCGTGTTTGGACCGCCATAGTTTGTTCGATGTAAGTAGTCTCAGTGTCATCACTCTGTTTTGAGTCAACAGCTTGCCAATCTAAGTCAGGATCGTCTGGTGCTCTTGCCCCTTCCACGTACCTAGGATTACATCGTATACTGGCCTAGACATGCATAATGCTTCGATATAACCAACAAAGTACGGACTGTAGAAAACCCTGGCTGTTGGGAATTTTCGCACTGTTCCATCGATTAAGACACAATGTTTGTAAACCCCGGTCATATCTTCTTGCAATACCAAATCACGGCGAACTACGACTCCACTACAGCCGCTATCTCTCAAGATGCTGACTTCCTGTGAACCAAGACGACCTTTAATGACTGGCATCCCTGGCTGTACGGGACCTTTACACGCCGCACTCATCACCGCCAATTCGTATCCACACTGGAGTGTGGCAACGCCATCGAAGCTACAACATTCAAGTAACTGTCTCTGGGGTACAACCATACAAGCTGCTGTGTCCTTTTCAGATGGAGATATACACTTGTTGCAATGACATACTACATGTTCCGTTGATGCAGGCGATCGGTGGGTTTCATCTTCTTTTGATCTAGCTCGTCCACTGCTCTGACTTCTCTGACTAAAGGATTATTTATAAGGGGACATCAGTTGTTACAGTCAGCTGATAGAGATCTTTTGATTACCCCTTTTGTTAAATCTAGGTCCTACGGTGAACGTTGTTTTGCGTATGCTGCTCCCGAACTGTGGAACAACATCCCTGATGTAATTAAGAGTTCAAACACTATCAATACATTTAAGTGCCAGGTTATGTGGGTTCATTGTAGTCGGTTATTGTAAAATCTTGTAATATGATTTTGAGAGTCAGTTGGGATGTGTAATTTTAAGCGCACAGAGACGTTTATTTGAAGGTATTATGCGCTATATAAGAACTGTTCGTTATTATTATCCATAGATTTAAATGGCACCAATTGGCCATAAAAAGAAGACTTTTGAGACGCTAAGAGGCAGCAGATCCTTATGGGTTCTTTTCTGTTGTTCTCTATATCGTGTTTATGCTCAGAATGATGTGAACGATGAATGAGCAATGTCCTGAAATGAAATCATGATGGTCACAACCATAAACAAATTAATTTAGATTAATTATTATGCATTTAACAATAATTGGAGAATATTTTAAACTATTTGTTTCCTACTGACCAATGTAAATCACTGTTCAAGAGTGCGCCCAACCAAGTACTTAAAGGGGGTCTGACATCCTTTATTGTGTGTGTACTTAAGTCGTTTTGTAATAAAATATTGTTTTTGAGACCCACCTGTGTCTATTTAATCATTGATTTCTGAGTACAAGTATTTTAAAACAATGTTTGAAGTGTTTGGAAGAGACAACCCCGCCCATGGTGGAAGCTTCATTTGCATAATATATGTGACGTAAGGTCGGGAAGATCCGATGTGTCCATGATGTACATGTACATACAAACGTTTCACACACGTAGCGTCGATTTCATTTCTTCCGTGATTTTTGTTTCCGGAACTAATAAAATGCCGGGAAGATGTGTTTCTGCAGGATGCATGCAACACCACCAAAGACAGTGTTAGCCTTCATCTGTTCCCAAGTGACCCAAAAATCGCCGTATTTGGACGAGCAAAGTTCGACTGACAAGAGTAAAGTGGTCAGGTCCATCGGCTCACATAGTTTTGTGCAGCGATCATTTTGAGCCGAGTTTTGAGCCGAATTTTTCTTCCCGACATGACGTCACGAACAGCTCCTCCGTGCAGGGCGTAAAAGTGGGGGGCATTTTTACAAAGGTAAAATAACACTCTCAAAAACAATAAAAACACAAAACAAAAATTGTATTGATCTTTTACTGATATAAAAGAATAAAACGATCACATATTTAACTGTTTGATTTAAATTCATGTCAGTCCCCCTTTAATACGTAAACACTGAACACATAACACACATTTCCTGCTTGATATGGCTTTATTCTTGAGGTAAGCGGATGAGGGAAAATGTGTCTCCTTTGACTCGTGTATACAGCTTATGGAAAGTAAATATTCTCCTAATGTTGTTAATGCCCCGTTTACTACCTTTAACCTATAGCCCATAATAATTCACTTGTTCCCATTGCGAGCCACAATAACCAGCAACATGGGGCACACATGAATACACTTGTGCATATTATTAACGTTCATTAGCGTGTCACACGGAAATAAAATCGAGTTTATAAACTTTAGAAAACAAGTAGGCATTGAATTGTCGTAACATTTCATGCAATGCAAACTTTGTATGAACACTCATCTCTGCTCATACCGACTTATTACGACTGTGGAACAAACTTATATGTGACTTGCAGATTGCATCATACAAAAACAATGGTTGGAAGAATCTTGATTTTCCTGCTGTGTGTTTGGTGTTCACTTGATGCAGGCAGACTCCTGATGGTTGTCACTGCTCAACCAACAGTGTCTGCGATGATCTTAACACCATGGGCCGATCGTAAGGAGGGCGGGCATGTTGATATGAGGTGTATCGCTACAAACCTCGAGTCAGATCACATCGTCGAGTGGAAGACTGAAGACCCGACAATGTCTCTAAGATGGGGTATGAATACATTATCAACCAACCCACGGTTTATGTTTACTACAACACATCCACAGACAGGGACAACTATTCAAGACTTTACCGTCACTGATTTGCAGAGAGACGACACTGATGAATATCTATGTAATGTTAATGATCCCATATCAACTGGAGGACGCAACATTGTAGCAACATCCAGAGTATACCTATCAGTGTATTACTTCCCCAACGAGTCATTCCCAATGTGCTCCCCTGCTGGACCCATTACAGTAGACACTGGAACAGAGTTGAATATGAAATATTCATCTGAGACTGGTAACCCGGCAGTCGTTATGATGATTTCTTCCACGAAATGTAATAACAGATCTACATGGACAACACAAACCATTGATGATACTACCGTAAGGTCATTAGATTTGACAGTGGATGTTACTGATGATAATGTTACATTTGAATGCACCATCTCATCAGTGTATTTCCTTGATATGACTCGTTCTTGTACCATCGGGCCAATTATGGTAAGGAACATGATAGAACCCGTTACAGAGCTTACAACTGAATCAACACTAGCATCAGTGGGACCATCTATGCCCGTTCATGTAAGTTCTGAAATAGGACTCATTACGCAAGTACCCACTGAACTAGTTGTGACGTCTGAAATTATTGAAACTCCGACATCTTTCCCCAAGAATGGCCAACAGTCATCTTCAAATCCATGGATTATAGCCTTTGTAGTTTCTACCATCCTCCTTGCAGTATCTTCCAGTATTAACATCATTGTCATATTTCGCAATATTAAACATAAACGTGACAGGGAACCTCAAGTACCCAAAGCAGATCCTTACATGGAACTGCAGCCAACGGATGACAAGAACAGAGTTTACATGGAACCTACGGTAAAAGAGACAACTACGGCACAACATACCTACTATCAACCAGTTGATGTTGAGAATGAAAGCCCAGAGCGTGACTACGCACGGCCAGAGGACAGCACTAACTATGAAGCGGTTGGAGTACTACATAGTGATGAGAGACAGTATCAGAATATCAACAGTTAAATATGTATGGTTTAGTTGTCTGTCCTGCTGAAGTGCGAATTCTGAAACATTGTTTGCTTTGCTTCTTTACAGTGTTAAGTCAGGTGGGGGTTAGAGGGTGTGTCCCCGCCCCCATATCGATTTTCAGTAGTCAAATCGAGCCTCATTTGACAAAATCGAGCCTTGGACGACAAATGAACCACCAAATAAAGACATTGGAGCAGGCTTGTAGTTTTTATGTCTGAGGTGATTTAATTTCCGGAGGGATTTATATAACGCCTTTCCCTCCTCGTTCGGCGATTTCTCAGGGGGAAATTCTTCACGTCTACTCCCTCAATATTTCTCATGTCTACCCTTCTCCTAAAAAAATGTTCACGCCTACCCCTTTAAACATTTCTCACGCCTACCACCCATTTGTCCACCGCTGAAGTCAGTCGGCAATTTGGCTTTCATCCCCACAAAATGAATAAATAAAGATTATGCCTTCTGGTTAAGGTTTAAACTATTACTGTTAATACCAACGTCATCACTAGGCCTGTGTGTTTTTGAATAATTTGGTAACCGGATAATCGGATTTTGATTTCGATCGAATATTCTATATTCGAAGGCTGCTGATTGTAATTGCGCCACAACCTGAGCACACACGATAGATAAGGCCTGACATAGCCTGGCTTACAGCATGCAAATATCATTGCGAATAGGATGGGCTAGCAAATGTAGACGAGAGGATGATGGGGGGATAATGATGGAAACTCCAATAAGAACAAAAATTAACGTAAACTTGATTTTCTGCGGAAATTGCATTTTGTTCTTCGAATATTCGAACTGGAAAAAATCAACCGGATATTCGAACCATCGATCGAATATTTACATATTTGGTTATCCGGCAAAGCCCTATAGTTATCACAGGTGTGCCAACTTGAGTCTTTCCATTTTTTAAAGATTGTATTCAAAAGAAATTGAGCACATTTGAATAACATAAGTCTTTAAGAAAGGGAAGGTACAATATTGGTAATTATCTGAATTATTATCCGATATCTAATTTGTTTTAAACATGGTAAAGATACCAATCATCCTGGGAAAAATAATCTGTCTGAAAGTGCTCGAATTTCAGAAGAAGAAAACAAAAGGAAAAAATCTAATGCACCTTTTCAAAAGACGGCAACTTGGCTCCAAATATTTATTTTTGCAAAAACTTGAAACGTTCACAGGTTGACTATAGGGTAATCCATGAGTACTCTGTTATGTAAGCGATAGTCTTTCGGTAATTAAACTTGCGTTGAATATTAACAAAACGTGCGTAGAGAAGTTTTTGTAATTTTATTTAAGTGATGACATAATGTATAAAAGTGTTTCTGAAAAAGCTTAAATTGTACGCGTAAGTTTAGAACTTGCTACAAGCAAGATTTTCGTGTCAAAGTGGGACACATTTGGTATAGCCGTAGGATTAAACGGGAATAGAAGTGCGTGCGGAAAAGGTAGAGTATTTCACCAAATCACTGGTAGACAAATAGTGTTTAGAGAATTCGTCGTGCGTCAGATCGTTGGAACTTTCATGCAGACCGTGAGTTTTATGGTGAGTCGTCCAGGAGGCTCATGGGCGGATCCAGAACATTTTTTAGGGGGGAGGGGGCTGAGAATCAAAAACAATTATTTTTCAGTACTACAAAAATTACAATGAAATAATCAAAGGGAGAGAAAAACAAAGCACACTGTGGGAATGGGAGTACGTTCTCCCCTCCCTTCCCCCCCCTCTCTCTCTCTCTTTTTCTCTCCTTTTTTAAAATTTTTATTTAAATATTTTTTTTTTAACGATTTTTTTTTGGGGGGGGGGAGCTACAGCCCCCTTAGCCCCCCTGGATCCGCCAATGAGGCTGTACTTTCAAGTTAAGCTGTGAATAATACAGTTAGAAAGAAGTCCACGAAGAGACTCCAGTATTGACGTTTGTGAACTGGACAGATTTAGTGAATCCAGTGTGCCAATTGAAGTCACCAAGCTAGTCAAGAATAGACAGCCTCTGAGTACTTAAAATCGCCTGCCAAAAAATAGAGGACTGCCGTTGGAAGGTGTAAGTCACTTGAAGTTGAAACTTTAATTGTAATTCTGATAATTTTACGATCATTGTATAAAGCCTGATTTAAACACTGTAATAATCGTGTAAATTTTGTGTTAATTAAACCATTTGAATAATTGTTATTGTTACAAATATCGAGTGTAACTTTGTTTGAGTTCTTTGTTGCGTCTAGAAATTTCTGGAGTGCGCGGAAATCACAAATTATATCGATGTGAGAGTTGCTGCCTGTAACAACTCCACAACTTATTTAACTTTTGAATTACCTATATACATGTATTTTGTTTATCTGCTGTGCCATGTCGATATTAATAGGTGTTTATATTGTGATAAATGCATTAATTAACTCTTACTTCAAACACATATCTCCAATTTAATTAATGTCATTACATGTAAGCAGCACGTATGTTTCCTTACATATACTGCTTTAAGTATTTTTTTTATTAACTGTGGATCTTGTTTTATTTACTACATATTTGTATTAACTATATAATATTGCTTACTTTCATGACATATTTTGTTTACTTTTAACCATATTTTCATAGATTCGTTTAACTTGTATTATATTTTACGTGTATTTTAAATTCTTAAGTTTTATATTTCTTTTATATTTCTTTAGATTTATAAGCAACTTTTGACAGATTTTGGCGCTATACAAGACTCTGTTGTTATTATTATGATTATTAAAAACAAAATAAAGTCGAGTTGACCCTCAGACAGCAAAAATAACATTCGAAGATTTAATCAAGTTACATTAAAAATAGGGCACATAATTTAATGTTAGCAAATATTTAAATCTATGGAATTAAGGTGCAATTTTCCCAATGACAAAGTGCTAGGTGTTACCTAGGATAAACATGTATAATGTTAAGACAATCGTTATAATATGGACACAATACATAATGAACTTATCTCAACTAGCCCTGAAATTGGGGAAATTGAAGAAACGTCGGCCACTCTAAATAAACCAATCGACAGGCTAAATACTTTGGAATAAATGTAGATCTTGAGTGGTTCTGAGCGACATAAAGGGTAAATATTACCAATTTGAATCACTGTACATATGCCTGAAGTGAATGTGATCTATTTGCGTAATCTCAAAAACCTTCAAAACATGGAACACATAGGATAATATTGATATTTTAATAAAATGCTGAAGCTCTACAAACAAGTCTTTCATTTTGTTTGTCTTAAGATCGCTCCTCCCCGATTTGGCGTCTATGTCAATATCCGTAACCCCCCCCCCCCCGTTCCTGCAGTTCCTGAACATTTTTTTCTCCAGTATTATTCCCGTATATATGTCTTTTGTCCATGATAGCCTATGTGACGTGTTTATTATTCAAGGTTCGCCATTGCAAGCCTTAGTACAAGTCACATACTTCCTCTTAATTATGATGATTAAATAGTAGCTAGTAGCTTTCCTACACAATAATACAAACATGGGTCGAGACAAAGGAGTTAATAATGATCTTGAGAGTCAGTAGGATGTGTAATTTTAAGCGCATAGAGACTTTTATTTAAAGGTATTATGCGCTATATAAGAACTGTTCATTATTATTATCCTTAGATTTCAATGGCACTAATTGGCCATATGTTTAAGAAAACATAAAACAGAAGACTTTTGAGACGCTAAGTGTGGCAGCAGATGCTTATGGGTTCTTTTCTGTTGTTCTCTATATCGTGTTTATGCTCAGAATGATGTGAACGATGAATGAATAATGCCCTGAAATGAAATCATGATGTCACCGCAATAAACAAATTAATTGAGATTAATTATTATTATTTTAAACTAATGGAAAGTAAATATTCTCCTAATTTTGTTAATGCCGCGTTGACTACCTTTAACCTATAGCCCATAATAATTCATCTGTTCCCATTGCGAGCCACAATAACCAGCAACACTGTGCACACATGAATACACTTGTGCTTACTATTAGTGTTCATTGGCGTGTCACACGGAAATAAAATCGAGTTTATAAACTTTAGAGAACAAGTAGGCATTGAATAGTCACGCAATGCAAACTTTGTATGAACGTACGAATTCATCTCTGCTCATACCGACTTATTACGATAGTGGAACAAACTTATATGAGACTTGCAGATTGCATCATACAAAAACAATGGTTGGAAGAATCTTGATTTTCCTGGTGTGTGTTTGGTGTTCACTTGATGCAGGCAGACTCCTGATGGTTGTCACTGCTCAACCAATAGTGTCTGTGATGATCTTAACACCACAGGCCGATCGTAAGGAGGGCGGGCAGGTTGATATGAGGTGTATCGCTACAAACCTCGAGTCATATCACGTCGTACAGTGGGCGACTGAAGACCCAAATGTGACTCTTAGATGGAATATGAGTACAGTATCAGGCCATGCACGGTTTATATTTAATACAACATATCTACAGACAGGGAGAACTATTCAAGACTTTACCATCACTGATTTGCAGAGAGACGACACTGATGAATATCTATGTAATGTTAATAATCCCATACCAACCGGAGGAAGCAACATTGTAGCAACATCCAGAGTATCCCTATCAGTGTATTACTTCCCCAACGAGTCATTCCCAATGTGCTCCCCTGCTGGACCCATTAGGCCTACAGTAGACACTGGAACAGAGTTGAATATGCAATGTTCGTCTGAGACTGGTAACCTGGCAGTCGTTATGACGATTTCTTCTACGAAATATAACAAATATACATGGACAACTCAAACCATCAATGATACTACCGTAAGGTCATTAGATTTGACAGTGGATGTTACTGATGATAATGTTACATTTGAATGCAACATCTCATCAGTGTATTTCCTTCATGTGACACGTTCTTGTACCATCGGACCAATTATGGTGAGGAATATGACAGAACCTATAACGTTAAAGACAACGATAACACCATCTGCACTCAACACGCCAGTCATTGCAGGGACAGTCGCCGGTGGAGCAGCCGCACTTCTTTTTATCATAATTCTTATCGTCATTTGCCGAAGAAGAAGCTTTGGTAATTTGGATCCAAAATCGCAAAACTCTGATCCAGACACAAACCCAACAAACACCGAATTTACACGAGACCAACTGGAACCTTCTCAGACCAGGTTCAATGAATACGCAGGACTGGACTCAATAAAAGATCATTTTCATAACGACAATCAGCACACCACTGTACAAAGCCTGGATCAAATTGCTGTAGTTGAAAGTCCCATGGCAGAGCCAAGCGCGTCTCACTCCAGTACATTACCGATACGAAGAGCAGATGGAACCAACCCTAGTGTACTGTACGCTAAACCACTTCATACACAAAGGACCATAGCAGAGCCAAGTGCCTCTCATTCCAGCTCAGCACCGATACAAAGTCGACTGTACGCTAAACCACATCATAAACAAACTGGGAACACTCATCCCGACACAAGGAGGCAGTATCAACACTATTCCTATGATGCAACTACAGAGCAGAGCTACGATAATCCTGTGTTTGATTCTCAACAAGACTCAATTTGGCCGTCGAAGGACCGTCCAATCTCCCTCAAACCGATAGCAAAGGTCAAACCGAATGTTCCCAGACAACCCAAACCCTACAAACCAAAATCACAGCGTACGAGCAACACCCTTGACAACACTGCTAGCCATATGTCACCACCATCTCAAGCACCCCCAGAACCCCCACCAATACACCCCAATGCTGGTACCCCGAGCCAGGAGGGAACCCATTTGCCACCCAGTGAGGGTACAATGTATGCCCAAGTCTCTGTACCTAAGAGGCAAAGTGGTCATGATAACCCCAACCCGGACCCAAGATCCGATGATCACTTTGTATACGCCGACTTGGATTTGGCTTCAGACACGTTTGAAGACGGCGGCCATTAGCCTTCATTGGAATTTGAACCAGTCGTGTACGCGACCGAGATTTTGTTTGAAGATTATATCTGTATAGCTCCGCTTGCTGATAAATTGGTTTTGATGATAAGATATTGTAAATTAGTAACTTTTTTGCAATTTACCCAGAAATGTGAGCAATCATGGGGCTGAAACACAGGTCAGCTTTATACATGAAGAGTTTCATAGCAAAACGCAATTAAATCCATATTTAAAACTTTTGCACCAATACCACTCAGACATCGTTTACAGGAAGGCAAACACAAGTTCAAAATCAGTTTTTAGCAATACGCGATATAACCACTATATAAACTCAATCATTATACACGTTTTATTCCAAACCGCGATAAACGCCACACCAGCTTCTCTGCAATCTGCAATATATCCTCTCAGCCAAATGGATATATTGCGTTTATATATGTATATATAATATTTAGCACTTGTTCCTAATTATTGTGTCAATTATATGGCAACATATAATTGTGATAACCCAAATAACCCAGTTATGGTTATAGGCAAACATTGCAGAAACATTATATCACAAACATTGCAGAAAGACATAAATCAAACTGTTGTAGTTTTTATTTGCATAATGTATATGCACATGTATAATGATGTAGCTTATGTGGAACAAATAATGTGTGGATGTTATTGTTTTGACATCTACCTGTACAAATGATTGTAAACATTACCATTTACATTAAGAACATTATTAATGGCTGCCGTACCAGCCAATTATGTTAACAGGAAGAGTAAAACAGCCTTTTATGGCTTCCTGACTTTCCCTAATATTAACATTATTTTCTAGTACATTAATATTATATGTATTTACTGTCCAAAGGTATATAATTATTGATTGATAAGTTTGATAAGGTACTCATAATTTATTCATAATTCGAAAAATTACTTTTGTATATCATAATACATGTATGATATATTGCTCTTACATTGTTGTTTGTTGTTAACATTGAAACAAATGTCATGAATACTGCCGTTCTGGAGACAGACCCCCACCCTCACTACCACCACCACGATGATAGAGACATGGACTCATACGGGAATTCCCCTTTTCACTACCTGGCTTCCTACTTACAAAAGCATTATAACACCTTTCTCCGTGAACAAACAAGGCAGTCTGAATTCAAAAATAAATCACATCCCATAGTACACATGTCACAATAACTTCAATGTCAAGTTCCAACGTTTCCTTCTAACCAAAGACCATTGAGTATAGAGCCATGTTATCATGTACTACTGTATAATAATCATAATAGGCTATATCGAAAGTGGCATTGAAGTCATGGCCATAAATGATTAGCGTATTATACAAATATTATAGTATGGTTATTGGGTTCATAGACAGCATTGAGTTTTGGAAATCAAGAGTATATTTCCTCCTAATTTTGCGAATATTTTGCAAATATTATTGTTTTTTTAATTATTATTTTCATATAAACAAAAATGTAGAAATGTATCGGTCGGGTGGGAAGGGGTATCAGTTGGGAGGGGGTGAGTCAGTATGTGGGGCGCTAATCCACACCGCCCCCATCTCCTCCCACCAATTATTGATATAGGTTTTCCCGGTCAATTTCGGCAAATAAGCAGCCAATTTAAACACCACGTCATTCTAATTCGCGCGAAATTGAATGCTGCTCAAAATATCATTCAATTTCGTTTTATGAGTAGGCAATAATACTCTTGCGTCATGCGATTTAAACAAACCTTCCAATTTAACAATCCACCAAAACAGCGTTCAAATTTGCAGGAGCTTTTCATGGCGCGTATTTGGTCATTTAAATTCATTATTGGCCAGGAATTTGTAAAATTTGTGTAACTTAGTTGACGCTTTGTTAAACTTCATTTAACTTTAGTTTTCTATAGATTTTTAATGGACAATAAGACACCAGGATAACAAATCATAAAGACACACTAAAACAATAAAACAGGTTAATGAAACAGTCCAACGTAACATAAATGTTTATTTTGAAAATATAAATGAAAACACATCACAGAATTAGGCCCATGTCAGAAAACCAATAAAGATTCTAATCAGAGAATAAACAAAGTATGATATATATACATATTTTTTAAAAGACCGATAGGCCCTATATACAGTGTACGCACATGAATAAAGAAAACAAAATTAAGTTTGAATTAAAGTAAACATATGAAACGTATTCGGTTGTCTTGTACAGTTAATCTGTTTGTTTGCATTTGTTTCTCGTATACATTTTATTTTAATTCTCATTTTACGAAATTGATTGCCCATTATACGAAAATGAAAATAACATTTTCGTGAAAATCTCCAGTCTAACCAACTCTGCTAAATTGGTTGATGAATTTCCATTACTAAAAAGAACGACGCAATGTGCTAACTTGAATATCATGCTAAAGGAATTCGCAAGCCTGAAAATGAAACTGGATGCTTTAATTCTTAATTCGAAACACACAACTGGAGAGGTAAAATCGCTTTAATATGAATGTATAAATAAGAAAATAAAAAAATAAAAAAAGTTACTTGGCGAATACCAGGCTTTCAGGAGCCGCGATTTATCCCTATCGGCGCTTTAGAGGGATAGGCTTTAAAGTCGTATAGGGTCCCTTCACCGGCTTCCATTAGGGCCCTTCAGGTCTGGCGTTATATATCCTTCCCTGCCTCGATTCCTAGCCAAGAAGGCCCTGCACCTCTAGGGGAGAAACAAGGCAGCTCCCAAGAATTACCGGAGCCAGTTCCAGTGAAAAGCCAAGTTCCTAAATTAGGCACAGACGGAGACAGTACCAGCTCACTAACCGATCGAGGTTAGTTGTTTTTAATTAAATGATTTATAGTAAAGGTTATAACCAAATATTAATTGGGTAAAAAAATGTTACCTTCCAAACAAAATAATGATGAAACCGTCTAATCGAGTTAAACACTTAAGCCAAGTTCGATTGAATGCCAGTCGATTCGATGTCAGCAGAGTCAGTCATAGGGGCGATCCAGGGGGAAAGGTGGGCATGCCCCTTACACATTATTTATGGTATTAGGTGACGCTAATGGCAATATCCACCTCATTTTTATTATTTTTATTTTTAGTTTTTTAGTTTTTGTTTTTTGCTTTTTGCAGATTTATTATTATTTTTTTTTACTACGTACATGTAATTACTGAAAACATAGGATTAAATTGCTACATAGCTGTATGGAGACATGACTATTCTTCTGTTCTGATCTTATTCTTATTGACATATACCGTATACGTAATAAGCATGGATGGCGGCGATCCTGGGGAGATGCATATCCCTGGCCCCCAATATTTTTGACGGGGACGATAATGGCAATGTTCCCTCCAATAATTATCATCCCTAAAATATGTGATTATTCGGAGGGCAAGTATTATTATAGTTTATTTTGAAACAAAAGTGGAATGAGATAATGGGACTGGTAGTAGAATATTTACCTTTGCATCGTGGAAAAAAGTATGAGGAATGTTTGCGATGGGTTTAATTTGTGTTCGTTCCAAGAAAAAAACAGTGATTGGACATTAATGGTGTCACAGGTAGTGCACAAAGTTTACACGCTTCTTTTTTAGTTTAAAATTGCTCTTTTTAGTTGATGGTGAGTTACATATTCCTATGTAAGTTTGACTTTTAAAATTACTAGATAAATGTAGCAATTAATTTAAAATGTAAATAAAATGTAAATAAAAACTTCGTACTGACAGACTTAGTAAGCTTTATTGGTCATGCCGAGGACCCATACCCGTAGAGGGGGATGGACTCCACAGATGCTTTAAAGATTTAAATTTTGGAGTATTTACGGATCGAAGATCGCTATACTTTTCTCAGGGAGTGAAGAGCAGACCAAGCTTGAGCCTTCACAATCAACATCATAGGCTGAGTTGGTGTAAGAGC
Source organism: Zoroaster sp. YZ-2022 (assembly GCA_029582265.1). Classification (NCBI taxonomy): domain Eukaryota; kingdom Metazoa; phylum Echinodermata; class Asteroidea; order Forcipulatida; family Zoroasteridae; genus Zoroaster; species Zoroaster sp. YZ-2022. Next base: position 34,917,829 of record CM055822.1, read on the forward strand.
CCACGTATTTGAAGTCTTTGTTGATCCTACTGCCATCCAGCGCAATGACGTCATCGGAGGTGGAGGGGTTGATGTGAATATAATTAGTCTTCTTTGCGTTAAGGGAGAAACCAAAAAACATGATGGAGGAGGCCACGTAACTTGCTCCTCAAGTAATGTTAGTTGAGGATGTAGTGGGTTTGCAGTCATTGACTGAGCTATGATGATAAATTGAGTTTTAGATGAATTGAACCTAAGCTTTCATTACTCAGCCCAAGATGCTAGTTTTGGAAGTGATGCTGCTGAATGTATTAATTTTTAACTATTTAACTGTTGATATTCTGATGTCTCTCATCACTCTGTAGTACTCTGACCGCTTCATAGTTAGTGCTGTCCTCTGGCCGTGCGTAGTCATACTCTAGACTTTCATTCTCAATATCAACTGGTTGGTAGTAGGTATCTTGTGCGGTAGTTGTCTCTTTTATCGTAGGTTCCATGTAAACCCTGTTCTTGTCATCCGTTGGCTGCATATCAATGTAGCGATCTGCTTTGGGTACGTGAGGTTCCCTGTCACGTTTATGTTTAATATTGCGAAATACGAAAATGATGTTGATACTGGAAGATGATGTTGATACTGGAAGATACTGCAAGTAGGATGGTAGAAACTACAAAGGCAATAATCCATGGGTTTGAAGATGACTGTTGATTATTCGTGGGGAAAGATGGTCCCACTGATGTTAGTGTTGATTCAGTTGTAAGCTCTGTAATAGTTTCTATCATGTTCCTTACCATAATTGGCCCGATGGTACAAGAACGAGTCATATCAAGGAAATACACTGATGAGATGGTGCATAAAAATGTAACATCATCATCAATAACATCCACTGTCAAATCTAATGACCTTACGGTAGTATCATCGATGGTTTGTGTTGTTCATGTATATCTGTTGTTATATTTCGTGGAAGTAATCATCAACATTACTGATGGGTTACCAGGCACGTAGCTACGGGGGGGGGGGGGGCACGGGGGGCACGGGTGTCAGAGTTTGGTTTAAATTTAATAACCTAATTATCACAACTATACTATAGCCATCTACTAATTAATACCAAATTGATTCAAGTAGCGAGCATGTTCAGTTTTATACAATATCACATGTTTGCATAGTAGGCTATTACTCAACTGGTAAATTTAGCAGATTTTCACTTAATTTAGCAGACTTTCACTTAATTTAGCAGATTTTCACCCCATACCAACAAATAATTGTGCGAAAAATTCTGGCTCACAAGAGCATGCACGGAATGTGCCCTTCCCCCCCATTTTTTTTTCCAACTCTGGCTACGTGCCTGTGGGTTACCATTCTCAGATGAACATTTCATATTTACGTCTGTTCCAGTGTCTACTGTAATGGGTCCAGCAGGGGAGCACATTGGGAATGACTCGTTGAGGAAGTAATACACTGATAGGGATACTCTGGATGTTGCTACAATGTGGTTTCCTCCAGTTGGTATATCGGATCATTAACTGTACATAGATATTCATGAGTGTCGTCTCTCTGCAAATCAGTGATGGTGAAATCTGTGGATGTGTTGTAGTAAACATAAACCGTGGGTTGGTTGATATTGTACTCATACCCCAGCTAAGAGTCATATATGGGTCTTCAGTCAACTACTCCACGATGTGATCTGCCTCGAGTTTTGAAGCGACACATCTCATATCAACCTGCCCGCGGCCCTCCTTACGATCGGCCTGTTGTGTTAAGATCATCACAGACACTGTTGGTTGAGCAGTGACAACCACACGGAGTCTGCCTGCATCAAGTGAACACCAAACACACAGCAGGAAAATCAAGATTCTTCCAACCATTGTTTTCGTATGATGCAATCTGCAAGTCACATAAGTTTGTTCCACACTCGTAAGTTGGTATGAGCAGAGGTGAATTCGTTTGCATTGCGTGAAATGTTACTACGATTCAATGCCTACTTGTTCTCTAAAGTTTATAAACTCGATTTTATTTCCGAGTGACAGGCCATTGAACTTTAACAATAAGCAGTATTCATGTGTATATGTGCACCGTGTTGAAGGTTATTGTTGCTCGCCGCAGGGAACGAGTGAATTATATTATAGGCTATAAGTTAAAGGGCACAAAACGGCATATATTGACAACATTGGGAGAATATTTACTTTCCATTAGTTGTATACACGAGTCAAAGGAGACGCATTTTCCCTAATCCTCTCACCCCTACATATGAATTATCTATTAGTGAAAATAATGTTAATACTGGAAGATGCTGCAAGTAGGATGATCGAAACTACAAAGGCTATAATCCATGGGTTGGAAGATGGCTGTTGATTATTCGTGGTGAGAGAAGGTCCCACTGATGCTAGTGTTGATTAATTTGTAAGCTTTGTAACGGAGCTCTGTAATCAGAGGCAACAATATTCTTTAATTGTCAGTTATTTTCCCTTTCCTTTTCTTTTCTACCACTTATAAATAAATAAATAAATGTACCAACTTAAGTCTATCATTTAAAAAAATTGTATTCAAAAGAAAGTAAGTACATTTGAGTAACGAGAAATTCAGCCTATCAGTCTTTAAGAAAGGGAAGGTACAATATTGATAACAAGATTACCTAATTACCAATCATCCTGAAAAAAATAAGTCCTTCTGAAGTGCTCGAATTTCAGAAGAAGAAAAAAACAAACAAAAAATGCACGTTTTCAAAAGACAGCAACTTATCTCCAAATATTTTTTCTGTGAAAAATGCGAATGCTTTTATTTACACATTAACTGAGTTGAAACGTTCACAGGTTGACTATAGGGTAACGCATGAGTACTATGTTATGTAAGCGAACGTCCTTTTAAGTAGCCTTTAACTTTCTTTCAGTAATTGCGTGGGAAAGTTGAATTTTCGTTCAATAATAAAACGTGCGTAGAGAAGTTTTTGTAACTTTCTTTAAGTGCTGACATAATGTATAAAAATGTTTTCTGAAAAAGCTTAATTGTACGCACAAGTTTAGAATTTGCTAGAATATTGATTTTCGTTAGAAGGGATTAGAAGTGCGTGCGAAAAAGACGTGGTACTTCACCAACTGGTAGACTAATAGTGTTTAAGAATTCGCCGGGCATCAGATCGTTAGAAGTTTTCTTGAGTTTTATGGCGAGTCGTCCAGGAGTTTGTAACTTCAAGTTAAGCTGTGAATAATACAGTTAGAAAGGAGTCCATGAAGAGACTCCAGTATTGAAGTTTGTGAACTTGACAGATTTAGTGATTCCAGTGTGTGTTTGGAAATCACTGTATAATCACTGTACAATTGAAGTCACCAAGCTAGTCAAGAATAGACAGCCTCTGAGTGCTTAAAATCGTTGGCCAGAAAAGAGAGGACTCAGTGCCGTTGGGAGGTGTAAGTCACTTGAAGTTGAAAACCACTTTAATTGTAATTTTGATAATTTTACGATCATCGTATGAAGCCTAAAAGTCAGTAATAATCGTGTAAATTTTGTGTTAATCAAACCATTTTGAATCATTGTTTTTGTTACAAATATCGAGTGTAACCTTGTTTGAGTTCCATGTTGAGCCTAGAAATTTCTGGAGCGCGCGGAAATCGCAAATTATATCGGTGTGGGAGTTGCTGGCCGTAACAACTCCACAACTCATTTAACTTTTCAATTTCCTATATACATGTATTTTGTTTATCTGCTATGCTATGTCGATATTAATAGGTGTTTATATTGTGATAAATGCATTAATTAACTCTTACTTGAAACACATATCTCCAATTTAATCAATGTCATTACATGTAAGCAGCACGTATGTTTCCTTCCATATATTGTTTAAGTAATTGTAGATCTTGTTTTATTTACTAGAGATTTTTATTAATAATATTGCTTACTTTCATGGCATATTTTGTTTACTTTTGTCCATATTTTCATAGATTCGTTTAACATGTATTATATTTTTGGTGTATTTTAAATTCTTAAGTTTTATATTTGTTTTGTATTTCTTTAGATTTATAAGCACCTTTTGACAGATTTTGGCGCTATACAAGACTCTTATTATTATTATTATTATTAAAAACAAAATAAAGTCGAGTTGACCCTCAGACAACAAAAATTAAATTCGAAGATTTAATAAAGTTGCATTAAAAATAGGATGGGTAATTTTAATCCCATGTGAGCAAATATTTAAATCTATGGTATTAAGGTGCAATTTTCAGAATGACAAAGTGCTAGGTGTTGCCTAGTAAGATAAACATGTATAATGTTAAGACAATCGTTATAATATAGACACATTAAATAATGACCTAATCTCAACTAGCCCTGAAATTGGGGAATTGAAGAAAAGAAACACCCGGCCACCTTAAATAAACCAATCGATAGGCTAAATACTTTGGAATAAATACAGATATTGAGTGGTTCTGACCGACATAAAGGGTTAATATTACCAATTTGAATCACTGTACATATGCCTGAAGTGAATGTGACCTATTTGCGTAATCTCAAAAACCTTCAAAACATGGAACACGTAGGATAATATTGATATTTTAATAAAATGCTGAAGATCTACAAACAAGTCTTTCATTTTGTTTGTCTTAAAGTCGCTCTTCCCCGATTTGGCGCCTATGTCAATATCCGTATACCCCCCGCCCTCATTCCTCCAGTTCCTCCACACTTTTTTCTCCAGTATTATTCCCGTATATAAGTCTTTTACCCATGTAGGCCTATGTCATGTGTTTATTATTCAAGGTTCGCCTTTGCAAGCCTTAATACAAGTCACATACTTCCTTATAATTATGATGATTAAATGTTCATCCTGGTAGCTTTTCTACACAATAATACAAACATAGGTCGAGACAAAGGAGTTTTTAAAGCCCCAAACAGTTTAACATAGAGCAGCGGTTGACACACGACCCTATTTTCCCTCCACACATCCCATCATCAGATCGCGTCCAGCGATGGCGGATGTGTTCCCCTTATGACGTAATTTCTTTTAAAGCATGGTGCATGATATTTTGCAGAATGCACGTGAGTTTTAAAAATAATATGAAAATTGATTGCAATGTGAATGACACGCGCGTGATGTTTAAGACTTGACTCCTGTCCTTAGATACTAAGGACATTCTACTGTCGCCATGGACTAGCTCCTGCATACCTAACAGATTTGATTAGAGAATATAGGCCTACACGAAATCTTAGGTCAGCTGATAAAGATCTTTTGATTACCCCTTTTGTTAAATCTAGGTCCTACGGTGAACGTAGTTTTGCGTATGCTGCTACCGAACTGTGGAACAACATCCCTGATGTAATTAAGAGTTCAAACACTATCAATACATTTAAGTCCCAGGTTAAAACATACTTGTTTAATAAGTAAATGTGGGTTCATTGTAGTCGGTTATTGTAAAATCTTGTAATATGATTTTGAGAGTCAGTTGGGATGTGTAATTTTAAGCGCATAGAGACTTTTATTTGAAGGTATTATACTTTTCATTATTTTTATCCTTAGATTTTAATGGCACTAATTGGCCATATGTTTAAGAAAACATAAAAAGAAGACTTTTGAGAGGCTAAGTTGCAGCAGATCCTTATGGGTTATTTTCTGTTGTTCTCTATATCGTGTTTATGCTCAGAATGATGTAAACGATGAATGAATAATGTCCTGAAATGAAATCATGTTGGTCACCACCATGAACAAATTAAGTTAGATTAATTATTATGCATTTAACAATTAATTGGAGAATATTTTAAACTGATAGAAAGTAAATATTCTCTCAATTGGTAATTACTTTGAATACAGGAATCAAGGTATACGTGTACACGTACATTGAACAACCAGAGTGTGAATGTTGATGTACACTGTAAAAAATTTCTGTTTTTTTACATAGATTATTTGTTTGTTATTTGATTTTACATGTTTTTTGTTTTGTTTTTGATGTAAATAAACCTCTTTCTGTAAATATTTATGTATTTTTACATAATTTGTTGATTTTCACCCATAATTTTGTTATTAAACATAGAATTTGTAAAATAACAATCGAATTGTGGAAAGTTTCTGTTTTTTTACACAGATTTTGTGTATGTTATTTGCTTTTACATTTTTCGTTTTTGTTTTTGATGTAATAAGTTTGTATTTTTACATATTTTGTTGATTTTTACCCATACCTTTGTTATTGAACATAACATTTGTAAAAATACAATCGAATTGTGGAAAATGTTTGTTTTTTACAGAGATTTTTTGTTTGTTATTTGTTTTTACATTTTTGTTTTTTGTTGTTGATGTAAATAAACCTCTTTCCTTAAACATTTATGTATTTTTACATATTTTGTTGATTTTCACCCATAATTTTGTTATTGAACATAGAATTTGTAAAATTACAGTCGAATTGTGTAAAATTTCTGTTTTTTTACACTTGTTTGTTATTTGCTTTTACTTTTTATGTATTTTTTTTGGGGGAGAGGGTTCACCAACATTGTTTGTTTGAGCACTGAGTGTGTGCACTGAATGCTTGCTATGTGGTATTGCTTTGTTTATGTTTTTTAGGGGGCAACTCATTACTATTGTCAGGCAGTCGAGTTTGTGCAAAATAGTTTATTAAATATTATTTTAGTTATGTTTATTACCGAGTGTGTGTTAAAGACTTTACATGGTTTACTTGTTTATTTTAATATTTGTTTTATTAGGGGAGGGCATGTCACCTACATTATTAGGCTATGTTGATAACATAAGTTAGTACCTTGTTGAGAGTGTTGTTCAATATGGACATGTTTGATTTGTTGTGTTAGATTCCCGAATAAATAACTTTTGTTTGCAAAATGGAAAACCAAATTGTAATTTAGAGTGTTATTGCATTTGTTGATATTTGACCATTTGAACTAGGACAGATTCTTGCAGTGTGGAGTGCCATGGTCGAGCGGTTTAGTGCATCGGATTTGTGTTCTGATGGCTGAGTCGTCAGAATGTGGGTTCGAATCCCGACCGCGACCATGGTGCTTGTGTCCTTGAGCAAGACACTTTACCATAATTGCTTCTCTCCACCCAGGGGTAAATGGGTACCTGTGAGGGCAGAGTTGGTTGTTGTGTTTGATTAGCCCTATATGCGCTGTAATGGCAGCAATTGAGCTGTATACTCGCCAGGGAGCTGAGACGGTTTCAGGAATGATTTATGAGCCTGATGAGCAGGGGGTAATAATATAATGCGCCTTGAGCACCAGTTTGGTGGATACGTGCGCTATATAAGTCCACATTATTATTATTATTATTATTATTATTATTATTATTATTATTATTATTATTATTAGTAGTAGTAGTAGTAGTAGTAGTAGTAGTATTGCATACGTTGTAATAAAAGTAAATAAATTACAATCACGACGTATCAAAACAACTTGTGTTAATACAAAATAAATAATTTAATTTTACGGATTCAACTTATTTCAATTCAAGTGAAATTTATTAAAACGAATAAACAAATGAAACGTTTAAAAACAAACAAATGTGTAAAAATACCCCCAAAAAGTAATTTTACAGATTTGATCCTTTTATATTTTCAGAAATCTGCACTGTAAAAAATTACCGTAATTTTACGGCGAAACGTTTGTAAATTCTACGGTAATTACCGTAATCATCCATTTCTCAGTGTTTTACGTCCGAAACCCGTATTATGGCCACTCCCATTACACTCTGGGATGTATCCAATATGTAAATGACTGACCTTAAGTTGACCTAGCTTTGCGCTCGAATCATTTTCAAGGTTTAAATATGTGAAAATGGATGATTTTAGCCCATTTTCAAATAATTTACTGTTAATTTTATGATTAAAAAGGTAAAATGTTGATGTTCTCTTCTATGTTGATGTAAAAAAGTACATTCAAAATTTAAAATATTGAAATATAGATTATAATTGCATTCCACCATGACTAAAAAGAGTTTCGAAAAGACAGTATATATAAAAAATACATGTTCCGTTTATTAGTAACTGGAGAGGAGTGATTGAAAAAGGAACATGACTACGCGTACGTATAGGTAAGTGAAAGACATTGTGTACAATAAACAGTTGCATTGATTAACTCAATATCTGCAGATCCATCCCATAGTAGATGCAGCGTTCCCTCATGGATGTTGACAGCTGCGTCATATACGGTACCCGTAAAAATATATAAATATTCTACGTAAAATAACGGATAGTTTCAGTAAAAACTACGGTAACCGTCATTTCGCAGGCCGTAAAAAAAAGAGATTTTTTTTTCACAGTGTGTAAAAGCAAAAAACAAAGTACCAAATTAAATAACTAACATTTCTGTAAATTTGAATAATTGTTGCAGGTTGTGAACACAAACAACAGAAGTTCAGTTATTTGCATTTAAAGGTTTGCCTGTATTGTGCCAAAACCATGTGGTCTGTTAATAATGATTACAACTTTTTAATTTTTTTATAATAACAACAGGTCTGTAATTATATTTTACAAAACGAAGGGTTAAATGAAATAACAGAAAGTGCTGGCAACTCTGTTGCCAGCACTTTTTCTGTAAATTTACAAAGAAATTTTTTACAGTGTAGGTCACATGCCCGTGACATTACCAAAACAACCTTGTATCGTTCCCACACCGCAATTTTCGTGACAATAATTATAAGTTTCACTTATCCGAAACAAATTCACTGTCTTTGTTGAAATCTTCAAGAGCAGCGAAAAGGACAATATCCACTCTGGCAACAGGTAAGTCTTTCTAAAAAGTAAAAATACTAATGTAGGCTACTGTAGTCTGTAAATTTAATCGTAATTTGAAGCATGTGGAAAGAAAGAGAAAAGGCATGTTTGGGGGTAAAGATCATTATTTTTGTTGGGACTTGCCGTGTAACCATGGACATGGCATGCTTCGGCACCTGACAAACTCGGCACCCACAAACTCGGCCTCCTCCATTTTACCCTACTTGACGCACCTATGGTTATATAATCATCTGGACGGTAACTTTCAAAGGAAATTCAAAGTTTGGTGATTCACTTTGTTTCAGTGAAGGATTATCTTGTAAAATGCTGAATCACAATGCGTGATCATACGTGGGTCATCAAAAAATGGTTTAATGACGCACCCCAAACTGTTAAAGTTTATGGGGATACAGAAAACGTACCCAAGAAAAAACAGTTTAATTGTGTTTCATCTTAATTCAGATGGTTGTAAACTTGTTTTTAATCTTGAATTTTCAATTATTTAAATTTAATTTTTTTTTTATACATTTAAAAAAATAAAATGGTATAATTTGCAGAAGCTCTAAAAACTTTTACTCAATATTATTGAAAGACCAATAAAATGGAAGGTGGTTATAACCCAGCAGTCATTTTGATGATTTCTTCCACGAAATATAATAACAGATATACATGGACAACACAATTCATCGATGATGATACTACCGTAAGGTCATTAGATATGACAGTGGATGTTACTGATGATGATGTTGCATTTGAATGCATCATCTCATCAGTGTATTTCCCTGATATGACTCGTTCTTGTACCATCGGGCCAATTATGGTAAGGAACATGACAGAACCCACAACATCGACGTCAGTTATTGTTACAGCATACATAACACCACCAACAACACCATCGGTGTCATAAATGAATCAGTAACACCGTCTGCACTCAACACGTCATTCATTGCGGCCATTTGCTGGTGCAGTAGCCACACTTCTCTCATCATAATTCTTATCGTCATTTGCCGAAGAAGCTTTGGCAAGTTAGATCCAAAATCGCAAAACTCTGATCCAGACACAAACCCAACAAACACCGAAATTACACGAGACCAACCGGAACATTCTCAGACCAGGTTCAATGAATACGCAGGACTGGACTCAGTAAAAGTTTATTTTCATAACAACAATCAGCACACCACTGTACAAAGCCTGGATCAAATTGTTGTAGTTGAAAGTCCCATAGCAGAGCCAAGTGCGTCTCGATTCAGCGCACTTGTACACAAGTACACTAAACCACATCAAACACAAAAAAGGAAAACTCATCCCAAAACACGGAGGCAGTATCACCACCATTCCTGTGATGCAACAGAGCAGAGCTACGAACATCCTGTGTTTGATTCTCAACAAGATTCTGACGGCACAATTTGGCCGTCGAAACGATGGCAAAGGTCAAACCCTATATAAAACCCAAATCACAGCGTACAAGCAACACCCTTGACAACACTGCTAGGCAGATGTCACCACCATCTCAAGCACCTCCAGAAACCCCACCAATACACCCCCAGTGCCAGGAGGGAACCCATTTGCCACCCAGTGAGGGTACATTATATGCCCAAGTATATGTACCCAAGAGGCAAATAAAGTGGTCATGACAACCCAAGATCTGACGATCACATTATCTACGCCTACATAGATTTGCCTTCAGACATGGTTGAAGATGGCGGCCATTAGCCTTCTTTGGAGTTTTAACCAGTCATGTACGCGACCGTAATGAGAAAATAAGCATATATAATCCATAGGTTGGGAGGTGGAGATGGTTCAATGTAGGCAGATTCTGTTTGAAGATTACTGCTATAATTATAGCTCCGCCTGCAGCTTGCGCAAAGTAGTCTGGATGTTCCTTAAGAAACCTTTCCTAGGTTGATATTAAAATTCGTTTTGATGGTAAGATATTGTAAATTAGTTACTTTTTTTGCAATTTTCAAAAGGGGGCTGTAGGCTTGGTTATATCTTTTGGTAATGCTACAGTCACACTGTCACGATTTTTGATTGCGAATGCACAACGGATGTCCAGCGGATGGTCATCCGTAATCATACGTAATGATACGTTGGGGATACTTAGTCATTCGTAGTAGAGTCCTAATCATACGTGGGCATCCGTTATGGTCCACGATGGCACAACGGAAGTTTCAAACGGTTCAAAACTATCGTTCTGGAATCGTGGAAAAAACCCGTTGTGTATCCTGTGTACATCCCTAGTCATACGTAGTGCATACGTAATGGCAATCGTGCGCAATCGCAGACATACGTGAACATCCTTTGTACAATCGTGGCAGAAATCACCACGGATGCACTAGGGATGCACACAGGAAGCATTGCGTATGACTAGGGATGTACACAGGATACACAACGGATGCTCAACGGATACACTGCGAATGTTAAGATTACACTACGGATGACCAAGTATGACAACGATTTATAACGATTGCAGTAAGATTACACAACGATCATAACGATTTCATAACGATTTATCACGATTTAGCACGATTAATCACGATTTCACGAAAATGGCTGTATTTATAGGCAATCGTCATGTGATCGGCTACATCCGTTGAACAATCGCTGTGCAATCGTTAACCAATCGCTTTACATCCGTGTATAATCGTGGTCATACGTTGTGAATCCTTAGTAACATCGTGGTCAATCGCTGTGTATACGTGATTATCCGTGGGTAATCGTTACGCATACCTAGTAAATATATATTTACTCTTTGTATAGCAATCGTTGTATAATCGGGGTCATACGTTGTGGAACCTTAGTGGAGTCTTTGTGTAATCGTGTAGAAGTGAAAGTTCCACGGATGTACACGTATGGCAACGGATGAAATTAATTTTTTTAATCGTGGTCATACGTGGACAATTGTAACGCCAGATCGTGACAGTGTGACTGTAGCATTAACTGTCTATGGTCGGATTAATTTGCTTTTGTTTGATCCCCTATTCTAAACGAGCAGGTTTCACCCTTTGACAAAAAGAGCCAAAAACAGGAGAGACATATCTTTAAAATTGAATTGAAAGTGTTGTGGTTGTGAATTTCTCATAAAGTCAGCCCCAGGAAAAAATGGTCTCAGTATTTTCAATAGACCTATTATAGTCAGGTACCCCATACGCACTGGAACGTATTATTGAAGTGATTCCCTCATTGACAACACACAAAGCAAAAAAAACCAGCATGTATTGAAAAGGAAATCAACAACTTTTCATCCTTTGTTGTAAATCCCAGTACCGTCCAAGTAGTTTCCCCCAGGGACACTCCAAACTACCGAGCTACAATGCAGGCTAGGCCTATAGTCTCGTCGGTGAATGGCAACACGATATCAACTTTCAAATAAACCTTCGCAAAATTTCCACTTATTATTTCAACTATAATATAATTATTAGCATATGGTTACAATTTCAAAACAAGAACCTTCATGACCATTGCTTACTTGGATTGAATGTATGCCCAACAAAAATTATAAAATTATGTGAATAAAATGAAATATAATTTGAATATGATGAATAATGAAGAACAAGTCTTCAGAGGGTATGCATTCCTTTCCATGTGCCAGACATGCGGATCACACAATTACTTTAAACAAAGTATATAAGACAGTGTAGGATTAGGTACATAAACCCCGGTTGGAAGGAGTCTGCATCTTTTCGAAAAAGACAACATTTGATCGAACATTTATAGAGTGGGAATTAGTAGGAGGCAGTATGTCACGATTTTGGATCTAGCTGGATTGTCGCGCCAAAATGTGGATCTTATTTGCTAACTTTGTCAATCTCTATATGCTGAATCAAAAAATAGGCTGCCATTTTTTTTTTTAATTGGCGTCTTCTGCGGCCATTTTGGATTTCAAATTGGCCGCCATTCTAGACATATTTTTTTCCCAAATTATTAGATTTTCTGTCCACCTAAAACATATTGTTGTTTTACCTTTAATGATATATTTACGATTTTAAATAATATTATTTTGCATTTGTTCGATCCCGCATTGTTAACGAGCAGGTTTTATCTTTAGCCAAAAACAGCCCAAAACAGAATTGAAAGAGTTGTGGTTGTGAATTTCTCATAAAGTCTGCCCCAGGAAAGAACTTGAATGGTCTCAGTATTCTCAATAGACCTATTATATTCAGGTATCCCATACGCACTGGAACGTATTATAGAAGTGATTCCCTCATTGACAATTTTTACAAACACATTTTGTTTGACTACCCTCTGGGAATTTCCCCTCCCCCCCCCTCGAAAAAATGTATTGACAAGGAAATAAACAACTTTTCATCTTTTGTTGTAATTCCCAGGACCATCCAGGTGGTTGAAAAGCTCACAAGCCACGAACCGATTAAAAAAAAAAGTTTCCCCCAGAGACACTCTAAAGTACCGAGCTACAGTGCATGATAGGCCTATAGTCTCATCGGTGAATGGCAACACTATATCAACTGTCAAATGTTTTTTCGAATACCCTTTCAGATTTGCGTCAATTTATAAAGAGCTTTTTAAATTTGAACTTCCAGTTTAGACCGGAAGTAAGGGTCAATATGGTCATATATGTTATCAAATGTCGAGTTCTCCATGTTCTGTATGATTATGGAGGAATTAAGAAATTATCTAATGTGGTTCACGGGATATAAATTATATTGTTTTAATTATAATTAATTACGTAATAATTCATTAGATGACCTCACCATGACGTCACAGCGTTACCTGGAACTATATGTTAAGGTCTAACTACGTGTTAAGTTTTAAGGTGCTTTGAACTCTGGAACTATTTTTTTGCTGTACAAATACATTTACAGAATAGTGATTCAGAATATTTCTTCACTTAAACTTCCGGTTTCGACCGGAAGGAGAGGTCAGATTGGGGTCATGTCTGTAAACGAAATGTGGCATAGTTCAAGGTTTAAAATAATGGAAAGATTGTGAAAATATCGTGTGTGGTTCATGAGATATGATTTTTTGAAATATTCAACTTTCGGTTTCGACCGGAAGGAGAGGTCAGATTGAGGTTACGTCTGTGAACGAAATGTCACATTATTCAAGATCTTTCAGATGAGGCAAAGATTGTGAAAATATCTATTGTGGTTCATGAGATATGATTTTTTTAAATATTAAACTTAGTGTAATTCGATATCTGATGACATCACCATGACGTCACAACTTAGTATACAACTACATGTTAAGGTATAACTATGTGTTAAGTTTTAAGGTTCTGTGAACTCTGCAACTACGTTTTTTGTCTCTGGATAAATCTTATTGAGAAGGAGAAAGAAACAAACCCAAACAATAACAAGAGGTGTTCGCGCTGTCGCTCGAACACCTAATAAAAATTATCACATTGGATTACGGTTCAAGACTATTTGGCGTTGACCAAGGACCTTCTTTTGTTCTCCTCTATTGTCCCTTTTGTTGGACCTAAAAACCAACCCCGGACATAACTGACAATAGAGGAACTATTGTTTCCTTTTGTTAAACGAATATGTCCTGGTAACATGAAGAATTTAAAATGAATTAAAAATACCTACAAAATCAATGAGCATTCACTTTATTTTTCCATCACATCAAATGATGATGAATCTCCTTTCATAGCAAACAGTCAGGTGAAGTGGTGGTCTAATGGATTAGACGCTTGACATCTGTGCAGGCGATCCCAGTTCGAATCCTTTCTGTGTTTGTATTATTTGTTATTGTGTAGCAGTACAATTCAAACCCTTTATTTAAGTAGATTTAATTTAACCTGTCTAATACCAACATGGTCCAGATGGCGCAGCTCGTTGGCCGGACCACTGGAAGTGTCAATCGCGGGGCTTCCAGAGCTGGGACGCATCGGTTCGAAGCCCTAGAACAGACCCAATTCAGGGACATGGCAGCTGCGGCAGCAGCAACGGTTTGGGGCCGCCATGTCTCTCCCCTATTCGATAGTTGGTTACGGTGCGGGAAAGTAAAGGAGGGACCGGGGGTCTGCCGATTCCCCCAGAAGGGTGCTAAGGTGGTTATCACGCTGGGTTCGCCTAGAAGATTTAACGCTCCCCAATGCCTGGTCATTACCTCTGACTAACTTTCTGCAGAAATTAGTTTTGGAAAACAATTTTTTTAAATATGTATATAATAATTTTTAGGTGTTCGGGTATGTGCCCGAAACACCTCTTGTTTTTGTTCGGTTTTTTGTTTACTTCTTCTTCTTCTTCTTCTTCTTCTTCTTCTTCTTCTTCTTCTTCTTCTTCTTCTTCTTCTTCTTCTTCTTCTTCTTCTTCTTCTTCTTCTTCTTCTTCTTCTTCTTCTTCTTCTTCTTCTCCCCCGCGTTTGTCCGCAAAAAACACATACTTGCAAACTTCACATGAACTTGAAACTTGGCATGTACTTAAAACTTAACAAGTAGATGAAACTCGAGTTGTGAGTGACCCCAATTTGACCTTACTTCCTGTCCAAACCGGAAGTCAAAGTTTAACATTTAACAAAATCATATCTCAACAACCACAAGACGTAAATTCAGAGTTTTTGCACCATTGTACAGATTGTTAATTGTCAAAAATATTTATAAAAACATGACCCCAATTTGACCTTACTTCCTGTCCAAACCGGAAGTCAAAATTTAATATTTAAAAAAAATCCCATCTCAACAACCACAAGAGGTAAATTCACAATTTTTGTACCATTGTACAGATCGCTAATTGTCAAAATATATTTACAAAAAGATGACCCCAATTTGACCTTACTTCCTGTCCAAACCGGAAGTCAAAGTTTAATATTTAAAACAAAGCATCTCAACAACCACAAGAGGTAAATTCACAATTGTTGTACCATTGTACAGATCGTTGTCAAAAAATATTTACAAAAAGGTGACCCCAATTTGACCTTACTTCTTGTCCAAACCGGAAGTCAAAGTTTAATATTTAAAAAAATCATATCTCAACAACAAGAGGTAAATTGAAATTTTTTGCACCCTTGTATAAATTGTTAATTGTCGAACTTACCATTGTACAGATCGTTAATTGTCAAAAAATATTTACAAAAAGGTGACCCCAATTTGACCTTTACTTCCTGTCCAAACCGGAAGTCAAAGTTTAATATTTTAAAAAATCATCTCAACAACCACAAGAGGTAAATTGACATTTTTTGCACCATTGTATAGATTGTTAATTCTCAAAAATATTTACAAAAAGGTGACCCCAATTTGACCTTACTTCCTGTCCAAACCGGAAGTCAAAGTTTAATATTTAAAAAAATCATCTCAACAACCACAAGAGGTAAATTGACATTTTTTGCACCATTGTATAGATTGTTAATTGTCAAAAAATATTTACAAAAAGGTGACCCCAATTTGACCTTACTTCCTGTCCAAACCGGAAGTCAAAGTTTAATATTTAAAAAAATCATATCTCAACAACCACAAGAGATAAATTCACAATTCTTTCACCATTGTACAGATCGTTAATTGTCAAAAAATATTTACAAAAAGGTATTTAATTTGACCTTACTTCCTGTCCAAACCAAGTCAAGATTAATATTTTAAAACAATCATATCTCAACAACCACAAGAGGTAAATTCACAATTCCTTCACCATTGTACAGATTGTTAATTGTCAAAAAATATTTATAAAAAGGTTACCCCAATTTGACCTTACTTCCTGTCCAAACCGGAAGTCAAAGTTTAATATTTTAAAACAATCATATCTCAACAACCACAAGAGATAAATTCACAATTCTTTAACCATTGTACAGACCGTTAATTGTCAAAAGATATTTACAAAAAGGTGACCCCAATTTGACCTTACTTCCTGTCCAAACCGGAAGTCAAAGTTTAATATATTAAAACAATCATATCTCAACAACCACAAGAGGTAAATTCACAATTCCTCCACCATTGTACAGATTGTTAATTGTCAAAAAATATTTATAAAAAGGTGACCCCAATTTGACCTTTATGTCCTGTCCAAACCGGAAGTCAAACTTTAATATTTAAAAAAATCATATCTCAGCAACCACAAGAGGTAAATTAAAAAAATGTGCACCATTGTACAGATCGTTAATTGTCACAAAATATTTAAACAAAGTTGACCCCAATTTGACCTTACACCCTCCCGGACACCTAGAGTTTGTGTCAAGACAAACTCTGAATCTCTAGTTATTACTATTATTTTATTTTAAAATTGACTCACTCACTTAACGTTTTGTCCCTTATGAACATACAGCTGTTTTATTGCATTCGCCCACAAATACTGACAAACTCCTACGGCTTACCTCTTGTGATGTTGATGAAATATATATATTTTAAAAACTTACTCATCGTGCTTTTGATGATTTTGTTAATGGAAACACATGTCGTGCTTTATTATCTACTGCCACTGAATAGATTGAGAGACGGGGACATCTCGAAATTATAATTTACTGACGCTTAATATAGGATTTAAGGCTTTGTATGGTGGGAAATGATAATAGGAAAAGTTTTCGGAAGCACTATGTAACAAATCTCTAAAGTAGAGGTGTTGGCTCTGAAGAGCCGGTTTTGTTCTCAACGTTTCGGCAAGTATGCTCTGGGTTTATATGTTTAATTGGGATCTGCTCTTTTCATAAATATATTTTTGACGTCATCGTTTTTAACAGCGCCCTTGAGCGGCAGATTTAAAATCACTTTTGCTATCTTGAGAAAACATTACCAAAATTGGCACAATTCGTCCCTAATTTGCCATAGTGACCAATCCGACTTTTTAAATTTTAAGTTTTCCGCCTATTGGTACATTCAGGAAGATAACTACCATTGTATCTAATCCACATGCATGTATTCCTTATAGTTTTGGAGATAGAGCATGCATTCAAATGACGAATGCTCTAACTGGCTATTTTTGTAATTTGGCAAAGTGACTAATACCGCATTGGTCACTATGCCAACTTAATTCGGGATTAGTCACTATGGCAAATTAGGGACGAATTGACACCCATATTATGAGGAATTTTTTTTGTGAAGTATGAATGACGTCAGGTGATTGAACCGGAACTTACGGTTGGAAGAATTTAAAATATATGGGATGACTGAACCGGAATTTAATGTATATATATTTTAAAAACTTATTCATCGTGCTTTTGATGATTTTGTTAATGGAAAAACATGTCGTGCTTTATTATCTACTGCCACTGAATAGATTGGGGAGACGGGGACTTCTGAAAATTATAATCACTGACGCTTAGTGAGATGATTTGGCTTATTACGTGTTGACAGTGGGAACTTACTACTTTTAAGAAAAAATACAAAACCTCCTGATTTTGAAGACAAAAAGCTACTCCGTGTGAGTATTTTTAAACTACAAAGGCTAAACACATTTTGATTTTGACTTTAGGGATAAACTAAAAGGATAACTCCTTGTGATATTGACGAGAGAGGGAGAAAAAACTCAAAGACTTGCCCCCTTGTATTTATTTATTTTTGTTTTTGTTCAAATTTACAAGTGGTAAGCCTTGTATTGATATATTTTTGTTTTCATAAAAATCACAAAAAATATCATTACAAGGCTTACCCCTTGTGACTGATAAAAACTAAATATATAAATACAAGCTTATCTCTTGTGATTTTTGATGAAAATGTTTGGGGGAAAACCAAATAAATTTGTCTGGTCATATTGCAGTTGTATCGGTAAATTTACTAGCAAAATATTTTTGCGCCAACCAACTCTGATATCAGTCGGCAAATTGAGTTAGGATTAGAATTAGGGTTAGGGTTAGGGTTAGGGTTTGACTTGTGGGATAAACTAAAAGGATACCTCTTGTGATATTGACGAGAGAGGGAGAAAAATGTATATATTTTTTTGTTTTTGTCGAAATTTACAAGTGGTAAACCTTGTATTGATATATTTTTGTTTTCATAAAAATCACAAAAATATATCATTACAAGGCTTACCCCTTGTGATTTTGATAAAAAACAAAATATATAAATACAAAGCTTATCTCTTGTGATTTTGATGAAAATGTTTGGGGAAAAACCAAGTAAATTTGTCTGGTCATATTGCAGTTGTGTCGGTAAATATACTAGCAAAATATTTTTGCGCCAACCAACTCTGATATCAGTCGGCAAATTGAGTTAGGATTAGAATTAGGGTTAGGGTTAGGGTTGGATTAGGGTTAGGTTAGGGTTAGGGTTAGGGTTAGGTTTAGGGTTAGGGTTAGGGTTTGACTTGTGGGATAAACTAAAAGGATACCTCTTGTGATATTGACGAGAGAGGGAGAATTTTTTTTATATTTTTTTGCTTTTGTCTAAATTTACAAGAGGTAAACCTTGTATTGATATATTGTTGTTTTCATCAAAATCACAAAAATATATCATTACAAGGCTTACCCTTATGATTTTGATGAGAATGTTTGGGGGAAAACCAAGTAAATTTGTCGGGTAATATTAGAGTTGTGTCGGTAAATTTACTAGCAAAATATTTTTGCGCCAACCAACTCTGATATCAGTCGGCAAATTGGGTTAGGGTTATAAGGTTAGGATTAGGGTTAGGGTTAGGGTTAGAGTTAGGGTTAGGGTTAAGTTAGGGTTAGGGTTCAGTTCGGATTAGGGTTAGGGTTAGGGTTAGAAGTTAGGTTTGGGTTAGGGTTAGGGATAGGGTTTGACTTTAGGGATAAACTAAAGGATACCTCCTGTGATATTGACGAGAGGAGAAAAACTAAAGACTTACCCTTGTGTATATATTTTTGTTTTTATCAAAATAACAAGGTGTAAGTTTTGTATTTATATATTTTTTGTTTTTGTTTAAAACAAGTGGTAAGCCTTGTATTGATGTATTTATCTTTCATCAAAATCACACAAATATATCAGTACAAGGCTTACTCACTTGTGTTTTGATGAAAACAAAATATATTAAATAAAAACTTACCCCTGTGATTTTGGAGAAAACAAAATATATAAATACAAGGCTTAGCCCATCTGATTTTGATGAAAACAAAATATATAAATACAAAGCTTACCCTTTGTGATTTTGAGAAAAACAAAATATATAAATACAAGGCTTACCCCTTGTGATTTTGATGAAAATGTTTCAGGAAAAACCCAAATTAAATTTGTGTGGTCATATTAGAGTTGTGTCGCTAAATTTACGAGCTATATTTCCGCCACCAACTGTTTATATCAGTCGGCAAATTGGATCCACACACCCCAAAGAAAATGCCTTCGATACACCCCTTCCACTGAACCTCCCCAACTGACACCCTCTTCTCGGTCGATTAATCCCAACATTTGTTAATACATGTTTTGAGTTGGAATAGGCCTCATTGTGAAGTAAATTTGATGAAAAAAAAATAAATCATAACAAGGCTCACCCCTTGTGCTTTAAAAAATATATATATAAATACAAAGCTTTACATCTTAATTGTAATTTCGATAAAAAACAAAATATCATTACAATGCTTGTAATTTTTGATGGAAGTGTTAGTATTAATGAAAACTAATATATATCAATACAAAATATATATACACAAGGAACAAAGTATTTTAGTATTTTTCTCCATATCTCGTCAATATCACAAGGAGGTATCCTTTAGTTTATCCTAAAGTCAAAATCAAAACGTGTTTAGCCTTGGTTCAAAAATACTTCTTAAAACCCACGTCGTTAAATAATTCTTAAAATTCATTGGTAAGCCTTCTATATATTTGTTTTATTTTTGTTGTCTTCAAAATCAAGGAGTAAGTTTTATTTTTTCCTAAAAGTAGTAAGTTCCACTGTCAACATGTAATAAATAAGCCAAATCATTTCACTAAGCAGCAGTGATAATTTCGAAGTCCCCGTCTCTTAATCTATTCAGTGGCAATAGATAATAAGCACGACATGTTTCTCCATTAACACAAATCATCAAAATCACAATGAGGCAGCTTTTAAAAAATATTTCATCAAAATCACAAGGGATAAGCCGTGTAGTAGTTTGTCAGTATTTGTGGGGGGAATGCAATAAAACAGCTGTATGTTAATAAAGGGACAAAACGTTAAAAGTGACATGGTTTGTGAGTGAGTCAATTTTAAAACAAAAACATTAGTAATACAAATACTACTATTATTTTTTTTTCAAACTAATTTCTGCAGAAAGTTAGTCAGAGGTAATGACCAGGCATTGGGGCGTTGAATCTTCAGGGCAACCCAGCGTGATAACCTTAGCACCGTTCTGGGGGAATCGGCAGACCACCGGTCGCTCCTTTATTTTCCCGCACCGTAACCAACTATTGAATAGGGAAGAGGCATGGCGGCCCCCAAACCTTCGGTGCTGCCGCAGTTGCCATGTCCTTGAATTTAGGTCTGTTACAGGGCTTCGAACCGTTGCGTCCCACAGCTCTGGAAGCCCCGCGATTGACACTTCCAGTGGTCCGGCCAACGTGCTGCGCCATCTGGACCATGTTGGATATTATACCTCAGTCAATTAGCTTGCGATGGGTTTGCAGTAGTTTGCGACGGATTTCTAGGCATTTTCGGCCGGGGCCCCACGGGACTCCTTGCGGCTGCCGGGTCATTTTTGGGCATCGGGCGGGCATTGAGTTACTTTCTTCGGACTTAAAACCTGGTGCGGCGTTTCGCATCGCAAACTGATCATGCCAATAACCGGTTTATGCCTGGCCGATGTCCGGCAGGGCATCGCACACATCGGGCGGGCTGGGCCAAATTTTGGACAACCCAGACAATCCATATATCGGCCATGCGCCGGCTGGGCCGCCAGACGCCGCTCAGACGCCGGCCGGACCCGCCCGGCGTCCGGCCGACTTGGCGGCGCCCTGCCGGATACCGCAGGGGTATCGCGGGGACATAGGCAGAACATCGGACGAGTGCCTGCCGGACACCGGCCGATAAACTTATACCTAAGTCAATTAAAGCGGAGCCCGGGCGGCGTGTGCGATTTCTAGGCATCGACCGGCGTGTAGAGGTCGGCGAAAGATCGCGCGATAGGGCGGTCACAGTCACAATTGCAAAGTGCCCGTACGCTGCCATGACGGGGCTAGGGGGGGTCGCCGACCTGCGATCGGCCGACTTTCCTGGAAATGGGGTCGAATTCTTGGCCCGTTTATCGGCCGGTGTCCGGCAGGCACTCGTCCGATGTTCCCGCCTATGTCCCTGCGATACCCTGCGGTATCCGGCCGGGCCGCAAGTCGGCCGGACGCCGGGCGGGTCCCGGCCGGCGTCTGAGCGGCGTCGGGCGGCGCCCGGCCGGCATGTCGATATATGGATTGTCTGGGTTGTCCAAAATTTGGCCCGGCGCCCGCCCGATGTGTGCGATGCCCTGCCGGACATCGGCCAGGCAAACCGATTTATTGGCGATCAGTATACGCGAAACGCCGCATCAGGTTTTAAGTCCGAGTTAAAGTAACTCGATGCCCGCCCGATGCCCAAAATGACCCGGCAGCCGCAAGGAGTCCCGTGGGGCCCCCGGCCGAAAATGCCTAAATCCGTCGCAAACTCGCAAACCCATCGCAAGCTAATTGTGACTGGGGTATTAGGTATAAGATAGAACAATTAAACCTACTTAAATAAAGGGTTTGAAATGTATCGCTACACAATAAAAGAAAGAAAAAAAAAACATAGTCGGGACTCGAACTTAGATCGCATGCACGGATGTCAATCGTCTAATCCATTAGACCACGGCGCTTCACTTGCCTGTTAGTTATAAAAGGAGATTCATCTTCGTACGCGATGGAAAAATAAAGGGGCTGTCCAACAACAATGGTTTCCACACGTACACGTGTGTATAGTGAATTCTTTAACAAAAGGGACAATAGATCCTCGGTCAGAACAATTGAGGAGAACAAAAATTATGTCCTTGGTGAACACCAATTAGTCTCGAACCGTGATCCAACGTGATAATTCAGTGGAGCCCATGGTTATGGGTTTCTTCTCCCACCCTCCACCCCCAAAAAAAGAATAAACAAAACAAAACAAAACAAATTAAAAGACAAGAGTTACTTCAGGAGATATGAATTTTATAATATATAATTAAAATAATAATGTGCTACACCTCAATACATTAACTTCCGGTTCAGTCATTTTATAATTTAAAATTAACCACGTAATTTCTGGTTCAATCTCGTGACGTCATTCATATACAAAATTTTTTCCTCATAATATTGGTGTCAATTCGTTTCCATATTTTGCCAAAGTGACCATTCCCGAATTAAGTTGGCATAGTGACCCAATGCGGTATTGGTCACTTTACAAAAATAACCAGTTAGAGCATTTGTCATTTGAATGTATGCTCTATCTCCAAAACTATAAAGGAATACATGTATGTGGATTAGATACAATGGTAGTTCTTTTCCTGAATGTACTATAATAATGGGAAAACCTAAAATTTTAAAAAGTCGGATTGGTCACTATGGCAATGGGGACAATTGTGCCAATTATTAAGAGCGATGACGTCACCAAATATATTTTGAAAACAGATCCCATAACAAAAAACCCAAAATGTTTTTTCTAATACCTTTCAGATTTGCGTCAATTATAAAAACTTTGTAAACTTTAGGGTCATGTCTTTGTAACAAATGTCGAGTCCTCCATTTCTGTATGATTATGAGGAATCAGAAATTATCTATTGTGGTTCACGAGATATAAAATATATTGTTTTAATTATAATTAATTACGTAATCATTCATTAGATGACCTCACCGTGGCGTCACAACGTTACTTGAAACTATATGTTAAGTCTAACTATTTGTTAAGTTTTAAGGTTCTTTGAACTCCGCACCTATGTTTTGGCTGTACAAATACATTTAAAGATTATTATACAGTCCATTTCGTAGTTTACAGAGCGCCTACGTTCGTACAGATAAGGTATAACAATGAAATGTAACATGGTGAACATGTTCATTCATGATGCAACGTCAGACCATAGCCAATAAGAACAATATATAAATTTGTTATTATGGAAATCTATCAATCACGATGCGTTGAAAGAGGCACCTACACTAACTACATTTAGGAAATTTGCAAACCAGCTATCCAAAACAATATTTAAAAATAAACACTTCCAACAATTTTGGAAGAAAACCATTTTGTTGTTCTAGACGCTTTTTCTAACACATTGGTTATTAAACAATCATTGTGGGGAAGTTGTTGATATTGTTTTTTGTTTAAAAACTATACACATTACTTCCATTTGAAAAAATAATTTTAATTAAGTTGATAAAAATAATAAAAGAAAAGAAATAAAATACATAACTTAAAAGAAGATCTGGATCTCTTGTCTCAAAATCAAAATTAATTGATTTTGTATTTAAATTAACTCCAGTGCCTGAAAACCCTTTGTCAAGGGCGCACCCGGTGGAAAACTCTTACCATGAAATTTGATTGCCCATAAACAGAAAGCACATGTTAATTTGACTGCATCAATCGTCATACAGGATAAAGGATATCCAAACTTCAAGGACTAATTTGCAATGAAAATTTTTTCTGAAGTAAAAAATATTCCACCATGTGAACTCTGTAGTCAGCTTTTTTTTGCTTATAATTGTTGGAAGCTTTTATGCGCTTAAAAAACCTTTTACTGGTGCAATTTTCCAGTATCGGTACAGGATGTATCCGAACCAACTGCAGTCTCTACCAGTTCTTTTTGCCAAGCAAGAGATTGGCTATATCACCAAGTCACTTGTATTCTTAGCATGTGATCTTTGAATTATCAGCGTACTATTCATACGTGTTTTCAGATTATGGGACCTGTAGTTACCGCAGTTAAGTCCCTCCACTTTGTATGCGCTTGAGAACTGCATTCTCACCAGCTCAACTTCATCTTGAACTGAATGTATATGAAGAAGAGAATGATAAATATTTAATAGAAATAGAGGTATAAAAAGTGAGTAAAGGATGATGGGGCATTGTGTGACAGAAAGAGGGAAATTAACAAAACTACACACAAAAGAAAAGGTGTAGAAGAGAGATAGAAAAAACAAAAAGCAACATGGAAACTAGCAAAATTAACTGTATACTTGAAAACTTGATTGAATTGTTCCAATGTTTGCCCTACCTTGATGTTTCCATTACTCAGCCCTGCAAATCTGGGTAATGTCACAGAAGTGTTTGTAGCACTCAGAGTGGTACCCATAAATCTGTAAATCAAATTTAAAAAAAACATTGTAATTACTTTTAGGAGTATTGGCCATTCATTCATTCATACAAACATGTAAAATAAAAAAAGAAATGGGTCAGCATCCATATTCTGTGTATACACTATGAAAAAATAATTTAAGTTCCCCAAAACTTTAGTTTTCCTTGCTTATTCACATAATTCAAGGATCTTTCAGATGATGCAAAAGAATGTGAAAATATATTTTGTGGTTCATGAGATATAATTTTATGAAATATTAAACTTTTGATTTAGTGTAATTCGATATCTGGATATTCGATATCTAAGGAGAAGAAAAAAGTATTAAAAAACGAACAATAACAAGAAGGTGTTCGCGCTGTCGTTCGAACACTAAATGCAAGAACATTCACGTCCATTGATTACATGGATTGAATATTATGCCCACTCATTGGCACTGATCTCTAATTAGGCCAAAACACAAAAAGATGTTGAGTTGCCCTCACCGACCGGACCCAAAAGTGCTGAAATCTCGGGTCGTTTTTTTCTTTTTTCCCCCGTCATTCATAGAGCCTATTTATTAATGAAACTTACCAATTTTCTTTGTATAAAAACATAATAGCCGTTTGATTTGTATGAAATTTTCCACTTTTTTTACCGGTAAATACATTACCGGTACCCAAAAGACTCAATCTACATAAGTTTTCAAATCGAATGGCCCCTGGCCCTCACATGGTGCACTGCCTTCAGAACACACTGTGTGCCAACGATTGCGACTCAAATCTACACGTTTTCCAATCCGAATGGCCCCTGACGCATGTTTTCCACTGGCTTCGCGCACTGTTTTGTATGTCAACAGGTGCGACTCAATCTACACGTTTTTCCGTCAAATGGCCCTCACACATTGTGCACTGGCTCCCCGCACTGTACGTGTGTCAACGATTGCGACTCAATCTACACGTTTTCAAATCGAATAGCCACTCATGTTGCATGTTGAGCATTGCACGCAATATGGATGAATTTGCACTGTGTCAATCACAGCGAAAAGTACAACAAAAATGCTTGGGGATACCTTTTATTCTGAAGCAAAATTCCTTGCTGATAGGTATACAAATGAAAAACATGGTATGTGGTTTCAGGTTTCAGATGCATTTCAATCTTAAAATGACGAGTCAAGAGAAAAAAAAAATAAAAATCCCGACAGATGACCCCTTCAAATATTTTCACTGGAGGGCAACTCAACAATAATTTTTGGGGCCTTATACTGACTGGATAGTGCATCAGCCTATTCGCGTGCACAGAACCGTGAAACCCACACACACAAGCCGTAGCCATTTTGATTCTCATAAAAGAACGTACATAACACACACAGCGCTTATGTAAAAAGTACGGAGAAGCTTAAATGACCATCCATGTTACCCAAGTTATAAGGGTTTTCTTTATCATGGGAAGAAGACAAGGCAATCAGTGTTTTCAAGATAACTATTCCGTCTTTTCCATGATAAATAATCTAATGTTAACACGGATGGTCATTTGTAAGCTTCCATAAACACGCTGTATTATGTTAGTTTTGCAGTGGATTTTGTTTTATTAATGTGGTTGTATTAATTTCATTTATTGGTGTTTTTATTTGTACTTATTTCAAATCTTTCATCCAATCCTTGCAATTATTCTTTAGAATTTGCGATGTTGTTCCAGTTCAAAACTGATCAGAGAGATCTGCCAGAGAGTCCCTTGGCTATTTTTGTCATCTTTCAACCACCCCACACCCATAACTTCAAACTGATTAGAATAATAATTGATACAATATGTCAGTTAGTCCTTGTTAGTCCCTTCATAACTTCAAGTAAATTATTTTTAAAAGGAAGCCTGGAATTATAATAAGCCTGTAATACAAGAGGAGAAAAATAGGCTGTATGAATGTATTTATATTATAAATTTCTGTCATACAAATACATGTACATTTGTTATCCAAATAAAATTTCCCTTAGTTACTATTTGCATTGTAGATAGAATCAAAGACTACGTATTGCACTCACATGAGAATAACTTTAGGAATTTTATAAAAGGTTTTACAAAAATCTGTATAAATTTAAATGCTAAACTAGAGGTTAAACTTTTGATGAAAACAGCTGACACGGGTTTCGGATGTGATTGATAATATTATTGGGCACTGATGTTGCTAGTTCTTTGTTTAGTGTTAAGAAATTTATGATATATTGAAATAAACTGAAAACACATTAATTGTAGTCACATTAGTGTACAAGGATTGCATTGTGTGTTCCCTTCGGCGTCGAATTAGTACTATAAACTCGCCCAAACGTGGTTTAGGCAAGACCCGATCGACAGGACGAGTGGGTGAGATGAAGACTGTGAGTGGGAGTTTTGGGGACGGTAGGTGGCGCAGGAGACTGATGAGGTGTTTGTTATTGTTCCAAAATGTAATGAGCACTATGCTCCGAAGTAAATGAGCAATGGAAAAAATTAGCAGCTAAGTCTGCTGCCACCTACTGTTTCAAAGTCACCCATTAATATAGATAATGTAGATACTAAGAATATGATAAATGTTGTTATTGAGATGAGTACTGTAAATAAATGATAAGTTGACATTACTGTTTACAGTATTAATTTGTACAGATATTAGCACAATATGGCAATAATTTGGGTGTATGTTGGTTGGTTTATTTAAGAAAAGAAATACTTGAGGTGTGAATATTGTTTACACTAATACAAATTGCAAGGAGAGGTGTTCGATGAAAACGAACACAGGGTTTCAGCTACATGTATATTGATATGCTGTGCTACCGTGAAATAATAAGGAATGAAATATTATTTCGAGAGAGACGAAATACCTCTTTCTTTTGTTTTACCTGTCCTATTTTTCTTTACCCTATCCCTTTAGAGGCTCCATCAAATGTAGCAAGTGGTTAGGTTTAAATACACGATGAGTTCGACATTATTGTTTGTAGTATTATCTGTACAGAATATTATTACACTAGTAAAAAAAAAAATGCAATAAATTGGGAAGCATATTCTTTATGCAATTGAATGCTTCATTTTAGTGTGAATGTTGTTGCATGTAACGTTCAATGTAATGCGCCAGTTCAATTTCTCGCATACACCCTCTTCGCCCCGTGTTACAAAGTGTATGCGTTCTCATAAAAATCTTCGCCCCAACACCTCTTCCCGTACACAAAGTATTTGTGGTGGGCTGTCATCTTTTCCAAGTGTTGCGAATCAAAATGTGAAGCCATATGTACACTGATGTTGCACTGATATATAGCGTACACTGAAAGTGTTTGGAAGAGCAACACAAACAACCTAGGCCTACCCACATTGAATTAGTTTGGTGTGAAAGACAAGGTGCAATCCGGTATTTATAAATATAATGTTGTCACCACAAATAAAAAGATTGCTATAGCCATTCGCTCTACCAAAGACGATCCCAGAATGGAACAACCTTAATTCAGATATCATGTACCACACCAAAACATCAAGATTTTTACAGGGTTACTTGACAACATTGACCTTAAAGAATTAACGACCAGAGCTCATTTTAATAATATTTAATTTTTGCTGCACATGACCCGACCACGTATGCGACAACCAGCTCTGGTGATTGTACAGAGACGGTTACAGATACAGTTATTTTTAGTCGTATGAAACGTATTGAAAGCCGTTGCGCTTGGATGACTTTCAAAAGCACAGCTAAGCTTTCAAACTGCAACTGGACTACGGATGAATAACTTTGAGATATGTCTGTTTTAATAGAATATGCACAGTAGATGACTGAGAACACTCTTGAAGTAGTTGCATGAACAATCAAGTTTATCCTGTAGTAGTTTTATATAGGGGTTCGAGCGTTGGTATAAATTAAGACAAATGATTGTTTTGGGAAAGGTTATCCATTGTTGACAATTTATATTAAATACTAACCTTAAAAAAACCAAGTAATTAAAAAGCAATTCACAAACCTCCCGTGTATTTTCAATTATGGTGATAAAATCATACATCAGGTAAACAACGAACCATGACGTTACATCATACGAGAGACAGGCAGAGCTAATCTATGAAAGTGAATGGCGCCGTTTATCTCCAAATGGAAGTTTAGTGCCATAAAAATAAGTCGTTGGGACGTGACAGGGAACATACCAATAAAGCACTTTGAGATCCACTTTGAGGTCATATTTTTAGAGCCATACTTTTTTGTTTATTTATTTTATTTATTATATTTATTTTTTGGGGGGAGGGGTACATGCAAAACCATAGTAAGTTTTCAAACTGCAAGTGATGCCACCAAATGTCCCATATACAAAGTATGGTGGACAAGAGAGGCCTCACAAATTAGGCAAACATATGTGAAAAAGTCGTTTAAATCACCTTTTGGCAGAATTGCAATCGATCCAGCAATTTTGGCTGCACTTGAAGATCGTTTCATATTAAAAAAAAACAGAAACCGGAGACCCTTTTTGCCTTACTCAAGACAACTTAAACCTTCTAACATAAAATAAAATGTCAAACGAATATCATTCTAAATTCACTGTCCCTTTAACAATAACTTTATTCCAAGACAACTATATCACTCTAAAATAAAGACAATGTCAATGAATATCATTCTGAACTCGCACCCCCTTTTATTAACTCCGTCCTTTATTCAGGAACAACTAAACCTTCTAAAATAAAGACAATGTTATAAAAATAGTATCATTCTGAACTCGCATCTGCTGCTCATAACACTCGCATTCCTTTATTTAAGAAAACTATATATTCTAAAATAAAGAAAATGTGAAATGAATATTATTCTGAACTCGCATCCCCTTTTACAATAACTTGCAGTTCAAGAGCTATATCATTCTAAGACAATGTTGAAGGAGTGTCATTCTGAATTCGCATCCCTTTGCAATTACTCGCATCCTTTAATTGAACAAGTATATCATTCTAAAATAAAGACAATGCTCAACTCGCATCCCCTTTTACAATATGGTTAAGAGGAACAGTGGCTGCTATTGCCTAAATACAAGTAATGCGTAAGCATGTGTAATATAAGGTTTTATCATTACAATTTTAAGTAATAGTCAGACCTAATTCATTGAAGCATGTTTTTATTAAGTCACTGAAACAACTGAATTTTTAATTCAATTGATACATAAAGCAACGATGGATATGATGATCTTGTCGTATGTTTGTTTTTCCTGATGTGTGTTTGGTACAGAGTCGATGTTTGTCACTGCTAACAACAACAGTGTCTGTAGACAGTCTATAAACACAAGGGCCGATAATAATAATAATAATAATAATAATAATAATAATAATAATAATAATAATAATAATAATAATAATAATAATAATAATAATAATAATAATAATAATAATAATAATAATAATAATAATAATAATTTTAATAAAATATTTTGAAAAAAATTTTTTTGAAACCTTTTCATTCCCCAAAAATTTTTTTTG